>JAVJIX010000189.1:1442500-1786943 GCA_036785185.1 Paratrypauchen microcephalus | reverse complement strand
AATCAAGGCAAGCAGTGGTTGCCCAATAAAATCTAAAATTATTGCGTGTCAAAAGTATAATTAAATTGTTTCGAATTATCCAAATAATCAAATTTTCCCTTCACTTATGTCTGTTTGAAACATGTTTGTAGTGGCGGTGTCCTTTACTGCACTTTTTCTGGTCACTGAGCAAACTGCAACAACTGCGGTTTTGAACGTCTCATGTTGTTTTGCCCTTCTATGGAGGCCTGGAGGCACATGTTGAGAGCGCAGCTTACAGTTACAGCCTATGCTTTCTACATGCGCGTTTCCATGGGAATCTGAAGGGAAACAGAGATGTGCGGCAATTCCCAGTGAGTGTCAGTAACTTTCAACACAAGTGTCTAAAAATAACTTGCGATTAGTAACAAGTCGTTGTTTGTAGCTTCGCGTTTGTAATGATTAGATGTTAGTTAAAAATATAGGCCATCATTTAATGAAATAGTGAGCTAGTTTCAGGGCTAGTTTGTGTGAAATGGAGGATCTGGACGGAACAGTGGAGTGAGTGGTTGGGGGAGTGAGGATTCTGCCTCGTCTCTGTGTGTTTATGAATGAGAGACAGTGTCAGTGGAATAACACTATTACATAGCACTACTAATAGCATTATTACACACGTGTGGAGGAGCATGTGTGTGTTCTGGACCTACTTTGCTTCAGAGAATTACATGACGTTTCTTAAGGAAAGATGTGGTTTTGCATCTATGAGAAGTGAATGTGAGCGCACTGCTCTAACCATATTATAGATCCATGGTTCTCATGCAGGGCTGTGTTAAAGGGGATGTTTGTGACACATCAGGCTGTATTATAAGTGCACCTGTCTGACCAATGCACCTGTCTGACCAGTGCACTGCTGTTGTTAGTACCTCTTCATGATCTTCATGAATGTACATGTTGTGTAGTAAGTGCATTACACATCTGTACATATGTCATTCATATGGTTTCTAGATGCATTATAATAAATACATAGATAAGAACAGTCCTGAAGGGTCAGCTGCATAAATAAGTTGTAGGAGTAGAAACAAATAGCCCTGTTTGTACAAAATGCAATCCCATATGCAAATATTAATAAACTATATGGTCGGTTTCTCTAATTTGACTTCAGAATAGCACAGTATACATGCAATTAATCAAAGTAAAAATATACTCATTTGTAATATAGTTTGCATAAAAAATGGCGTTATTAAAGTGTTATCGTGTTGATGTCCACCCCAAGTCTGCTTGTCTACCCATAACAGTCACTGCACTCTATATTGCAACAAACAAATAATTGCACATGCACTTTTCAAAATCTAAACAAAATTCAGCACTGACTGGGAAAATGAATATAATTACTGCTTCATCATTATTCCACTGAGCAATGTGCCTTTAAGTACAACAGCAATTCCCAATTTTAGACTTAATTTCAAAGAACTCCCAATTGGCTTTTGTGTGGCAGCAATAAACAGATTTGAAAGAAAAACATTGGCTTCCCATAAAACAAAGAATTTACTAAAATTCTCCTAACCACCTTCAAAGCTATCCATAACCTGGTCCCACCTTACATCACTGACCTCCTACAGCCGCTCTGCTCTCCTACTCTGGAAATCTCTCCCTCCTGACCTCCGCAATATTGACTCTCTTACTATTTTCAAATCGAGACTCCAAAACACACCTGTTCAGATAATCCTACACCACAACAGTCACTTTCACCATCTTCCAGTTTTGTATCTCTGTTTTTATCTTTGTCTTTTGCATTATGTTTTTAACTTGTTTTACTTTGTACAATGTCCTTGGGTGCCTTTAAGGTGCTTTTAAATAAAATGTATTATTAGGCCCGAGCGCTAAAGCGTAGGGCCTTTTGTTACTGTTCTGCAGTGCGAAGCACTGCAGAACCAGCGTGCACAAAACAAAGCGCGAAGCGCTTTGTTTTGTGCACGCAGCAGAGCGCGAAGCGCTCTCCCCTTTTTAAACACCTAGCACTCATGTAAACGACTGGTGCCCGCTGACTTGGCACGGTGGCATCGCCCATGGCCGCGATAGCGGCCAAATTGTAATTGTTCACCCCAAAACATTCTCGGCCCACCAGCGTCTGGAAAACAAAGCGCGAAGCGCTTTGTTTTGCGCACGCAGCAGAGCGCGAAGCGCTCTCCCCTTTTTAAGCACCTAGCACTCATGTCAACGACTGGTGCCCGCTGACCTGGCACGGTGGCACCGCCCATGGCGGCAAAATTGTAATTGTTTTGTGGGCACACATGACATGGTGCACGCAGTGCACCATGTCATGTGTGCCCACAAAACCAGAGCGCGAAGCGCTCTCCCTTTTCCAAACACTCAATGCCACACTATAGTGACACTCATAGGATCCAATAGCACAGACTGGCACTGCCCATTGCCGCGAAAGCGGCATAATTGTAATCGTTAACCATCGTAAACGTCAAAAATATGTATTGGGCAAGTGAGTAATCGATGAGGTCAATGACGAGCGCAACGCGCTCGTCATTGACAATGGACCCCACGGGTGCGTTACTGGACACGAGCCCTTTCCATTGATATATATATTGCCACCATAGGTGGCACCATATTGTTATTGTTCTGGTTTTTCTTATTATTATTATTTTTCTAACCCCTTTTTTCAGGTTTCGGGTACTTCCCACCGACGAAAACTCACGAAATTTTGCACAAAATTCAAGAACGCCAAAAAAGAAATTTACAAATAATCTGTATTAAAAAAATTTCAAAAATGGCTCGACAGCGCCACCTGGAAAATCAAAATACATTGCGCCAATGGCTATACCCGAAAAATGAACTTTGTCGTAGACAAACGAAATTCAGGTGGTGGATAGGTCATGTCGTTACAAACCAAAAAATATATTACGCCGTTGCTAGGCGACCAACAGGAAGTCGGCCATATTGGAACGAGCACGTGACCCGGCGCCGAAGGCGGAGTTTCCTGTCCTCGTATTTTAACGAACTCCTCCTAGGGTTTTTGATTCAGACTCACCAGAATTGTGCTGTATCATCTAGACAAGTGGGACATTAAAAGTTGTTAAAAGCGTTCTAAAAGAGTGAACGGTGTTTCCGTGACAACGCCACAAATTTCGGGTTCGTTTTTGCGATTCGCCATCAACCTTCGACGAGCGATAATTCGCGCATACTTTGGCCGATTTCACTCAAACTTTAATCGTTGGTGGACACCCCGGCCCTGAACAGATTAATATAAGAAAATCTGAAATGGGTGCTATAGCGCCACCTAGGGAGATTGCATGGAAGCGCAAAACTTTACTTTGTCGTAGACATACCAAATTTGGTACACATATTCATGACGGGGTCTCGATCAAAAAACTCAATGACACCAACACGCCATGTCCCATCGTGTTGCCATGGCAACAGACCAAACTTCTCCGCTTGCCAATGGGACACCCAGGAAAAACTTTGTCGTAGCCAAACCAAATTTGGTACACAGATGCATCATGGGAATAGGAACAAAAAACTATATTACACCGTTGCTAGGCGACCAACAGGAAGTCGGCCATATTGGAACGAGCACGTGACCCGGCACCGAGGGCGCATTTTCCTGTCCTCGTATTTTAACGAACTCCTCCTAGGGTTTTTGACCCAGACTCACCAGAATCGTGCTGTATCATCTAGACAAGTGGGACATTAAAAGTTGTTAAAAGCGTTCTAAAAGAGTGAACGGTGTTTCCGTGACAACGCCACAAATTTCGGGTTCGTTTTTGCGATTCGCCATCAACCTTCGACGAGCGATAATTCGCGCATACTTTGGCCGATTTCACTCAAACTTTAATCGTTGGTGGACACCCTGGCCCTGAACAGATTGATATAAGAAAATCTGAAATGGACACTATAGCGCCACCTAGGGAGATTGCATGGAAGCGCAAAATTTTACTTTGTCATAGACATACCAAATTTGGTACACATATTTGTGACGGGGTCTTGATCAAAAAACTCAATGACGCTCCCGCGCAAGCTCCCATCGTGTTGTCATGGTAACAGGCCAAACATCTGTCCTCGCCAATGGGACGCCCAGCATAAACTTTGTCGTAGCCATACCAAATTTGGTACACAGATGCATCACGGGATAAGGAACAAAAAAGTATATTATGCGGTTGTTAAGCGACCAACAGGAAGTCGGCCATTTTGGACCGAGCACGTGACCTGGCACCGAGGGAGCATTTTCCTGTCCTCGTATTTTAACGAACTCCTCCTAGGGTTTTTGACCCAGACTCACCAGAATCGTGCTGTATCATCTAGACAAGTGGGACATTAAAAGTTGTTAAAAGCGTTCTAAAAGAGTGAACGGTGTTTCCGTGACAACGCCACAAATTTCGGGTTCGTGTTTGCGGCTTGCCATCAAACTTCGGCGAGCGATAATTCGCGCATACTTTGGCCGATTCCACTCAAACTTTAATCGTTTGTGAACACCCCGGCCCTGAACAGATTTCTATGAGAAAATCTGAAATGGACACTATAGCGCCCCCTAGGGAGATTGCATGGAAGTGCAAAATTTTATTTTGTCATAGACATACCAAATTTGGTACACATATTCGTGACGGGGTTTCGATCAAAAAACTCAATGACGCTCCTGCGCAAGCTCCCATCGTGTTGTCATGGCAACAGGCCAAACATCTGTCCTCGCCATTAGGATCCTCTGCAAAAACTTTGTCATAGTCTAACCAAATTTGGTACACAGATACATCATGGGAAGAGGAACAAAAAAGTATATTACGTTGTTGCTAGGCAACCAACCAGCCATTTTGGATAGAACATGTGACCTGGTGGCGAAGGCGCCATTTTCTGTCAATCTTCGACGAGTGATAATTCACACATACTTTGGCCGATTTCACTCAAACTTTAATCGTTGGTGGACACCCCGGCCCTACACAGACTGATACAAGAAAATCTAAAATGGCCATAATAGCGCCCCCTAGGCAGAATGCATGGAATAGAAAATATTTACTTTGCCGTAGACACACCAAATTTGGACCACACATTCGGGACATCGTCTCGATCAAAAAACACAGTGACACCCCCACTCCATCTCACATCATGTTGCCATGGTAACAGGTCAAACATCGGTCCCCGCCATTAGGACGTCCGGCAAAAACTTTGATGTAGCCACACCTAATTTGGTACACAGATGCATCATGGGAATAGGAACAAAAAAGTATATTACACCATTGCTAGGCAACCAACCAGCCATATTGGATAGACCATGTGACCTGGTGGCAAAGGCGTCATTTCCTCTCAAACTTCGACGAATGATAATTAGCACATACTTTCTCCGATTTCACGCAAACTTTAATCGGTGGTGGACACCCCAGCCCTACACAGATTGATATAAGAAAATCTAAAATAGTCACAATAGCGCCCCCTAGGGTAATTGCATAGAACTGCAAAATTTAACTTTGTCGTACACATACAAGATTTGGTACAAATATTCCTGGGATATTTTCAATGAAAAAAGTCAATGGTGACCACATGCCATGCCTCATCGGGTTGCCATGGCAACAGGCCAAACATCTCTCCCCGCCAATAGGACACCTGACAAAATCTTTGGTATAGCCACACCAAATTTGGAACATAGATGCATCATGGGAATAGGAATAAAAAATATATATTACGCTGTTGCTAGGCAACCAACCATATTGGGTAGAACATGTGACCTGGTGTTGAAGGCGCCATTTTCTGTCCTCATATTTTTATGTATTCAATTTACTTATTAATGTTTGCACCCAGCATTTAAAAGAACAAAAATACACACAAAAGAAAGAGAAAATAACAGAACAGTGCAGGAAAGGCTTATGATTGACCCTCCTCTTAAAATAATTTAAATTAAAAGGCAAAACAAACAACCCCTCCCCACCTCAACCCCAGGCATTCAACACAAATGCATCCAGATAACGCACAAACTCACACATGCATGCAGCTAGAAAAAAGGGGAGGAAAATGGCGCGTCAGCGCCACCCCCCCAGAGAGTGCAAGCGAGGGCCGATCATCGCCGCTTGCGGCTATATTTATTATTATTATTATTATTAAAAAAAAAAAAAAACATTATGGTTCCATTCTAGGGTTTCATATAGAGAGCAATGGAGGGTAAACAGGAGCCAGAGCAGACTGCTATCATTCTTAATGCCTAACAGGTGCTATGTTCTCATTATCTCAGCCATAACAGCTGGGAGAGACTGCAAAACAGGCCCATCATCGGATCACACTGGAGATGGTGATGGAATGCTCTCTAATGTATATGCAGGATGTATGGTGTTTTTGCATATGGGCCCCTTCTCATTTTAAACTAATGCTTTGTAGATGAAGATGTGATGCTGTGCTTGATTGTTTCATAAAAAGATGCTTCAGTATAATATATTATACCCTTCAAAACTCTACTTTGAAATTTTGTTAGCAATAAGTTTAGCAGATACAGTATAAGTTGAAGATTGAGGACTTTACAGCATTAATCAGACAAATGAAGATTAGGAAAAAACACGTGACAGTGTGGGGTGTACATATAAATAAAGACACCGTGACGGAATTGCTTTGTCAAAGGCTAATATTTAATATGAAAACTACATGGTAAAAACACATTTCTTGGCATGCCACATATGAGTTTTTGGAGAGGGGTGTCTCGTGTGTGATAGAGGGAATGCCCCTTCCTCTCGGATGATGTTGTCTGCACCTCATGGCACCATCAGCTGTTGACCGCTGACAGTTCTGAAGGAGTTTCGAAGCTCACAGCCGAAACATGTCAAAGTAAATATGGTGTACTAATGAAATTGTTTGCCTAAAAGGAATTTTAAAATTGACTGAAAACAACATGAATGTTACCAAAGCAAGCAACCTGTCTGATTAGCTTTGAGATGTGTCTTAGAGCTGTGCAGCACATCTATGTTGATTTATGCTCAAATACAAACTAGTCTTCTACATGTAGGTTTTGAATGTATAAGTATTACTGACAAATGTATGTACAGATTTATTCAGATTTACAGTCAAAAATGTACTGAGAAGGCACTTGACTGGATGAGAATTTTGCACCATGTAGAATATTCATACTCAGGCTAGAACTCATTATACAACTGATTTAATGTGGGACACTCTGTGACTTAAAGCATTGATTCGATAATGTTCTAATAGCTTCCAGGTTACATGAATCAATATTCAACAACCTGCACTACTGATTTTATCATTACCTGCAATGTTCTCCTTCCTCTCTATTGGGAAGTGGCTTAACTTGTTATTCACTCATTGGGATTAAACCCAATTAAATCTAAATTGTGAAAGCATGTGGAGAGTAGAGAACACAATCATTGGAAAGAGGTGGTTAATAAAGCAGTGAATAAACTAAAATGTAATGACAAATTTGGGAAGCACCTTTGCAAACACGCTAAAGGTTGCAGATACTTCCATGGTGTTCAGTTGCAACACGAGTAAATTATATTGGATGTGAAAGCTAATGTACAAAATGTAATCACCAATAATTTTTGTGTTTAAAAATAATGTGATATTAGTGTGGGTTTGATATACCTTTTCACCCATGACCATACATCACAATAGATATTGTCTGGAACATAATTTCTGATGGGTACGACTGACCGGCAGAAACGCATGGTCCATTCATCAAAATAAACAGTAATTTACAAGTAAAAAAGAAAGCAATTACGCAAATTATTGAGAAATAGCAAGAATTTCTCCAGAACCAATAAGCAATGCACTAAACTATATATCCAAGGTAAAAAAAAACAATAACATTTGCTTTATGGCTTATGGTTTCTGGACTTGGATCTTGAAGTCTAATATATTGGTGAAATCTCAAACACCACAAATGACAGTAAAGATTGGGCATTATGTTTGGGAATTAGTTTACATAAACAATAAATTCACTTTTCATATAATTTCATTAGGCCACTTCAGCAATGATTACATAATGCAGTAAAAACTAGAACTCAAAATCTATCGATACTAGAAAAGGAAAAAAGAGATTTGCATTGCAGTTCTTGGAGCTACCAATTTTTCATTTCATTTTCATTATTTTAATACTACCACAATGTGACATGTTGGGGTTAAGCCCTTCTTCAAGTTTTTTTTTTTTTTCTACATTTTTGATAAAAGGAGAAATTCAATTTGTCAACTGGACAAAGTTTGTTTGGTCGAAAACGTTTCGCCGCTCATCCGAGAGGCTTCGTCAGTTCTGGTTCTAGTGCTGGTTCGAGACTGCTTATATCTAGCTGCAGGGAGGAGCTCACTACACTGAAATAGTTCTGAAACTATCTCAACTAATTTGTTTCTTTTGTTTTTCGAATTTCTCTGGCGTCTAGTTTAGCATACCTATTCAGCCCTAGGAGGAGCTCACTACACTGAAATAGTTCTGAAACTATCTCTGAATTTCTCCTTTTATTTCTCTTTTATTTCTCCTTTTATCATGGATTCTACCTGGACGGCTGAGGGACTCTTCATGCATTTCTACATTTTTCTTCTTTCTTGCAAATTCTCTAGAACCAGCACGCAGGCACAACTTTTATCAGATATGCATGTCTCTATCTATCAGTATGACTATCAATGCTGAATTTTTTTCTTTCTACACCTAACAGTTTTTTCGTGACCCCTGATTCTTCTTTACAAAAATTCTCCTTGTTACTTTTTGAAAAACCTTGCTAGCTGTCTCTCCCAGCCACACATGCCAAAACACAACCTCCTTGGCAGTGTGAATGCCTTCTACACTTGGAGTATCTATCAAGTTCAAATGGGATTCCATGACATATGTGTGCATGTAATCTCCTGCATGAATTGTAAAACAGGCAATCAGAGCGCCTCCGCAGATATAACACAACACATTTGGGGAACAGGAATTGAAAAAATACAAAAATAAAACAACAATATTTTTTCCAAGATGCCTGCTGCTGTTGGCAATCTCCATCCCTGCAGACTGGATGTGTACGATGTGTGCTGAATGCAGATGTGGTTTGGTGAAGAGCCATGTTGTCCTGTCACTCCATGTGGCTTTGTCTGGCTCTGGTTTGGTGGATTGGCTGTGACATGTCCTCTGGCCTGGCCCATCAATTATACATGGAAGCAGGTGCAGCTGAGAAGGGCCCCCAAACGCAGCAAAGTATCCTATAGAGAGGTCAGCTTGGTGCAGCAGATCACCAGGGCCAAATCTCTTTACTGATACAGCCCATTTGTCAAGATATCTGTCCACACAAGACACCGCTCCAAACCTAAGGATTGTGGAACACCCTTTTTTTATCAGAAGCAAAAGCAGAGAGGGGAAAGTCAACCAAAAGACAGTGAATGTACATGCTAGGCCACAACCACCACAACAAATATTTACAATTACAGAATACGTCTGTTTTAGTACCAATATCCATTTAATCTTCTGTTCTCAGATATCAAGCAATACTAGAGAAGGAACTAATAAAAACAGCATTTATGTCCTCAAACACAAATGGCAAACGGAAAAAATGATTTAAATTTGTGATGTAACTGTTACATGCACTTCAAGTAGATACTTTGATGTCAACAACGTTCTCCGGTGTTGTGAAGCTAACTGAAAAGCACTAATCTGTTAGAAGCTCTGTTACTCAAATTAGACTTAATCTGAGTTTTAAATTAATCAAATCTGGTGAGAAAGAACTGATTGAGCTGGAACTACAGTACAACAGGTGATCTAATTAATGCTGTTAAACAAGTCTCTCACACATGAAATTAGTCACAAGCTAATTTGCCTTAGCCAATAGTTTTTCAGTGAGTCACTCTCACCTTAACAGAACCATTAACGCTTGTATTGATCACAGAAAATGTGCTGTTTAAATAAATTCTGTATTTTCCTCTTTCAGACAATCTTAAAACGTTTTTGGTAGTGTTTACTAAAGTGTCTCTTGTGTTACCATGGTAACCGATAGAGTTTATGCTAATAGAGGTATATGTAGAAGTGTGTCACTGCAAAGTATCAGTAGAACGACTTTGTGTGATAAATTAACATTCTGCGTGAACAACAGCCAGATAAAACAATATCTTGGAGCTCTTTTCCATGCAAGCATTCTTTTCTGAATTGGCATCAGTATTCACTACTAGAATCGTATCAGTCCACCCTATAGTCAAAAAAAAAAAGAAAAGAAAAATTGATTGGATTCATTGGAAAAAAGCCACCATGAAGCATAAGGTAGGAATCCAAAATAATCCGAGCAATTCATGTTCATATGTCTTTCTTTTACAACAAGGAAGTTGAAACCATTGAACCATTAAACATTGTTTAAACAAAAAGTAATTCAGTAATAAATAAGGATGCAGTAAAGTTTGATCAAAATATATTCTAAACAAAAATAGACTTACACAAATGATGCTGGCAGTGATGTGCACTCAGGGGAGGCAGGTGACATCACAAAGAAACAAAAATGAAAAAATAAATGGTTATATTTATTCAATGATTTGTACTATAAAGTTATTTTCTATTTAAGTTTGCCATTTTATTTCTTTTTTTTATTCAAAATCGCTGACTTTTCACGTTCACCGTTCAAATACTAAGAAGAGACGTGTGTAGAGGCATCAGCCGTTCGTGCCTCACATGGACTGACTGTGCTGTAGCTCAGCAGTGACAGATTCTGCGCTAAAGCGGCTGTGAAAAGGCCTGTAGTTACCTGGCCTCATGGTAGAGGCACTCGTGAGCCCAGGGATTCTTCTGTAACTCCTGGGGCAGCAGATTAGAATAAGTGACAGCAAGCTACAATTTAGAGTTAGCAAGTCTAGTCTAGCAATCCATTCACTTTCTTCTTGTCTGGCCGTACTTTGTAAATGGGGGAAGATTACTGGACTTTCGGTTGAAGCAGGAGGTTATAATTAAAGGAAGCTAAAGGGCTTACTCCAGACTACGGGACGAAAGACTCGCTTGTTTCAAACAGCGTGGCTTACACGAAGAGGCTTTGTGGATGTCCAATAAAAAATCGTCTTTTCTGTTTTTCCTGCCTTCTTTTCTTAACCTGCTGTAACAATGTCTGGACTCAGATGGGATATTGTGACATGGAAATTATGCAAAGAAGCTTCGTTAAACATGAGCAGTCCACCACTCACATTCAGAGCCAGATCGCGCTAAAAATGTTCCTATTATGACGCTACTCTGTGCGCTCTGGAAAATGCACTGAACAGTAATAATTCATTTTCAGCTACTCATCAAATTATTACGAGCTCCAGTCATTACAGGGAGATTAATTGGCCCGGGGCCAAATTTACTTGCCGACACCTGGTGAGGTCACAGATGACGTCAGTGAATCAGCAGCCATGACCCGCACCACATGTCACTGGATGCTGGAATAAACAGCCAGTTAGGAACACCATTGCCAAACAAGCTGACTCTGAGCTAATTGCACTGTTTGCCTCAGAAAACCCAACGTCTCTGCCACTCAGGAGGTTGTTTTTCTCCATCGTTGCGACACAACTTCTCATCAGGTAATTTTTGCTCACTGTGCTGCTGTCTCTCTACCTTTCGACCTGACTGAAAAGCAGAATGAAAAGCTGGGATGATGTATGCCAGTGAGCTTGGCAATCGTCAAAGCATCAATCAAATGTTTTAACGCTGCGTGTTCTATTCATAGAGAGTCATTAATCACAGAGGAGGTGTCTGCTGCAGATTCTAAAGAGCCGTCGGCAACAATAGAGCGGCCAAACTTTTCCTGAGTGTGGAGCTGTGATCTGAACAGTATTAACGATCAGTAGTCTGTCTATAGGTAACAATGCACGCTAATGATTTTCAACAAAGCATAGCTATTATAATATATAGTCACCTGTTTTAAAGGTCCCATGACATGGTACTTCTTGATGCTTTTATATGGTGCCTTAATGGTTCCCTAATACTGTAAATGAATCCTTCTTCAAAATCAACATTCAGTGCATGAGAAAGACACATGTACAGAGTCAGAGTCACAAAATCTCTCTCTGAACGACTCATTCTGGGCCTTGTTGCTTGAATGCAAATGAGAAGGACAGAGATAGGGTTAGAGGAGCGGGTGGGCCCCCCTCCACCCGCTCCTCTGCGCCGCTGGGAGGCTGCTCTGTGCGCTGTCTACCCACTTCCGCGTTTTAAGCGCGATGGGAGAAATGAGAGGCATTTCAATGAAAAAAACACAGAAAATAAAATTAAACCACTGCTGTTTCACAGGTCCAGAGGGTCGGGTAAAGGACTTCCGAGCCTAGAAACACTCGCACGTGCCTCCAGGCAAATAAAAAAATGCATTTCGCATTGCGTAGCTCCTTCGCGGTTCACACTCTCTGGGTGTGATTTCCAGAGACAGGGGGTGGACATTCAGACGGGGGTGGAACTGCATTTGCATTTCTTTTTTCGATCTTACGTCAATTAGGTGCTTTGTTCAGAATCGCCCGTTTGAGCTGTGTTTTTTTCTAACGCAGAAAAGGACCGCAAATGCTCAGTTTAGACATTTCGCAACTTTTAGCCATGGGGGGGCCCTAAACAGGGTAGGGGAGCTCACATTAACGTTCAAAAACCTCAGAAAGTGAAAATTTCATGCCATGGGACCTTTAAATATGAGAGGATGCTCAAATGGTGCTAAATAGTGTAATGTAATGGAAATGAGAAGATTCTATTTTTTTACGTTATGTTTTACGTTACATGTAGCAGTGGCTCAGTGGTTGGAGCTTTTGCTCATCAGCTCAAGGGTCAACCTCCAAGCTCCAACAAGTACATACTGTCATTACTATTGAGAGCATCACCAAGCGTGGAATTCAAATCTGAAACTGAATGAATGAAAGATACCTTTGTACCATATTGTGAAACATTCCCAGCAAAGAAACTACATTTTCAGGAGACAAGTTTTATCTTCTCTAGAAAACTTCTGTAGTCCATCTTCAGGGGCAATAGAAATATAAGGCCTTTAATAATGATGCTGACATTCAGAAACGGTGGCACTTTATTCCTGATATACAGTATGCAGAAATGTTCAGAAATTGATGTACAAAACTGGGCTACAACTTGGCATATATATTTTACAATGTGAACATTACTTGTTTGTTGTGGCAAATGGAGGAGACATAGGTTTCGATACTGTTTTTACCATTTAAAGGGATATGCCACCCCCAGATCAAATTTGGGCATCTCCCCACAGTCCAGAGTTCCCACCCAAAATGACCAAGTCAAGCTCTCCGTGTTGATTTGCACATTTATTTGCACTCGATATGAATGCGCACTACACAGAAAGTAATTGGGAAACGCATCGAGCAAATTAATTCCTTTTGGCCGAAATCTTTCTCTGGCGCCGTTAGACTCCAGTCTAACACGGAGTAGCTGCAGATACCGCGGCGGTCAGTGCTGACAGACTCGGACAATGGCTGGGTGACCAGGAAAACGCTTTCCACCACTTATTTTAGTCTCTGGACTGTGGGGAGATGCCCAAATTTGACCTGGGGGTGGCATATCCCTTTAAGACTAAACCTTTTTCAGCCAGGAATTTAAATTTAAACTGATGTGATATTCTTTGTAGTGGTGTAGGTCCCATACTACCTCAGTGAAAGTACATTTTATAATGATATATGTATGTGCCAACTAAACACAATCTTTAACATGTCATTCTTTCTATATATAAATGGTTATATTCAGTCTAATATAGTTTGTATGTGATCGCGGTGACTCTTTAGCATAACACAAATGCCTTTATTCTCTTAATGACAGGGCCATGGCCATGCTGGCTGCAGCTGTGCATGTTTTTCTGGCTGACAGTTTATCGATCAGCTTCTTGTTACATTATAACAGCGTCGCTCATGGTGTTGTTCACACCATTAGACAGACACGGAATAGCCCTTTTGTGAATTCTACCTCATTCCCGAGCCTGTGGGGTCTAATGCCTGCCCAGATGGATTCCATGAAATTAACATTTTCTCTTTGCATTTTTTCCACATTAATTCATAACAGCAACAAGAGCAGAGCAAGAATGCAGACTCCACACTGAAACCCAAAACAACATGTATTTACTGTAAGGGATTGTCTATGCTTCCAGTATATTTGCAATGTCCTATCACTTTTATCTTTCAAACAGTAGCAAAATGAAGCAAATGTCTTATATTATATGCTTTATATTGGTCTGTTTCCATTAATATCACTTTTCTAAACAACTATACTTATTATTCTTGTTTATTAATCTTTGCAACAATTTCTCATCTATATATATATTTTAATTTATATTTATTATTTTATTTTATTTAAAAGAATAATGGCCTTACTTATTTATTATATTTGAGAGAAAAAAAATCTCGCGAGTCAAGTGCAGAAAGGATAGGCAAGGCAACACAATTTCTACACAAAGTAATTCAAAGTGCTTTCTAGATTAAGACATTCAAATAAAAAAAAATAACACAAAAAAAATCAAATCATAAATAATCATCATAAAATTAACATTAAATGAGGAGAGTGCAGAATAAAAATCTACTGAGGCCCATTCTAATTGTCCAATGCGCAATGGTAAACAATTGTTCCAATTTTTAAAAACCTAATTATGATTATAGTGAATTATTCATGTTTGGGAGTGCAAATCTTCAAATGACCCACAAATTCTAAATATTACTTGCACAATTCATCCTTTGAACTTTTAAGTGAAAAGCATTAACACAGTTTACTACCGTACAAATAACTTTTATGGCGTGCAGGGTGCTAATGAGCAAATCATGGAGTTGTTTTAATTCTTGTTCTTGGGGCTGTAGCAGTGATGGAGGTGGTAGGAGGCAGGAGAAGCAGCAGTAAACAGCCTAAAGAAGTGTAAATTTGTGGGGTGCTGAAGGCAGCGGAGGCCCTACAAAAAGCAGAACTGAGAGCTGACAGGTGAGACAGCTTGTAGCCTGAGAGCAAGACTGGAGTCTTCATCCACCCAAAACCAGAGGGAAGGATGGGCTAAAATGTTAGACACACAAATTATTCAGTGGTCAAATGTCAGGATGGTAAAGATCTTAATTTAAGGGTGTGTATTTTTTTGTAGGTTTTTCTACAGAGAATTCTGTGACCTTGTTATTGCCTTGCCTGGAATCAGAATCAGAATCAGAAAGATTTTTATTGCCATTGTCAAGTGAACAGAGTTCACAAAACTAGGAACTAGGAACTCGGTGATAAGGTGCAAACATAAAACACTAAATAATAATACTAATAACTAGAGTATAGACACTAAATAATAATAATAACTAAAAAATATAAAATATAGCTATAATATAGTAAAAAATAATAAGCAATCCAAATAACAAAAAGGTCCAGATGAGCAGCATCAGAACAGAAGTGCAAACATGACGTGATTAAAGTGACTAGTGATATAAAGTGTCCAGCTTCGTGCAGATGTTATGAATTGTTCATGAGTCCAACAGCAGAGGGAAAGAAACTGTTCTTGTGACGGGAGGTTCTGGTCCCGATGGACCGTAGCCTCCTACCAGAGGGAAGTGGCTCAAATAGTCCATGTCCAGGGTGAGAAGTGTCAGCTGCTATCCGGCCTGCTCGCCCCCGAGTCCTGGAGACGTACAGGTACAGGTACAGGAGACGTACCTGGATAGATGGAAGGCTGCAGCCAATCACCTTCTCGGCAGAGCGCACAATGCGTTGCAGTCTCTGTTTGTCCCTGACAGTGGCTCCAGCATTCCACACAGTGATGGAAGAGGTGATGATGGACTCAATGATGGCCGTGTAGAACTGCACCATCATCTGGACTGGCAGCTTGGCTTTTCTTAGCTGCCGCAGGAAGTACAACCTCTGCTGGGCCTTCTGGATGAGGGAGTTGATGCTCCCACCTGAGGTCCTGTGTGATGCAAGTGCCCAGGAACCGGAAGGAGTCCACTGTGGTGATGGGGGAGTCAGGGAGAGAGGAGGCAGGGGGGCTGTGACTTTCCTGAAGTCCACGATCATCTCCACTGTCTTCTGGTGGTTGAGATCCAGGTTGTTGCTGCTGCACCAGGACACCAGCCGGTCCACCTCCCTCCTGTAGGCAGACTCATCACCGTCAGAGATGAGCCCGATGAGGGTGGTGTCATCCGCAAACTTAACCAGTTTGACGGAGTCGTGGCCGGAGGTGCAGCAGTTTGTGTACAGGGAGAAGAGCAGAGGAGAAAGTACACAGCCCTGTGGAGATCCTGTGCTGATGGTCCGGGAGTCCGAGACATTCTTGCCCAGCCGCACGCACTGCCTCCGATCCGTCAGGAAGTCAGTGATCCACCTGCAGGTGGAGTCAGGCATGTTTAGCTGAGCAAGCTTGTCCTGGAGCAGAGCAGGGAGGATGGTGTTGAAAGCAGAGCTGAAGTCCACAAACAGGGTCCTGGCGTAGGTTCCTGGGGAGTCCAGATGCTGGAGGATGAAGTGGAGGGCCAGGTTAATGGCATCGTCCACAGACCGATTAGTTCTGTAGGCGAACTGCAGGGGGTCCAGGAGGGGGGAGTTGAAGGACTTGAGGTGGGTCAAGACCAGGCGCTCAAATGACTTAATGACTACAGACGTCAGCGCCACAGGTCTGTAGTCATTAAGTCCACTGATCCTTGTCTTCTTGGGGACGGGGACGATGGTGGACTGCTTGAAGCAGGCAGGGACATGGCATCACTCCAGGGAGGTGTTAAAGATGTCCGTGAAGACAGGAGCCAGTTCTTTAGCGCAGTGTCTCAGGGTGGAAGGAGAGACACCGTCCGGGCCTGGGGCCTTGCGGGAGTTCTGCTTACTAAAGAGTTTAGCCACGTCCTGCTCCAAGACAGTGAGAGCAGTGGGGGAGGAGGAGGGGTCCGGGTTGGGCATGACTGGAATGTCTATGGTGGTGCGGGGGGTGGTGCGGGGGGGTGTGTCAAACCTGGCATAAAAGTCGTTCAACTCTTCTGCCAGTCGTTTGTTGTCCACAGCGGGAGGGGCTCTGGGCTTGTAGTTTGTAATTTGCCTAAGCCCTCTCCAGACAGAGCCAGAGTCATTTGACGAGAAATGGTGCTTCAGACGTGTATTGTACTTCGACTTAGCTTTCTCCACCTCTCTGCTAAATGAGTACCTGCTGCGTCTGAAGCTTTCTCGTTCTCCGGATCTGTATGCTGTTTCAACTTCTCTTCTAAGCTGCCTCAGTCTGGGTGTGAACCAGTGTTTGTCGTTGTTGAAGGTGACTCTGGTACATGACAGAATGATGCTATCCTCGCAGAACTGAATGTATGACGTCACAGAGTCTGTGTACTCATCCAAGCTGTTTGTTGCAGTTTTAAACATATTCCAGTCTATAAAATCCAAACACGTCTGAAGCTCCTCCACAGCCTCACTGGTCCACTTCTTATAAGTCCTCACTGACGGCTTGGAGAGCTTCAGCCGTTGTTTGTAAGCAAGGATGAGATGAATCATCGCGTGGTCTGAGAATCCGAGAGCTGCTCTGGGCACCGCACGATACGCACCCTGACTTTTGTGTAACAGTGATCCAGCATATTCTGCTCTCTCGTAGGGCAATTTATAAATTGTTTGTATTTTGGCAGTTCGTGGCTCAGATTCCCTTTATTAAAATCCCCCAGGATAATCAATGAAGAGTCCGGGAAGGTCTGCTCTATCTTCAGTACCTGGTCTGCGAGCGCGCGCTGAGCCTCGCACACGTCCGCACATGGCGGAATGTAAACAGCAGCCAGGATGAATGAGGCGAACTCACGTGGAGAGTAGAATGGTTTACAGTTAATGAAAAGATATTCCAGAGCGGGAGAGCAGTGTTGGGAGATCAGTTACGTCCGAGCACCATGCATTGTTGATAAAGAAACAGACCCCTCCACCTTTTGTCTTTCCTCCTGCGTTAGCCCGCTGCCTATCCGCGTGGTAGAGCTGGAATCCCGCCAGGTTAAGCGAGCAGTCCGGGATGTGTTCATTGCAGCCAAGTCTCCGTGAAGCACAAGATGCAGGAGGAAGAAAAGTCTCTGTTTCTTCTTATCAGCAGCGCCAGCTCGTCCATTTTGTTGCTGAGTGACTGAACGTTGGAGAGGAATATCCCAGGTAAGGCGTCCGTGTGCCGCGTCTCCTCAGACGCACGAGAGCACCTGAGCGCTTCCCCCGTCTACGTCGCCTCACTCTTTTGGCCAAAAAGTGAACTAGATCTACTGCAGGGACTAAAAAACTGGCAGTAGATCAACAGGAGTGGTTGTTCTGAAGTTCAGAAACTCTTCACGGGTGTAAGAGCACCCAGACACACGATTAATGCACAAAAACAGACAAAAACACAGCACCAAACACGATGGCAGCCGTACGTGGCGCCATCTTGAATGTTCCACTATATGGCATTAAATATATCTATATGACGGCACGGTAGTGGCTAGCGCTCATGCTTCACAGGTTCCGGGTTCGATCCCCGGGTCACCCAGGCCTTTTTGTGTGTGTTCTGTGTGGAGTTTGCATGCATGGTCTGGGTTCGATCCCCGGGTGGCCCGAGCCTTTCTGTGTGGAGTTTGCATGTTCTCCCCGTGTCTGGGTGGGTTTCCTCCGGGCACTTCAGTTTCCCCCATCAACCCAAAACATGCACCATAGGTAAATTCCTCCAGCTTAGGTCCTGACCAAACCGAAGCAAGAAGATCATGGAGATGGTCCCCGGGTGCAGTAATGTGCTGCCCACTGCTCCTGATAAGAGGATGGGTTAAATGCAGAGAACAATTTCTCCAGTGTGAGATCAATAAAGTCGCTTCTTCTTCTTCTTCTTCTTCATGACACAATCAATTACAGGTGTTTTATTGCAAAAGAAAAAGTCTTGACAAATGTGCATTCTTACTGTGAGTATAGCCTTCTCACAGATCTGACTCGGTGTTGGTGTTACCTGCTTGTCTTCATGCAGACAAGGTTCAAGGTTCAAGGTTTCTTTATTGATCTCCAAAAGGGAAAATTTGACTTAGAGGTAAGGGAAGGTTGCAGTACAGACAGAGAGACATGCAACCAGAGCCCTTCTCTGTGTCGCCAGCAGAGCAGCGCCACCTTAACAGAATGGACACAGACAGAGCAACATTTAATGCCATCCTCTGGAACAGAAAGCAGTAAAAGATGCACAATTGCGATATAAAAGCTCTACATTCTTGAATTACTTGTGTACATACTATATTATTTCAGGTGTTGTAGCTAAATTAAACTTAATTTAAAAAAAAGACCTACCATTTCCAAGTTATCAATGTGATCAAATAAAACAAGAAAGACCATAGCCAACTGAGAAGTACCACCACAAAAGAACTACCCAGTCCAGTTACCCAGACTTTAAATTATTACCTATTTTATTTATTTTTACTGCTCTTTTATGATTTTATGGTTGTGCTTTTACTGATTCTATTGTTTTAGGACTGGGTACGATCAGATTTTAGCAATTTTCCTTTTTGTTGCTTCATTTTATGACCTCTGTGCAGCACTTTGTAAACTCTTTTGTTTGTAAAAGGTGCTATATAAATCAAATGGATTTGGATTTAAATTAATGAACGTTTTGCAAATACAGCTGATTACACTGGAGAGATTATAATCATCATAACAATTACCATTACATTTCAGAAACCATATTAACACTGTACCATCTTGTGGCAATGAATACCAAACATATTTTTTATTCCTATAGGGTGTCTGCAGAAAAATAGTACTTACAGTGCACATTTCCATGAACTGGGAGAAGATGGTAATCTCCTGAGTAAATCCATATATTAGATCCATAATTAGACATTATCTTACTGCTATCAGCTTCTCCACAGCTCCCCATTATGTGAATAATCAGTGCGTTGCTGGTGTCAATGTGCTAACCTCAGCAAGTTTGTATGACTATGATGGCAGGACTATAACTAATTACTCATCAAGTACACAGCAGCAGAGTGAGTGTAAAGCAAACTTGCCATCTAAAAGTGGCTTTTAAATAACCTCTTTCTAAGTACTATCGAGTCTTAAGAAACTAAACAAGCAGTGAATGACAATTAGACTAGGCCCTGTTAAGTACTAATCTAGGCTTAAATGTATCTGCATAAGGACAAATACTTTAAATTACACACACTGGTGCAATGTAAGATTTAAAGGAGAAGTAACTTTTTTTTTTTTCACAATTTGAGCCATATTTCCGTAATAAAACAAGTTGTTTTACTCACCCATAGCACTTTGGTGTCATATGGAGCATTTCCGGAGATGTTTTAGATTAGCGATAGCCTAGCGCGACTTCTAGCCATAGCTCGGGGCATATAATATATTCCCCGAGCATGTAATATGCCCCGTGCGGTTTCCAAATAACACAAACTTTAATCCGAGCCTGTAATCCGAGATTTAGCCATAGTTTACAGCTTTGTGTTTCATGTTTGGGTCCTGAGAGCTGAGAGCACACTCCGCACATGCGCACTGGCGTCCTCATCTACTCGAAACTATGGCTAAATCTCGGATTACAGGCCACTTTTGACCAAACGAAATCGTAGACTAAGACATCGAGCTTCTATGATTTGAAAAGTGCTAACGTTTGTGTTATTTGGAGACCGCAAACATGTGCCCCGAGAACTCACATTATGGAGATCGCAAATCTAAAACATCTCTGGAAGTGCTCCATATGACACCAAAGTGCTATGGGTGAGTAAAACAACGTGTTTTATTACCGAAATAAGGCACAGATTGTAAAAAACGTTACTTCTCCTTTAAGGTAGGGTTTAAAGTACACTTTATTGTCTGCTTTCAAACATCCTTCATTGCCTCTGGGGCAACCTGCAGGAGCAGAGGGCGCCACAGTCCACCGCTCAGAGACCTATATCCAAATCTTGGTCAGGACTACCTCAGGACTTACTTTAGCTGGAGGATTTTTACCTGTAATAGCATGTAACCTAAATGTGATGTATGGTATAACACAGCATAACCCTTAATTTGTAACGATCAACCTTTGATATTACATGTTACTGTAGGTTTGCACTTTAAAGGCATCTGCCTGATATTGAATCATGAGTCAATGTTTCTTTAACTGTAAGCCTCATCCATGACAGAGGAACAATCTGTGATTGTCACATGCAGTTGATTGGATAACACTGTCAATTTTGTTCTTACGGTTCTTCTTTGGCAACATGTCTTTTACAACGTATAGGCAAAATTATTCAGTAGGAAGCTAACAGTTGGTGTGTACTGTTGAAATTTGCACATGAACCAAGCAAAAACACAGTAAAACAAATCCATACATCAGCCTTTCAATTTATTAAATGGATCCATGCACAGATTGCTCATGTACCCCTAAAGCTAGTACCAAAAACAACATAGTAAAATGTCTGTGGAGAGCAGTCTAATGCCTGAAATGAGCATGTGAGTGGGAGGACAACAGTATGACATAACATCACTTGTCAAAATGAGATTTCAGAAGTGACACCAAACCCTTTCAGTCTATTCACACCTTTTTATAACAATAGAGAGTCAGTTGCACCTCTGTTACAATGATTATAAGAATTGTGTCTAAGCTGTTGGTTTGACTGTGTTGAGGTAGGCTATATTTTGAAGACATTTTGTTTACATGAGTTTCAGTGATTCAGGGTATTCTTCTAGTTTGATCAAGATGTCCAACTGCATTTCTGTCACATGCACTAAAAAACATAGATTATTCCCCAGATTTCATCTCAGGTTATTGCTGCCAGATTTGAAAAAAAAAAAAAAAAAAAAAAAAAAGCACAAATGCGCTGTTGTATCCTGGGCTTTTAAACTTCTGAACCATCTTCAAATCTGCAAATCAGATTATTTTGTTTTGAGAGTCACAAACTGGAATATAAGGGGATTTCTCACAGATATCTAAGCCAAGTATAGATAACATTCTGGATTACTATTATAGAACAACTTTACATGTTAGTATTAACTGTTGTAAGACAAACATAACAGTTATATCAGTATTCACAATCACTCACACCATGATCAAACAATGAAATCCTTCATTTGTTTTCTTTCATTTTGTTTGGAAGAACACGATTCCTTTAGTTAGTATATGTCACCAGGTTTATGAAATAAATCTGGTCAGATCTATAAAGTGAAGGATACATTTACTTTCAAATGCAGTATCAAAATCAGGACCAAACAGACCCTAGTCCTGGAACTAAACCTGGACTTTACTAGAATTACACCAAGACTAGAAAAAGATCTAACCAAATCTACATCAGCACTAACTTTTGAGTGTCCGCGACGATATGGTCTCCATGGAAACGTGGCTTTGCCTGGAATGTCCCACCATATGGCATTAAACTGTCTCTATGAAGATATGTAGCTGATGCCATTGGGCCAAGTTAGGGTTACTGGCCAGATCTGGGGAGAGGCAACCCAGCTCATAATAATATATATGGATAACTTATTTTAGAAAAATCCAAGCAAAGCAATAGCATCTCCATGGAGACTGGAAAAGTTACATTTAATATGGCCTAAGCAGCCAGGAAAAACAAACAAACAAAACAAAACAAAAAACACTACTACTTTTCTGGCATATAGACTTCTGGAATAGTCACGTATTTTGATTATATTGTGATTTTTGGAGCAAAATCTTGACATCCCTGCTTGTCTCATTTGTAGTTTACCATGTATCTAGAATGCCTGATACATACAGTGGGCCAGGGAGATGGTAATTGCCGTGGACTTGGTGAAGTGTACAGTGCTGCACTCTGAGCCTGATCTCTACACAGTCAAGTGGTCTGCGGTGGGTCTGTGAGTGCCCCAGTGGAACCTGAGAGCCCTCTGTTTTATGCACAGCACAACCCCCTCCTCTGAATCGGTATGCTCTCACTATTCATTTTTCTATAATCTTCTAATGTCCGGCACTAAGCAAGGCACCCAAAGTACATAGATGAAAAAATTTTTAATTTTGCAATACTACACAAACAAATGGTTCTATATTGCGCAAAATTGAGCTTTAAGCCATGTTATAATGCTGTTGCCTCCTCAGAAACATACCTGGATTTGTGTTTTGTTTCAATAATCCTTTATTATTACCACCAGTATCTCCAAAGCTCAAAATTCTGTATTACACCTTTATGTCTTGAAGCTATAGTTTTTGTATTTTTAGCATGAATGAAATGCAACACAACTCCAAGTATGTTCATGATGAGGAAACATAGATCTTACATACAACATAGATAGCATATAATGGGCCCTTTAAACGCTGTAGAAGTTGGTTGAACCTCATAAAATCTCCTACAAACTTACCCTACTCTCATCACTATTGATTTCGCAAATATTAGTTAAATTCTCCCTTGCATCCTTCCCCCATTCACTCTGTAAGCCGTACTGCTCATCATTCCTGTCTAGTTCCTGATTCCCTTTTGCGGCGCCCATCTCCATCCGTCTTGTCGTGGTTTTCTGCAGTATTAGGATGCTGGCTCCTGATCTTCGTCTTCTCTGCTCCTCCTCATCAGTCTCCATCAGCGCTGAATGCTGCCACTTCAGACCTGCCCGTCCATGGATCTCCATCTTATTTGCACTCTCGTTTTTGTCCCACCACTGCGCACTCACTCCATCCATCTCCACCGCGAACAGACAAGACTACAGCGCCAGTGACAGCATGGCGGGGACATTCTGTGTCGGATTGCCAAGGAAATTAGAAAATGCAATGTTGTGATGTGTTGTGCAGGGGATGATGAGATGGGGTTCCCTGTGGCTTGATGGAGGGGAGGGAGAACCACATTATACATTAGTCTTGACAGTGTAGCTTTTGTTGTATAAATATTATACTATAACATGCACTTAACTTTTAAAAAAGCATGAGGAAGTTGTACACAGAAGCACCATTAGCACAAACAAGGTTCATATTTATTTTATTATGTAGTTCCTATAAAACTTCACAGTTAACTGCACTTTGAAAGCAATATAACTTTTCTAGTGAGGGGTGCTCCACTTGTCATGGAGATGTTATTACTTTGCCTGGAATATTCCACAGTATGGCATTAGACTTGTCTTGCTCGCCTTTCGTCTGAAACAATGTTGATTAAATTACATTCCGCACCTTTAACAATTCAGTAATTTGGTGACTGATGTCTAATGATGATTTATTTAGAAAGAGACTACAAATGTTTTACTTACATGTTCCTAAACAGAAACCAACTTGTATGTTTTTATAATAAGATAAAAGGCCCCACTTTTGTACCAGACAATTACAATAACTTTCTAGGACATGACACCAAGGCAAGGTTAATTTATTCAGTAACACTTTTTGAGCTATTTAAGAGAACATGTCTGCTGTGTGTGTGTGAAAAAAATAATAATTATGTCCTAGGGTTAGCCCTTGACTTGTGATTGTCAGTTATTATTGCTCAGCTGGAGACATGAGACAAAAAAAGCTATTTCATTTCACCTTCTAACCAACATGGGAAGTACCATATGTGTTCGATGTTCAGTGACACAAATAGCAGGATCTGTGTTTGGTTCCTTTCTTGTAATCTCCATTAATTTAAAGGTGTACTGTGCAACTTTTCTGGTTGTCTCCATTGCTTTGTTTAGACTATTCCAGGGTACGGCATTAAACCACCATGTAAACAAGCAGGTGACACACGCAGCCCAAGCTAGAGGTCAGATCTGGTGAGAGGCAACCGCACCCTCAAGACATATTTTATGGTGTTTTGTAGCAATGAAAAGCATAATGAAATTAACACGTCATGCCTTACTGTGGAATATTCCAGGCAAAGCAGTTACATCTCCATGGAGACAAACAGGTGGCATGTCCACAACGAGACCCCCCCCCCAAAAAAAATAAAATAAATAAAAATAAAAATAAATGAATAAACATAATAACCCCAAGTCACGATAAGCAAGTTTAGTTTAAAGGGCTTATATCATGCAAAATCTACTCGTGTGAGATTTAAGCCATGCTATAATGTTGTTACCTCATCAAAGCCATACCTGGAGTTGTGTTTTCTTTCATTCACACATGTTTGAGTAACCCTGCATTATTATTAGTCGGTCTACATCACCAAAGCTCAAAATGCTCTGTTCCATTGTGTGATGTTATGAAGCAGTAGTTTTATAATTTGCAGCTACCGTCTACCTTAGTTTGGTAGAGCTTGGCAATTCCAGGTCTGAAATCATCCCAGTGATTCTACGGAAGGTGTATGGAGTTTAAAAACACAGTGGAACACTTTCTGTATTACCACATGACATCACAAGGTTGATCAGAATGCTTTCTGGTTGAGAGAAAAGCTCAGCCTAAAAATGCAGGGTTTGTGTGTTAAAGATGTGTGAATGAAACTTCACACAACTTTAGGTATGTTTGTGATAATGAAACACCATTATAACAGAGAATAGTGTAATATGGGCCCATTAATTAGTTTTATTATTATTTTCTCACTGTATTTCTCATTTCATCATCCCATTTTTGCATGTGCTTAAACATATTGCCCACTTAACACACAGTTAACATTTAATAGCGTTTTATAATGTTTTGTATTTCACAACAGTGGCTACGTTTTTAAGCATGTGTTGCTAGAAAGGCCCTCTCCAAAAATCCAAGATGGTGACAACCCATGCCAAAATTTTGCCTCAGTAGAGCAGTGTGAGCGCTCACCAAATAGTAGTTACATCCAAAGGAAATGTCAGCATCTCCAGTCAGTCTAGTTGTCCCTGAAAAGACCCCGACAGTAAAAAGACCCTGCGTATGTCCACATGCAACTTTCATGGCTGACAAGGAATCTAGTTCACACATCTGCCGAGCCAATCAGAGGAGCCCTGTGCAAGTTGACAGCTTGTATCCTAGCAACAATGTCTCTAGTGTGTGCCTGCCAGAGGACTGCAGAAAACAACCAAATCTTCTTGGAAACTAGTACTATTTGTACAATGACTTGAAAATCTGGTTCCAAAAATTAAATATGGTAATTAGCAATAGCTCAATGTGTGTGAGTTTTTCAAATGCTGACAAGAAAGTGCTCAAAGGTTTCTTTTGCATACCCATTCAAATTAGACAGAAATGGGGTCTGTTAATCTTAATTATCTGGTTTTCCTGGCTGTCTAATTCATATGACAAGTAACATAAGCTCATTTGATTTGTTATCAGATGTAAGCGGTACAGAAACAGCCATAAAAATCTCAATGAATATAAGTAGATAGCACATCCAGGCCAAGTTACAGGTCAGATCTGTGGAGAGGCAACCCTGCTTACAGTAAGATTGCATGTTTTTCAATGCATTTTGAGGCAATAAAAACACTTGTAATTCAATAGTAGTGACATGCTTTTATGTGGTTGATGCCCCACCAGAAGAGTGCCTTTAACAAATTAAAGACTGCAAACACAACTTGATGGAATATTAAACATAAGGCCTAAAAAAAATAAATGTTGGTTTCCGATTTGTTGACAGTTCTAGACATGGGTAGGTAGGGAATTTATTTTATTTTTATTTTTTATTTTTTTTCCTGTGGGAATATGGAAATTTTGAAATTTTATTTTATTTCCTTCCACAGCAGTACTATTTCAATAAAAACTATAATTGACATTGGCATAATTTCCCAAAGCTATCTCAATGCTAAGGGCATATTCTATACTTAAGTATAGTCGAACGAAGCTCCAACATGCCATGCGAAACCAGGTCGTTGACTGTACCAGAGTACATGTAGAATATATCTTCCAATGTTACAAAAATACATGCTGATTTTGTATTGTTTTTTTATGTTCTTCTTTCAAATGGCAGTCATTAAATTTAGAAGCAGTAAACAATTTTGAGTACTACATTTATTTAACACGGTGTTGACATTGGTCAACTTAAAACTGGCACTGCATAATCTTAACAATGATATGTACAGTATACTTAACATACAGATATGCTTTAGGCCTAACAGTAGAACTCTACACAGTTTGTGCAGGGGGTATAGTGAGAACAAAAATCTGTTCTGTAGAAATTGTGGTGACAACACAGACTTAGTGAGAACACTCATTCACCATTATAAAAGAAGAAATTCAATTTGTCATTCACCATTCTAAACATGTCCCATTACAGGCCAACAGAGGCCTACTGGAAGAAGAAGAACAAGCACAGTACAGTACAGTAAGAACAAGAGATGTATTGAAAAAGGTACAGTTAAATAGTTTCCTCCTGGGCATGAGTCAACAAACCTAATGCTGATGTAGGTTAGCTACTGTACTGTTGCAAGCAAACAGCTGTTGTATGTATGTAAAAGCAAATGGGACACAACCCCACATAAAACTGTGTGATTGTGTGTTCAAAACAGTCATTTCTCCTTTCCCAGACCCCCCAGGATTTCGCGGGCATTTTTTGTGATTGTTGCGGGCTAAAATCCCTGAATTTCCGGGAGCTCTTCCAAAAAGTTGCGGTGCTTTTAAGGTTTTTGTTGCGATTTTGTTGCGGGAGGAAGTGAAAGTAGCGATAAATAGTTGCAATTTTCGCTTTTTGTAATTAAAATTGAGTAATATTTTTAATACTGAGTTATTACTGACAAAGAATAATACAAAGACACAGAGATCACAGATATGGTCCTAAAACAACCTTACCAATATCGAAAATAAATTACTACTAGGAGGGGAACTGTTTCGTGCGGTCTTTTGCTGTTATTTTTGTGGGCAAATGGCACCGCAGACATGTTTCTTTGCCATTAGAAGCCGTGTCTCAATTCCCAGAGCGCGCGGCTCGGAGCGTGGCCTGAAGGGCATGTGCGTCACACATTTCGACAGAACACCGGCGCGACGACTGCTGTCCCACTTCTTTTTTGTCCCATGCGCAGTTAACACGCTGTCCGAAGACTGCAGTCGTTAAGCGGTCCGCGGACTGCAGTCGGGGCTGAGCAAGTGTGCACCTCCTTGACTGCAGTCTGAGCCCCCTTTGGGCCGCGCTCCGAGCTGTGCGCTCTGGGAACTGGGGACCCGGCCGCAGTTTTGTTTAGCCACACGGAAGTAAAGCAGAATGTGGCGGCTTCCAAACTCAAACCTTTTAGCAGCCGAGAATATGAGGTTGGGTCCTATGGCTCGCAGATTTGTGACGCGCAAAGAGGAGGCTATGGTGACAGATACGCTGAGATCCAGATATGCGTTTTGTGCATTTATTACAAAAAGAGCGCACACAGCTATGACAGCGCAGCAGGATGAAATGGAACTCATGAAAACCAGCAGGATGAACAGATTAACGTGAAAGATGAATGAATGGTTTGCGGTCAACAAAAAATACGGCTGCACCCCAACCCTGACTCTCTCCTCTGTGTGACAGGTGAGTGCGCGCTCAGAAGCACATTACGTTACACATCGCAGCGCAGGCGTGGTGAATGACGTCGATTGTAGTCTCGCGGAAATCGAAAAATACAGTAGGCTATTAGTTTTCTTTCTTTCTTTTTTAACCGAAGCTTGTAAAATTTATTTCAGTTTCAAATTTATTTTATTTTATTAAGTCCAATAAAATAATTTGGGTCGCATGCAAATCAACAGGGTCGGTCGGCAACCGGAAACTTAGATTTATTTTTTTAGGCCTAATAAAACAGTATCATACTATTATTCTAAAAAGTTAGTTGGAAAGTTAAAACCATTCTTGGATATTCGCACATTCTCCATGGAGATGGGTACTTTTTAAGCAATACTATACAATACTATAGCCAAAGCAAAAATAAACAAACAAAAAAATCTATGGAGACAAGAAGGAGGAGGCCCTTCTCCATGCTTTTCTTTATTTATTTATTTAGGCAAAAAAGGTTGCATGAAGAGGCTTTAATTTAACGGCTAGATTGGTTTCATTCTATCAACTCGATTGTTAAAAAGGTTCGCTCAATGCAAAACAGCTCTGAAAGTTTATTACTGTAAGTACATGGGAAAGTTGAGCGCATAAAATAATCAAATAATCAAATGGAGGAAGACATTACCCTTGGAGACTAAATGAGAGATGAAAGGCATCCCGTATAGGAACAGGAGGACAGCGCGGGAAGGAGTCATTGAATCTGCACCAAGCTTCACCAAGCCTGTGCTACTGCTGCTGCCGAGCCCACAGTATAAATCATGAATCATTTACAGTCTCTCTCCCTCAGGAGCCTGTGTTTAAATATTAATGTTCTCCATTCAGATCACAGCCACCCTGACCCGCATAGCTAGGTCTACTCCCCAAGGACGGAGCGGCGAATGCAGCCTCCTCACTCACACAAATACAAAGCGCTTCCCTGGATCCTGCTCAGAAACGCAGAAAGAGAAGTGCCAAAAGGCCATATATCACAGGGAGCTCAGGTCTGTGGGTTCACGCAGCACATGCAGGAATTATGCAAAAATGTGGTGTGGGATCAAAATCAAATAGCCTCTGATGGCCACATTAACAAATGGATGGGAAGAAAATAATACTTTTGAAAATAATGCATACTTCAATTTTAGCATGTTCATAAAAACAACAAACTTTGGCCAACAGTTATTCAGTTGTTATACATATTTTTGTAAAACTAAGCAATACATGTAAGCAATAGTAGTGTTGTCATGACACAAAACACACTGTACAAGAAGGGCCAAAGTCGCCTCCACCTCTTGAGGAGACTGAGGTCCTTTGGAGTGTGCAGGCCTCTGCTAAAGACTTTTTATGACTCTGTGGTGGCCTCTGCTCTCCGCTACGCTGTCGTCTGCTGGGCCCCGAGCAGCACAGAACGGGACAGGAAGAGACTCAATAAGCTGGTCAGGAGGGCCAGCTCTGTCCTGGGCTGTCCTCTGGACTCTGTAGAGGAGGTGGCTGAGAGGAGGGTGCTGGCCAAATTCATGTCCATCATGGACGACACCTCTCACCCTCTGCACCGGACTATAGAGGAGCTGAGCAGCTCCTTCAGTAACCGACTAAGGCACCCCCAGTGCAAGAAGGAGCGCTACCGCAGATCCTTCATCCCCACCGCCATCAGACTGTACAACTCTAATATATAGGCCAGACGTGCAATATCCTCTTTTCCATGTTTAATACTTATTATTATTATTATTATTATTATTATTATTATTATTATCAATAATAATAATAATAATACTTATTATTATTATTATTATTATTATTATTATTATTATTATTCAATACTTGACCTGTTCAAGTAAATCAATACTTGTTTTAGATTAGTTGACTCACTGGCCAACACAAAGAGAAATGTTCATGTAAACAGAAAGTAAAAACAAAACAAAACAAAACAAAAAAACATATTATTCATAAATAAGGTTTAAATAAGGTTAAGGGAGACAGTGGCTCAGTAATTATGCAACATTCACCCTTATGGCTGGGCTATACACTTTGTCACTTCATCAAGTGCATACTTTGTTACACTTAGGGGCCACAGGCACAGAATTGCAGCCATCTCTGTTAGTCTGCCCTGGACCAGCTATGACCATGAAATTGTATAGCATCTACAAAAAGCTATTTAAGACTTGTGTTTGATTCTGAGCTTGATTCTTCGGATCTAGAATTACTCTTACTCTGTTCTTTCATTTAAACAACCCAATCTCCCACCTTGATTTGAATCTGAACTGTTCAATGGAACTGACTGTCTTCCACATGATCAAAGCAAACAGTTGTAAACTGCAGGGAAGCACAGCAAAAATACATTATACATTTAATAGGACATAGACATTTGTATAGCTGTCTCATAATTCATAGCTTAGACCACATAGAAGAAATGATTCCATACCCCACAATAAGGACCTTGTTGTGCCCCCCCACAGAGAATCACTCCATGCTGTGACACTTCCCACTGGCTCCATCAAAGACAAATGGTGAGGGGATGTAAATGTGGGGTATGCAGGATTTAAGGTTTACAGACAGAACAAATGAGCCTTAGTCAAAATAGCATTCAAAAATCATTTATATTGTAGCACAGTAGAGATCTTATTTTAAGATATGGATTTAAAAAATAGACTTCATTATGGATATAACAATATAACAGAGATCTCTCTTGTTGTAACCTCACATTAAGTTTGGAATATTCTCCATGGGGATATATACTTTGTATGTCATACTGTGCAATATTACAGCTGACAACATTTCCATTGAATTATCAGGTGAAGGCGCTCTAAGAGCTCTAAGAGTCAGGTTTGTGGAGTTGGAAGCCTGCCCGCTCACTGTTGGGGTGTTTTTCAATTAAATAAAAATACCCCAAATTAAATAAATAAAGACAATAAAATATTATTATTACTAAACTCATGCTTAATTACAAGTGCCTTTTGGAAAAAAAAAAAAAAAAAAAAAATGAATTACACAAAAACTACTAAATAATTACTATTAAAGGTGCACTGTGTAACTTTTTGGAGGAGTGTCCACCACCTGCTTGTCTCCATGGATATGTGAGCTCTTTGCCTGTAATGTTCAACTGCAAGGCATTAAATATTTACATAGCATTTTTTCCCATTACAGATGTTTCTATTAATCAAAAATAGTATGAAAACATGCATATTCACTGTGTATGAGCTTGCTCTCCAAAGATCTGACCAATCATAACTTGCCCTGGTGGCACCAACCACTCGTCCCCATGGAGACGTTATGTTTTAATGCCATACTGTAAAGAATTCTGGGCAAAGCAATACTATCTTCATGGAGACAAACCGCTGAAGGACCCTCCGCTCACCTGAAAAGTTACGCAGTGCACCTGTAATTAACCAATTATTAGTAATGTGAGTACGTGTAACTTCTCTTCACCCCAGAAAATGTGCATTGATGTCACATTTTATTACATTTTTACAAAAACCCTCTCTTGCCCTATGTGTTGTTTTCTATCATCTAATCATGTCTCTCATGTTAAAATGGGAACCGTCTTTCCTATGCCGGAACTGTAAAGCTTTGACACTAAAACAAACATTCCCGACATGTGCTACAAGTTTTTGAACAATTCCTCAATCGACAAAAAATGAGAATATTTTTACAGGTGTTCACTGCCATCGTCCCAATTACTGTCACCTCCACCAGTCTGGAGCATTCCTCTACACGCTTCACGATTGCTTTCAATTCTGCTCTTTGTTCTTTGACTTAAATTCTTGCACACAACGCTATCTGCTACTTTTTTCATTTTTTCCCCTTTTCCTTATATCTTTGACAATATTTTTTACACTTACTACGTGACTGCCTCTCTCCCACCACCTTTAAAACTGCTGTTTAGATCAATCTTTCCAAATCAATATTTAATATCAGAAAGCAGCTCTGGCCTTTTGCTGTATGTACTCTGGTGTATCGCGGAGATGTGCCAACAAAAGCCCCTCCGTTCAACCTATTCACACCAGACGTAATGAGATATTGAGTTGGATTCACAAAACTGCAGGTCGTTGGGTGCTGTCTGCAATTTCTCTGTGCCCTGCCAATCAAGATCTTGATGATATTTCACTTTAAAGCTGATTTTTTAAAAATCTTTTGTTTCTTTTATATATGATTTAATTATTACTCAAGGTAATTTTTTTTATGTATGTGCTTGTATTCATTATCCATTTGCCATTCTTCCAATAATGACTTAATCAAAGGTGGCCTGACATAACCAGGGCTTCAAAATAATACACTCAAGTACCAGCCTGGGATCCAGAATACACACTTCTTCAGAATACACACTTCTTCAATACTTTACAAAGATGTGAGTCTGGTCACCGGCGAATCTCTCCATATTCAAATGGTCGTGATCGACAGGTGGATTAGCCAATCAGGGACACGCATGGTCAGTCAGAAAAAAAAAAATATATATATAAAATCACAGGGGGCTGAAAAACATTTTTGCAGAATCATAGACCAAAGTTAATCTGAGGTGAGAGAAATTTGGTTTTATTTGTAAATGACAGGTGGACAATAAGCTCCTTCGTTTCACATGCGTCTCTGAAAAAAAACAAAACCAAATCTTATTGCACAATCATGTTTGACTGGGCTTGAGATGCACTTAGGATCAGAAGAACCGTTGACTCTGACTATCTTAGAGAGTCAACGGTTCTTCTGATCCTAAGCATTTCATTGCATTGTTGACCCTGTGTTGATTCTGCATATGACAAATAAACAATCTTGAATCTTGAATCAATAAGCTCCTTCATTTCACATGCGTCTTTGAAAAAAAAACAAAAAAAAAAACAAATGCGTGAAGAGTCCCTCAGTCGTCCAGGTAGAATCCATGATGAAAGGAGAAATTCAATTTGTCAACTGGACAAAGTTTGTTAACAAACTTTGTCCAGTTGACAAATTGAATTTCTCCTTTTATCACAAAACAAACAAATCTTATTGCACAATCATGTTTGTCTGGGCTTGAGATGCACTGGAGGATGTAGGAACCAGACTGATTACAATCTGTATAAAAAAAAAACAAAAAAAACAGAGATAACCATCTGGATTTGCCAGGCAGCCATTAGGCACTTTAACCAGTTTCTTCTTAAGTATACAAAAATGTATTCTTTGTGAAGTGGGTGTTTGTTAGATCCCTGTGAAGGTATCAAACTATATTTGAACTCAGCACACATGCCTGGATGAAAGATAAAAAGAATGATGCCAAAACTTCAGATCTGGGCTTTGAGAGGAAAACTTTAGAATCATAACCCACTAGAATACAATGGGAGCCATGATGTGAATCAAAGACATAACTTGAGATCAAAGACTCTTAAAGAACATCTCATGACTCATAGAACATAGTTTTTCCTAAACCTGTTTTATTCACCCTCCTGTTTCCAGTGAACTTATTCCATCAGTCCAAACAAGCTGACACTCTGCTATCATTTTTGCGTGATGGACCAGCCCAGTTCTGCTGACCCCTCAGTGCTAAAAGCCTCTGTTTCCAACCACACATGTTTTCAAGTGCCTACTTTCAAATAACTTCTTGTCTCTTGAGCTATTCCCACTCTCCCCATTAACCATGCATTACAAGCCTAAGTGTATCGGCCCGGGATAGCACGTGGAGCTAGCAGAATTTAAGTACGTCTTGGTTGGCTGTATAATTTATCATGTTAGGAGCCACAAGCTTTTTAATGGTCTCTTCTCTCATTATCCAGTCTGTGTTTTCTAGCCACGTCTTCAGAGACTTCCCCCTAATGGAGGGACAAATAGATTCATACCAGATTGTAATTACTCAATTTTTTTAAGCGATGAGTGTAGTCGACAACAGCAGAAAACTCCATGTGGCATCAGGATATGAGGAGAAGACAATGTTTGATTAATGCTTCTGACCAGTAGGTAAAGTAGAGTTGAAAGTCCATATCCTGGTAATGCAATGAAATTCTATAGTAACAGCTGTTTTGCAAAAGAATGTGAGAAAACATTTTTTATTTAAAGGTCACAAAAAATGATTCTTATTTGCTTAACCCAATCAGGCCTGGTTAGTACATAGCCAAGACACCTCACCCACTTTGCCTGTAGGAATGTGGTTACATGGCAGCCAAAACCACACGCTCCGACAAGACTTTATAAAGACATGTGTGTGTGAAACCATATTCTGTCTTCCGAGTTTCCAATGACCATGATTGACAAGTATCGTCTGTTTGTGTCAAAACAAGCATGGCAGATCACAAGAAAAAAAGGGGAAAAAATTACAAAAGCCTGGGAAACAGCACAAAAGTCTGCAGAATCAAAACGCAAAGCGCTAAAACGTGTTAATGTGTAATATTTTGTTCTGAATGATACAAGAATTTTCGAGGAGATGTCTTCCGCATTTAAGATACACAAAATTCTAGTCAGTGTCATGACTGTATCTTGAGGCTACTTCTCAAATATCAACACAAGAGGAGAAAATAAAGACACAAGATTGAGATTTAATTAAGAACACAGTGAGAATGGCACTGGCCTGACAGCATTTTCAAAATCATTTGTAGCATTTACCTTCCAACTTGTCTTGTTTACTCCTCTCTTTTGTTGAAGTAACAGGAAAACAATCAGCTAATTGACAGTAGATGCGTTTGCCCAAATATGTCTGGCAAGACTCCCTGTGCTTTTCACCCATCCAAAACCCCCCTTCCTGCCAAGAGGAACTCATGCATAAACAGCACTGTCATATTTATATAGGCCTCCCCGCAGAGTTCTCCCACCATTGTACTGCCGGGCTGAGTACCTCCGCTGCGGGGACCATGACAGTATCGCTACAGCCACATGTTCTAAAGCGATTAGAAATCAGTGTCTCCTCTGAGAGCTGTTCCTATCTCTTGTTTTTGTGTGTGTTCTTCAGCTCTGATCTGGTCACAAGGGCCGCAGTGTCGAGAGGATGCTAAAGGTTTTATTTTCAAGTTTACAAGATGTTGTCCTAGAGAGCATAAGCCTATGTATTGACAGTGTAAAGCTAAACACTTTGTGAGCAAGAGCATCTAACAACTACAATGATTAGCTGACATTTTCGGAACATTCAATTAGTTAAAGTGCGTGAAAAGTCCCTCGCTCTCGGATGAGCGACGAAACAAACTTTGTCCAGTTGACAAATTGAACTTCTCCTTTTATCATCAATTAGTTAAAGTATTAACAATGGCCCGGTGGTTGCCTGTGCTTTTGTTTATTACTTCATAGTACCTTAGTACCATCACTCAGGCCTATTTCAATAGTATTTTCTGGTTTTGAGTCATTCCAGAATTGGAGGACATTTTACATCCCACCCATCAAATATTAAATAATCCACATACAAAATACTAAAATATACAGTTTCTGAGTGAATTTACTTGTCCTGAGACCAAATCTAAAAAAACTAAGAGAAAAGAATGCTTGAAGTCTGGAGTACCCCCCAAAATGCCATTTTCCTCTTGTCCCACCCCTCTAATGACCAAATTTAAGTAAAACAGTTCAAATTAAATTTAAATTTCTTTTTTTTTTTTTGTTATTATTTATTTCATTGCCATCTCTTGTAACTGTGGGAACATTTGTTTTAATAGACATAATATTTCAAACAGTGGCAGCTGGCCCATAGGGGGTGCTTGGGCACTGCCCTTCCCAAAGAGGAGAGGAAAAATATAAAATGTATAATACTAAACATTTTTTTATTTTTTTTATTTTGTGTGTCTCTACATGTAATCTGAATTATTCAAACAACATTTCCACCAAATGACTCTTATTCAACAGTGAATTTCCACCGACATAGTCATATTGCTTCTCTTCTTGGGGCTTGCAATCAAAGCGCCCTCGAAGTGTAGCGAAATAGCCAATCGTGTGTGGTTGCTAGGAAAAAATTTAAAAAATATGATTCCTATCAACCTATCAGCATCGCCAAATAAAATGGTTTTGGGGCACCATAAATTGTGCACCTGCTACAGAAAGCTTGGGTTGCTATTAGCCGTGTCCCAGTTAAAGACTGATTAGTCACGTGATAGGGGTATCCACGTATTAATCCGCAGGGAATACGCGGATGAATTATTGTGAAAGGATGTCTGAATTATTGTTTTGAATTTATTTATTTTCTGTGCCATCTGTGATAAGATAATCAAGAGCAAGTTGAAAGTTCAGTCAGGAAGTAATGCAGGGGATGAGCGCGGGTCTTATTCGGGAGATGCACTTTTGGAAAAAGTCACGTTTTCAGCTTGTCCCAAGTCTTAGTAATTAAACTGATTCACGGAAGGTGAATTTGATGCTTTATTGCCAAATAAGTTACGTTTTCGGTCTGAAGACTGTAACTTAAATGGTGATGTTTAGCTGCCTGTTGAGTGGACAATTCAACGCGAGGTAGGCTTGTTAATGGACTTTGCGAGTAAGCTAGCGACCTGCCAGCTACACCGGAGAGGACCATTTGAGTGACCGCGATGAAAGCGCGAAGGACACCCACCGCATTTAGTAACGTTGCCCGAGGGAGAGCGGAACGACGCTAACTGGATTTCACTGCCGCTGCCTACGATTTCTGAACGCGCGAGTGGCGGAGGAGTCAAGGAGGTACCATTTTTGCTATTTGTTTTTCATTGCGGTGAAGGAGCCAGTTCGTTTAAGGCTACACCGTACCCAAGCTACGAACCAGGCCTGCAACGGTAGAACTGGGGGTTGGAGAATTGACTATATTTGAGTGTTTTGCCGGCTATAGGATAAATTGTTTATTTGGGCCCATTACAATATTGTGACTGTTAAACATTTTTTGTGTAGAGGTTTAGCCTTGAGATGTTCAACTAAATGCTTGAAAGCACTTTTTTCATTAGATGTAATGTAGTTCATATTTACTTTATTACTTTATTATTTACTAAATTTTTTGTGGTCATTGAGTGTCATGTTTGTTTGAGATTAACCCTTTAAACACAAGACATAAGGGCTTCAGAAGCCCTTATGATGAGTATTCAATCGAGGTCAGTTACGTCGCCCGGATCGGCGTCACCGGGGCCCCACCCTGGAGCCAGGCCTGGGGTGGGAACTCGCGAACGAGCGCCTGGTGGCCGGGCCTTTCCCCATGGGGCCCGGCCGGGCTCAGCCCGAAGGAGCGACGTGGGGCCGTCCTCCCGTGGACCCACCACCCGCAGGAGGATCCATAAGGGCCGGGTGCAGAGAGATCTGGGCGGCAGCCGAAGGCAGGGGCCTCGGCGACCAGATCTCCGGCCATGGAGACTAGCTCTGGGGACATGGAATGTCACCTCGCTGGGGGGGAAGGAGCCTGAGCTCGTGCGGGAGGTTGAGCGCTATCGACTAGATATAGTCGGCCTCACCTCCACGCACAGTCTGGGCTCTGGAACCCAACTCCTTGAAGGGGGCTGGACTCTCCATTTCTCTGGCGTTGCCCGCGGGGAACGGCGGCGGGCCGGTGTGGGCCTACTCATTGCCCCACGGCTCAGCCGCTGTGTGTTGGAGTTCACCCCGGTGAACGAGAGGGTCGCGTCCCTGCGCCTTCGGGTCAGGGACAGGTCTCTTACTGTTGTGTCGGCCAACAGCAGTGCGGAGTACCCGGCCTTCTTGGAGTGCCTGGGAGGGGTACTGGACAGTGCACCGACCGGGGACTCCGTTGTTCTCCTGGGGGACTTCAACGCCCACGTGGGCAACGACAGTGACACCTGGAGAGGGGTGATTGGGAGGAACGGCCTCCCTGATCTGAACCCGAGTGGTGTTCTGTTATTGGACTTCTGTGCTAGCCACAGTTTGTCCATAACGAACACCATGTTCGAGCACAAGGGTGTCCATCAGTGCACGTGGCACCAGGACACCCTAGGACGGAGGTCGATGATCGACTTTGTTGTCGTGTCATCTGACCTCCGGCCGCGTGTCTTGGACACTCGGGTGAAGAGAGGGGCAGAGCTGTCAACCGATCACCACCTGGTGGTGAGTTGGGTCCGCTGGCAGGGGAGGAAGCCGGAAAGACCTGGCAGGCCCAAGCGCGTAGTGAAGGTCTGTTGGGAACGTCTGGCAGAGCCCTCTGTCAGGGGCACCTTCAACTCGCACCTCCGGGAGAGCTTCTCCCAGATTCCGGGGGAGGCTGGGGACATAGAGTCCGAATGGGCTCTGTTCTCGGCCTCTATTGTCGATGCGGCCGCCCGTAGCTGTGGTCGTAAGGCCTGTGGTGCCTGTCGCGGCGGCAATCCCCGAACCCGGTGGTGGACACCGGAAGTAAGGGATGCCGTCAGGCTGAAGAAGGAGTCCTATCGGGCCTTGTTGGCTCGTGGGACTCCGGAGGCAGCCGACGGGTACCGGCGGGCTAAGCGTGCTGCAGCCCGGGCGGTGGCAGAGGCAAAAACTCGGAGTTGGGAGGAGTTCGGAGAGGCCATGGAGGAGGACTATCGGACGGCCTCAAAGAAATTCTGGCAAACCGTCCGGCGCCTCAGGAGGGGGAAGCAGTGCTCCACAAACACTGTTTACAGTGTGGGTGGGGAGCTGTTGACCTCGACTGGGGATGTTGTCGGACGGTGGAAGGAATACTTTGAGGATCTCCTCAATCCCGCCGTCATGTCTTCCGAGGAGGAAGCAGAGGCTGGGGACTCGGGGTCGGACTCACTCATCACCCTGGCTGAAGTCACTGAGGTGGTTGGAAAGCTCCTCGGTGGCAAGGCCCCGGGGGTGGATGAGATCCGTCCTGAGTATCTCAAGTCGCTGGATGTTGTAGGGCTGTCTTGGCTGACACGTCTCTGCAACATCGCGTGGCGGTCGGGGACAGTACCTCTGGACTGGCAGACCGGGGTGGTGGTCCCTCTGTTTAAGAAGGGGGACCGGAGGGTGTGTTCCAACTATCGGGGAATCACACTCCTCAGCCTTCCCGGTAAGGTCTATTCCAGGGTGCTGGAGAGGAGAATTCGACCGATAGTCGAACCTTGGATTCAGGAGGAGCAGTGTGGTTTTCGTCCCGGCCGGGGAACACTGGACCAGCTCTATACTCTCCATCGGGTGCTCGAGGGTGCATGGGAGTTTGCCCAACCAGTCCACATGTGCTTTGTGGATCTGGAGAAGGCATTCGACCGTGTCCCTCGTGGGGTCCTGTGGAGGGTGCTCTGGGAGTACGGGGTTCGGGGCCCTTTGTTAAGGGCTGTTCGATCCCTGTATGACCGGAGCAGGAGCTGTGTTCGCATTGCCGGTAGTAAGTCGGACCTGTTTCCGGTGCATGTTGGACTCCGCCAGGGCTGCCCTTTGTCACCAGTTCTGTTCATTATATTTATGGACAGAATTTCTAGGCGCAGTCAGGGGCCGGAGGGGATCCGGTTTGGGAACCACAGGATCTCATCTCTGCTGTTTGCGGATGATGTTGTCCTGATGGCTTCATCAAACCGGGACCTCCAATGTGCACTGGGGCGGTTCGCAGCCGAGTGTGAAGCGGCTGGGATGAAGATCAGCTCCTCCAAATCCGAGGCCATGGTTCTCGACCGGAAAAAGGTGGTTTGCCCTCTCTGGGTGGGTGGAGAGTCCTTGCCTCAAGTGGAGGAGTTCAAGTATCTCGGGGTCTTGTTCACGAGTGAGGGGAGGATGGAGCGTGAGATTGACAGGCGGATCGGTGCAGCGTCGGCAGTGATGCGGTCGTTGTACCGGACCGTTGTGGTGAAGAGGGAGCTGAGCCAAAAGGCGAAGCTCTCAATTTACCGGTCAATCTACGTTCCTACCCTCACCTATGGCCATGAGCTTTGGGTAATGACCGAAAGGACGAGATCGCGGATACAAGCGGCCGGAATGAGTTTCCTCCGCAGAGTGGCTGGGCGCACCCTTAGAGATAGGGTGAGGAGCTTGGTCACACGGGAGGAGCTTGGAGTAGAGCCGCTGCTTCTCCACGTGGAGAGGAGCCAGCTGAGGTGGCTCGGGCATCTGTTCCGGATGCCTCCTGGACGCCTCCCTCGGGAGGTGTTCCGGGCATGTCCCACCGGGAGGAGGCCCCGAGGAAGACCCAGGACCCGCTGGAGGGACTATGTCTCCCGGCTGGCCTGGGAACGCCTTGGGGTCCCCCCGGAGGAGCTGGAGGAAGTGTCCGGGGTGAAGGAAGTCTGGAGGTCCCTGCTTAGACTGTTGCCCCCGCGACCTGGCCCCGGATAAGCGGAAGAAAATGGATGGATGGATGGACACAAGACATATTGTCCAAAAGTAGTTAATTTAAGAGTTTACTCACATTATACTAATAAGAATCATTTCATGTGTACTGTGCATTTTAATAGCCATAATACTGTACTAAAAGGTGTAACCACACTAGTATAAATGTGTAATAAGAACTCAGGTTAGTCTCTCTCACATAACAAACACAATAATAGGCAGGGAAATCTATTGGCACATCAGCCCCACCAAGATTTTTTTTCACCAGCCGCCACTGATTTCAAATAATAATTATTATCCATGGAACATGTGTCCCACAACATGCACGCAACCCTGTGAACCACATGATCCCCTGGACTTGACATCATCAAACAGTTTTCCAAAAGAATGGGTAGAGCAAAGGTTTGTCTTCTCTTCTATTTGTCATATTTTTATAACATAGTTAGTCTTGATTGAATGTCTCTACCTCATGCAACCCTGTTATGTGTCTAATTAGAATAAGACAATTATTTTTTTTTCCTTTATTTATTTATATAAATAAGTTTTTCCTCTTGTTTAGCAGTAACAGCTAAACAGCTAGCTTCTACTCCTGAGATAAAGCGAACATTAGTGCGGATTTGCAACCCTGTTACCTGCAACCCTGTTACTGTGATTTGAATAAATAAATAAATAAACAAACCAAATAAATCATGTAATAAAAATTGTACCATTGATCCGTAAGCTGAGCTAATCAAGCATTTGATAGTTTATTATCTACTATTGATGAATATGTAGCAGAAAATCAGAAAAACGAAGGTTTATTTTTCAAGAATTTTAAAGCCCAAAATGTCCTCCAATTCTGGAATGACCCTTTTGACAATATTGATGTCCACAATCTTCCTGTACTTAAAGTCACAATATGTAACTTTCTAGCCAAAAATATACCAAAATAAAACCTTTTTTTCATGATTGTTTTTATTGCACAGAAAAAAAACAAGCTTCCATCTCCATAAACCCGACTCTTACTTGACCTGGAGGATCATTCAGGTGATATGATAGATAGATAGATAGATAGATATAGATATACAGATATATATCTTTACAATTTTAAATCATTCCAAGTAGCCCCTAGTAAGTGCCCATTTCTCACCAGGAGTCTGCGTACCCCCTGATTGGGAAATACCTAACTGATCCAATTAACATCCATAGTGACTATATTCCACAGTTCCACTTTATAATTTGTAAATCATTGTAGACTTGTAGACTCCATTCATCCTTTGCTGAGAAGGGTTTGCTTAAAAAACCCACCCCACCATTGGAGACACATTATTTCCTTTTGTCCAGTAAAGGCCTGTTAGTCTGACTGAACCCTGGGCAGTTACTTTGTGAGTCCAAGAGGAACAGTGCATCACGCCCTCTTTCACACTCTAGTCCTGAACCCAGTCTCTAGGGTTCACCTCTTCTGCAAACCATAACAGACGCTTTCTCGGGTGAAGACAGGGAAGATTTATTTTAGCACGATGCCGCTCTGTAATTGAATAAATCGCAAAGGAAATGATATTTCCGACATGTTTGCCTGCCGTGTCTTGTCACAACCAGTTAAAGTCACCATTTCGAGAGGGGAAATATTAACTTTATACCACCTCGGAGGCATGGAGCAGCATTCTGATGTTTGATGACTCTGCGTAGGATCATTTCACAAGACAGACAAGAAACCCAAGAAAGCTGTGTGGGTGTTTCGAGTTCCGCCTTTTTATAAATTATTTGAGCTCCTCTCCCCAGATAGGAATATAGGTCACATATTGGTTTCTTGACTGAATACTTATATCTTCTGACACTCCTCCAAACCTCTGAAAGTTGACCTTGCAAACTTTCCCGTCTCACAGCCAAGGAAAGTTCCACTTTGTCAAGCTTCGCAATCTAATGAGGACTTGACGAGCTACACCTTGTTGTGAAATAAAAGGTCATTCTCACAGATGAGCAGTCCTGATACGTGCTATCTCTCTCCTGGTTGGCCAACGGGGAAATTAAGCTCTATTACGACGAATGGAAGCATCTTTTATCACTGCGCTCATTACGATTCCAATAATTGCCCAGGCCACGTCACAACACTTAGCCTCTCCATTTTATTTTATACCAGTGTCAAACATATCCAGTGGTGACAATGTGTCCGGCAATATCCGCTACGCCAGGGGGAATTGTACAGGAAAGGAAGTAATTAGCAGAGTTGGAGAGGGAGGCGATTTGTAAGACATGGACTGTGCAGAGACAGATGTAGGAGAGCTGGATAAGTTATTAATGCTCCTAATGAAAACAACACATGGAGTGGGAGAGACAAAGGTACCTGCTGCTTGATAATGGAAGGAAAAGTTAGCATCATAATTGCACTTAACAGTAGATGCTAAAAGGCAGGCGAGTATATGGGTGAAAATAAATGCATTTTAGAACTCGACTGAATTCTTTGGTACAATGATGTAGTACTGTTGTACAATACTACATCATGCAAAAATTTCAAACTTAATTTTGATACTACAGAATAGACCCAATGTGAATGTATAATGGAATATAATGTAGATGGAAATCAGCTAAAAGAGCTATAGTCTGGTACAAAGCATCTCTTCATTAACTGTGATTAATGCTCCTGTACATGGTCCCTGTCAAATAAATTAAATAAATGAAATTTTCTAAAATAAATAACAGTACTATCTTTTATATTACCATGTGGTGTTATATTTATGTAATCCCTCAGATTATGTTCCATAGTGGTCCATGAGATAGTCTATGTGGTCTTATACTTGTTCTGATACAGCTCAAGATCATTCTAAATCTATTCAGAAAAGATTACTTTTCGTCCAAGGAATATTACTTTTTTTTAGTATTGATACCTGCTCAAACGAGTATCTAGTTTTATACTAGTTTTAGTATTGATTACCTGATTTTCGATACTTTTGACAATCCTTGTATGTAGAGAGCCAGAAAACATATTTTTCAATACTTTCAACAACACTAATACAAGAGTTCCATACATATTTCTAGAATATTTCCATAAATAGACATTATTATCACATTAATTCCACACTTACTTATATGCAATGATTCAAATTTACATTTTTCATCCAATTGCGATTTATTGTGTGACCAAATCTTGTACCATGAGTGTATAATGTATAGCTGAACATTACAAAATCTAAGTTGTATATTTAAACAATAGGATTTCTTCCTTTCAAATAATGGGGTTGCTCATCTTGCAAAAGTTACATTCTAACCTAAGAACTCATATGAGCCTTTAAACCTGATTTCCAACTAAATATAATCTAAAGTCCCAGTCCGTGTTTTTATTTTTATTTTTTCCCCCCAAGTTTGAGTTTCATCATTATTCAGGTGGTTTCTCTCTGAGCTTAGATGTTTTGTTTAATGTAGTCGATCCAGAACAGTTTGCAGCCTTTCCATAAGACAGGACTTTTTAAAATGTTAGAAAGTAATGAAAGAAAGTTCACATTCGCTACAGAAGAATGACTCAGGAACTCATAATGATGATGGAGCTGATCCCGGTTTCATTAAGAGTGCCTTAGCACCGCAGAAGGAATGTAATATGACATTATCCTGACCAAGCGTGAACACCCAGAACCTGAATGCAAGTGATCACAGCATAATCACATTCACAAGTCATTCACAGTACATAATCACAAGCAGAAAGTCAAAAATACTGTTCCCAGTACACGGCAGACTATCATTAAAAAGTTTGCCACTTCCTTCATGATGTGTAGATAAAATTTCATGAGGACCACACAGAATATGTTGGCACCATTATTTTATTATTTTCTTTTATTAGAAAAGTTGGAAAAAGCAGTGCAGTGCTTTTAACGGTTCAAGTGGTGCTCAGATCAGGATTTTGGAGAGAAGAGCCCACTATGTCTCAGCTCAGTCGTGCTTAAGGAGGGCTGAGTTTGGGAGATGTGTTTTGCCTTTTATCAGCTGTTGAAAAGTCCCTGTGTTTCCCCTGCAGCTTGACTGGCACTAATTAGAACAGCACAAGCATGCTGCCCACAGGGCCAGTGGAACTCCGCTCCTCCCACTGAATTCTCAAAATGACCACAGATCAAATGGGAAAATAAAGACAAGAAGACCTATGTGGTCGATAATAGGCAACAATTTTCCAAATAACTGGTGCTGGCACTAAATAATGTATTAATAAGTTAGTACAATTCATGCCATTAAAATAATTCATGTATTTATTAAGCTGAGTCTAAAAAGACAAAAAAAAAATATATATAAAATAAAAACATACTGGTGCACTATGTAACTTTTTCTTGTCTCAGGGTGAATTTGGGACAATCCCGAAATCTAATGTCTGCCTCGATTTCAGTTTTCAATCAATTTCATTGATTTCTGATCTGCTCCCTTGCCCCATCCTTCCGTCTGTCGCCAAAGAAAAAAACACGGTATGTTACCTGTCCAATTGTTTTTCTGTCATAACATGTTGTGAATAATTGTCATTGATTGTAATTGCATCTTTTCCACTCTGTATCTCAGAGTCAGCGGTGTGCACATGCGCGTGGCTCTTCCCATAGCCGCTCTATCACTGTCCTGCTTGGTTAGTGGGGAAACGAAATTTCGATTTTCTATGTGTACATGTACATATGTTTTTTTGACAATAAAGCAAACTATGAAGTATGAACTATCTAAGTTGTTGTCCCGAATCTCAAATCTGACCCTAAATGTCCCGAAAATTATACTCAAACAGAATACTGAGTACTGTTAAAGATTAACATCTGTTTGTAGAGAGGTTGAGTCGACTGCATGCAGCCTAATGGCTTCTAAGTGCCTGTACAGTGTCTCTATTTTGTTTATTTTTTGATGTTCTACAATTAAGCGCAAATATGCACTAGTGAAAGACTTGATCTTTGAATAAAAATATATTTGTGATAGGTTTGATGCATCTTTTATTATTGTCTATATATCATCAGCAAGTTATCCGAATTACTTGGCAGCTTCTTTTCCTCAGACAAAATGGCCCAAAAAAGAGATTTATCTGACTCTGAAAAGTCAAAAATTGTAAAAAGTCTTCCAGAGGGATGCAGCACTCTTGTAAAGATATTGGGGGTTGATCACAGAACCATCAAAAGTTTTGTTTCAAATAGTCAACATTGTCGCAAGAAATGTGTGGTGAAAAGATACAAATTAACTAAAGATTTTCAAACATGAATCTACCAGGACCCCATTATCCTCCAGGGCTGTCATAATCCAGAACTGAAAACTACTTAGAGTGCTCAGAGGTACAAGGTGTACAGTATTCAGAGATATGGCCAAGGTGAGGAAGGCTGATACCCGACCTTTTCGGGTTGAAGATGGACTCAAAATTAACTCCAAAACCTACTGCCAGTTTTTAGAAGACACTTCAAGCAGTGGTACAGGAAAAAGTCTGCATCTTTCAAAAGGACCATGCTTTTTATGCAGGACAATGTTCGCAAGCACTGAAGTACTCCATTGCATGGATAGACAGTAAAGGCCTTAAAGGTCCCATGACATGGTACTTCTTGATGCTTTTATATGGCTCCTTAATGGTTCCCTAATACTGTAAATGAATCCTTCTTCAAAATCAACACTCACTGCATAAGATATGACTCTGACAGTCTTCATGAGGCAAGATATGTGTCTAAAATGCTTTATTCTGGGTGTTGCTGCTTCATTGCAAATGAGAAGGACAGAGAGATTGGCTAAGGAGCGGGGGGGGCCGGGTTTCCCCCGCTGGAAGCGCAGCTCGGCTCCGCTGTCTCCTCTCTTCCGTGTTTTACGCACGAAGACAGATGAGAGACTTTGCAATGAAAAAAAGCATATTTACACAGAAAATAAAATTAAACCACTGGTATTTCAGAGGTCCAGAGGGTCGGGTAAGGGACTTGCGAGCCTAGAAACACTCGGACGTGCCTCCAGGCAAATAAAAAAACGCATTTCGCATTGCGTAGCGCATTCACAGTCCAAACTCTATGGGCGGGCTATACAGGGACGCTGAGCGGAGACAGAGGGAGGGGCTGGAGCTGCATTTGCTGATCTGACGTCAATCAGGTGCCTTGTCCGAACTCGCCCGTTTGAGCACTGTTTTTTTGTAACGCAGAAAAGGACCGCAAATGCTCAGTTTAGACATTTCGCAACTTTTAGCCATGGGGGGGGGGGGGCCTAAACAGGGTAGGGGAGCTCACATTAACGTTCAAAAACCTCAGAAAGTGAAAATTTCATGCCATGGGACCTTTAAAGATGAAACAATTATGACATGGACCCCTGACTTAAGACCTATTGAGAACTTGTGGGCCTTTCTTAAATGGGAGATTTATGGTGAAGGAAAAAAGTACACCTATCTGAACAGTGTCTGGGAGGCTGCTGCTGAAAGAAAGTTGATCGTCAACAGATCAAGAAACTGACCGTGAATTATTGAGAACTAGTTTGTTTGTTTGTTTTAATGTCAGAAATGTTTATTTGTACATTTTGAGTTGTTTACTATTATGGCAGATGAAAAAAAAACAAGTGAGATTGGAAAATGTTCATATTTCATTGCATTGCGTAATAATTCAAATTCTAATTTAAAAACATGAATAGTTGCCTAATAATTGTGCACGCATGGATTATTAAAGCCAAAATTTTACATTTCCTTTCTTTCCTATTCAGGTTTGAGGTTTATTAACATTTTGCACTGACTGAGAGCACTGTAATTGCAATTATAAAACGAATCCTCATAATAAATACAATTTGCATAATAACTATGCACACAGTGTATGAGATCAAACCATGGGCAAAGATATGACTGCAAAGTATGACGAGACAGTATGTGGCGTACGTTATTGTTAGTTAGGAAAGATGTAACAAACATTAGCAATTGTTGTAATAATAATAATAATAATAATAATAATAATAATAATAATAATAATAATAATAATAATAATAATAATAATAATAATAATAAAATACTGAGAAAAAGTTCACTGTATTAACAAAAGTGAAAGGAGAAAAAAAAGGAGACAAAGGAGCATTCCAGGCAACTGGGAGGTGTGTCATTTCCCCAACTTGTATGCATGGCTAATGCTAAGCCATAAGCAAAAGAAATGTAGTAAACAAATGTCGCCAACATTTTTAGTAACAAAATAATGTCAGAATTAACCTATAGTAAATGCTCATAGTTTATACTTGTGTGTGAAGTAGGAGTCCCTCCACCATCCCAGTGCTCACAAATAAGAATTACCAGTTTGAGCTGCATTTTTTTTTTTTTTTTTTGAGTCAGAGGTGTGATAAATACCATTGCGGTTGCCTGGAAGGTAAGATCTTTCTTAGGGGCCAAGGAGAGACATAAGTGACAGATTCAATTTTCTTTATCTACTTCATACAAAGACCTTGCATGAAGTTGCATCTCTGTATTCAGCTCTGTTACATTGAAAACAACCTTGTGCTTTTCCACCCATTCTCATCAAAACTTTGGTCATGCCCTGCTCTTTTGTCTGACCTTGTTTTCTGTACTATTCAAATTGCCATTCCTTTGGGACAGCTGCTATCCTTGAATATCAGTGATCCCAATTCAAACCTGCTGGCCCCTACAGCTGGCTGTCCATTCCAATTTCTCAATTCCGCAATTTGTCTCATTCCCAAATTTAACATGAAGGCATTTCTTCTTGCTGCTTTGCTCCATAGGGAACATTGGCCCTGGTGTTTTTCAAGGGCTAAATGTGGATACAAATTCAAAATAATTCCCTTTGAAATGCTAGACTTAATCACTGTGTACTTGGGTTGCAAGTTAACAAGCTATCAAGCATCGGGCAACCTTAGCTGCTCCAAACTTTAATACCAAACAGGAGAGAGTGAGGTTTGGGGCTTTTTCAGGTCAGAATTGTGGAGAGACAGTCTTGTAAGGGCCTGTGCACAACAGGGGGCTTCCTGGTAATTGGAATGGAGAAGTAGTTAACGTGATGGGCGTTCACTGGACAGACCCAGGAAATGGAGGTCAGGGTGAGGAGAGGAAGAAGCAGGTGAGGAATAGACTGGTAAATACAGCATAGTGTATTGGCAATAGTAATTTATTAAAGTCACATGTCAAAATCACTACATTAACTGGTAGCCTACAGGCATTAGGTAAGTGGCTGAGCTGTAATAAAAGGATACGGCTTGGTTTGAGTGGATACATATTTGAATAGATAATAGATGTGGGTCTAAATTACGACTTGTAACAGTTTTTTCCCCTCACTTTCCTAACACATTCCAAACATCCTAATTACTCACCGCAATAAGTTACAACTTTCACAGACGAGAATGATAAAGCTACCACAAGCTAGCAGGATACTTACTTATTCAAATACAGGCAGAAAACATGATCCTGAAATCTGTTTTTGCTTTTGGAGCATTACCTCCAACAGCCTTGCTCCAGCCTTGCTCCAGCCTTAGCTCTTTAATTGGTATGATACTGACAGTCGGAATTCCAATCATGGATTTTGGCTCCAAATTCGCCCCTATGACCGCATGCGTTGATGAGCTTCATTTGACTGGAGCGCTTCGTTATAGATGCTATAGGTAAATGGTTTTTGCTCATTTACACTAAATAATCAATGAACAGATGTAAAGAATATAATGGATGTAGACGGACGTTGACGTAGACAAAAAAGCAAAAGCAAAACAAGAAGCAACATCAACATGGAGGTCACAATGACAACCTTGTTCCATTCAGTATTGTCTATGTATTTCTCAACTCTGCTAAATTAGTCGTATTAGCATATAACTAGATGGGAAATGGAAAGTAGAAACCAGGGGAGAGAAGTTGCTCCTCGGAGTGGAACGACATTGCAGCAGCAATTTCATTACCCTGCACCAGGAAGGGGAGAAGATAGTTTTTTATGCACATGGAAAACTCATGGGAGGGCTGGAGAATTGGAAGATTGGAAAAGGTGGCAGCAAGTAGATCTGGGATGGTATGTTTAAGATTAAGGTGTAAGAAAAAAAAAAAAAACAGACACGAGAAGATGCCATGATAAGAGACAAATTGCTGGCCTTTTTGCAATGTAATCACAGGCTAGTGCAGAAAGTAGAAATTCTGAAGGGCAGTTTTTCAGCCATGGGCAATAGGAAGCAATAGAATGCAAGTAATGACTGCACTGGATGGAAGTACAGGCCTGGAACACAGAAGCTTGTAGAAATTGGTAATGAGAAATCTAGTTTGGGACCGACAGATTTGGAAGCATTCAGGGAGCTGGAAATGTGCTAAAAATTCCACCACCAAAGTCAAAGGCACACTGAATTCAAATTTGCCTTCTATACACAGGAGCCACGGCTAAATACACACATGCTAATTATACACAGAAGCAATTTATACTTGCAAATTGACGGCATATTTTTAGAAAGCAGCCCAAAAATGAAAATCTGAGTCCAGACAGCCATTTTTACATGCTTTGGAACAAAAATATTCTGGAGTGGTTAAGAGTGCATGTGCTTACGTATGTGTTTTGTGTATGTTGTTTTTAGAATAGTATTTGAACAATGTGACCCTAGGGAATATCTATTTTTATTTATTTGTGTTCAGTTTATCTGTATATATTGACTCTGTCTTTCCACCAACCTGCTCAGGGACTACAGGTGCAAAGTAGCATTCATACTACAACCTGGCACCAGCATGTTTCCTATGACTTTTGTGTTGGTTATTGCATTGTTGTCCCATACCAAACATTAATGTATCTTTTGCTTGAAAATGCTAGCTGCTAAATCCACGTAAAGCCACATAACATGTTTATCATTTGGTACTCGACTCATGATGATGTAGAGAGCTGTTAAAAAGCCCCAGTATCCTCTCATGCATCCTCTAACAGCCTTCAGAGAACATTTGTTTGACATTACAGCAGCCATAGATGTGATTGACGATGTCTGGTCGGAGCTAGTTTTATCAGAGATTATTATAGTTTTATTACGACTTGGAAGAAAGGGAGACAGATGCCTTTTGCGATTCTTATCTGCATATGAAAGAGGAAGCGGCGGGGCCTGGATTTGCTCCATACCGACTGCCTAATCATATTCAGAGGCTAACGGCTTGGCTATTGCTACGCTGTATTTTTGATGTCTATCTGAAAGAGTTCCAGTGGTGAGGGCGCTGATGGATCTGCGGTGGTAATGAGGTATATGGATGAAGATGCTGATAAAAGTTCTTTATTAGGACGACATTTGGTGACTTTGAATACAAGTTTGACACACAAGATAATTATAGATGTAAAAAGTATATTTCAAGTTTTAGAGTTTCATAAAATCCTACTTTTTAGACTATTTGTGTTACCTGAAATGCTCCAGTTTGGCATTAAACTTATTACTCTCTGTGGAAACAAGATGGTGGCAGCCGTGTTACAAATCTGATCTGAGGCGACCTTACTAACAGTAATAATTAATGAAATCTGAAAAATTTAAAGGCATATATTATGCTATTTTCTGATCTGTTCCATGTATTTTCCACCTCAAAAACAGACCCGGAGTTGCGTTTTGTTTCATTCACACATTTAACATACAAACCCTGTGTAAATCGTCTTCTTTCAGAAAACACTGTTCCACCTTGTGATGTCATGTTGTAATACGAAATGTGCATCACTGTGTTTTTAAACTCCATACCCCTTCAGTAGATCATTTGGACAATTTCAGCCCTAGAATTCTGATCTCTACTGAACAATAGGTAGCTGTTAACTTGAAACTGCCACTACATGACATCACAAGATGGAACAGAGCAATTTGATGTTTTGATTACTCCAACATATGTGAAGGTAACAACATTTAACATGGCTTAAAGCCAGAGTTAAAAATATGTGTTAGCTTAGATCACTCAACTCCTGGGCAACATAGTCTTTGTGCCCATCATATTTGGTCTTTATTTATCTTGATGCAAATCAATCATGTATCTGCAGGATGAGGGAGGCAGGTTCCTCACTTGGTCTGAATAACTACTTAAAAAGAGTTTTGTCAGTCACTGAGATGACCCACTGATGAGTCCCTCTGACCCATGAAATTTATTGCAGCAATTAATTATGCACATGCTGGAGCTAGAGTATAATTTACATGAATATGGTTAATTGACTTTCAGCTAATGCCATTGGTGTGATAAGTTCTGCTTTGTTACACTTGTGAGCAAATTTATTCATTTTTAAAAGGGTAACTCAGCCCTAAAACCACTAATACATTCTACAAATGGGGCTTAAACAGTGGATTTTATCTTTGACCTTTTAGTGGAATTGAATTGCATACTTTGAGCTCTAAAACAATATCTTAGCAGATCGATAGGCATTTAAACCTCTGACGATATAAGGCCCAAACCGCATGGAGTCATGAGAAGTGGGTCTTAAATACTGGCTAAATTATATAAGTTTAATAAATTGTTACATTTTTAAAATAGTCAGATTTACATGTATCAATGGTTTCAACATTTCAACAGTCAAATTACATTTACAAATAACTTTCAAATAATATTACAAAAAAAAAAAAGTATATTTATTTGAAGTTTCCCTTATGCAATCACTACTGCATATACCTAACTCCAAAACTGAAATAACCTTTGCAGAATAGGATGTTGAATTACAACAAGATAATGGCCTGGCTGTCTCTGTCCGTGGTTGGTTACAACCCCCTTTTTGAATAGTGCCTTTGAATCCACTCTGAGATAATGAATAATATACAGAAGTGAATACAAAATAAATAGCTAGTGCTCAGCCTAGCCTCAATCTGTCTGCACCCGGCAGCCGTAAGTGGCACAGCACACATTGGTAAACTTATTGAACATGAAAGGTAAACAAAAGATTCATTTGTGGGGTTATACCTCAATGTCATTCTCCATGACATCCCACGGTGAACATCACTCTGAAAATATTGTAGAAAGAGGTTGTAGTGTCATTGGAAAGTAATAAGGCTTCATTTAAAATATACATGCAATCTCTCAAACACAATGATCCTCTGAGGAAATATCTTCTACCCGAGACAAGAGCAAAGCCAATGAATGAATTTGTTACTCAGGCTGGAAGTCACCTTGAGCCAGAGAATGGGGGAGTGCCAACACTTCAGATAAATGGGGGCCCAGAATAGAGCCTTGTTGCGCACCACTTGGATTACTGATGGTAAAATATATATTCAAATACATACCTGCAAGTATAGGAGTATAGGGGCCATAAAAAATAATAGGTTGTCTTGAAGATGCACCAAGAAGTGTATACTCATCTTAAACTGTGTGTGTGCGTGTGTGTGCGTGTGTGTGTGTGTGTGTGCGTGTGTGTGTTTCTAGAACAATAAGGGTCACATGAACTTTGTTTGGCTCTATTTGATGACTCTGGTGTTGTATAGTGTGGTTCTGTTATTTATTAAATCAATATTTGGTTGAGAGGAAAAATAAAAAGGCTCAGGGTCTCATGCAAATTGGTGAATTGTTCTCTTATTGCATGCTGTCTAACACTGAACAAGCCCCAGCCGCTGAATTATATTTCAGTATATCAGTGAAGGGCAAGGGTTGCACTTTTTTATTGCAACATATTTGCATTGAAGACCTTCAGTTACAGTGAAAACACTTTTTGGTGAAAATTATGAATGGGAGAAGAGCTCACAAGATGAAATTGCCACAACATTGCCCAAATATGCAATATCGTATAATATTTTTTATTTGTTTATGTTTATGTTTGTGTAAGCGTGTAAAAACAAAAGAAAAAGAAAAGCATTGTTTTAAAGTAATTAAGTACGTAAGTAAGTAATTCTACCACTAACCTCAGTAACATCACAATGCATTGTGATACAGACATGAAATTATTGCTCCAAACCTTATTCAAGGTACGGTGGCTCTGTCAAAACTGTGTTAAATGCTGCCATCTGATTAATCCACAGTATTGATCACTAGCCTGTCGCCCTCACCTTCAAATATGTTTCTGTATGCAGCCCTTGGTGAAAAAAGTTTGGACACCCCTGTACTATATTATGTCAACATCTCATCTCTTGTCCCATACCTATAGCAAAAATATAAGTCTTGTACTTATATTTTTCATATATTTTCCACTATTTCTGACCCACAGTGCCACTAAACACCACCTCTGGCCTGTTGCTACAGGAAGCTGTGTTTTGTGGGGTGAAATTGTGCTCGTCTCAGCGCTTCAGAGGAAAGATTTTTGAAATGTTGGAATGTTACAATTAGTGCGTGCCATGCCCAGCTTCAGCAGTGACCCTGTGCCTGCCGCCTGCAGCGCTATCATTAAGTCTGTCTAGTGCCAGAGCCTCAGTGCGGTTTCCATGTTGTTTTCTTCACCCTATTCTGTTCTCTTGTTCTTCCAGCTATGTCTGTGTGCTTGTGTTTTCATTCCTCACCAGCTTGACTTGTATCCCAGGGATGCAAAATGTGTCCTTCTCCGATTAGTGTCTCCTCAACCCGACCCTTCACTCAAGAATTCTTCAAATACATCAAGTGTATACTTCACAGTTTAAATTACATGGAAGACTGAGGATTAAGTGATATTTTTTAGCAATGCTTGTAAAAGAAGTGGGAGATGCAGAACTGACAACTGCAGTTTTTCCTCTAGAAAATCATTTCGACAAAATGATCAAATGATTAGACAATTTAAATGATTCAATTCTCCAATTCAATCAATGAAATGAATATAGGTTGGATAACATGACAATTTACATATTGGTTTCCATCATTTGTTTCTGTTTTTGACTTAGTTTTATTGCCAGTATAGGGTAAAATGGGGGCTAAAGAGTGGGGAGAGACATTCAGCGAGAGACATTTTTAGAACCAGGAATCAATTTCACAGTGCTAGAACAGGCTGGTTTATTATCTACAGCCTAGACCTCTAGATTATGGTGCCTCTTTTTTAATTTCCATTCAAAAAGTGTAATTAAACAAAGTAGTGGTAACAAAATATATGAGAAAACCTTAGCATAAATAATGTCTTCATACACAGGTAAAACCAAAAGTGTTGAGTATATCTTGTGGTTTGCTCTGTTAACTACTAGTGACGTGCCATAAACAGAAAACGTGGACTTTAATCAACAGCCCATTTTAACTTAATTTAATACAGAATAATTTATCACACCCCATGCAATATTAACAACATAGAATTGATTTAGCTTGTAGCTCAGTAAAGTTCATTTGAGAGCAGATTAGAAATAGAAATAGTTCTTGGGAGAGAATACATAGACAAGTGAAGGGTAAGTGTTAAAATAAGGTTTGAAGTGAGAAGGCTTTGAGGATCTAGCCTCTGACGATAAAAAGAGCCATAAACCCATAGAATAAATCAGCATTCAAAGCAGATTCTTAATAATTGATGTTTGTCTTAGATAAACATTGCTTTATCTCCTCCAGTCTTCCAGCCAAGCATCGTGCCAAGCCCCAAATGAGCCCTCAATTTCAGACTATCAACAGACACACACATACAGTCATTTAGAAGGGCACACACAAGACATCTGCTGCTCCATATACTTCATACAGCAGGCCAACGCAAAACAAATATATGCACTCCAACATAAGTGAGAGGCGGCTCACAGGGGAGGGCCAGAACCTGAATACAAATAAAGGCTGAGAAATTCATTTGCATTATGCTATGAAAAAGAAGGCTGTTAAAGGTCCTATATTACACAAAATGGATCCTTATGAGCTTGTTACAATGTTGTTATCTCATCAAAAGCATACCCAGAGATGTGTTTTGTTTCATTCTCACATGTTTGAGTACAGTAATCTTTTATTATTAATCTGTCTACTGTACATCTCCAAAGCTCAAAATGCTCTGTTACATAGTTTTCACGTTAACAGCTAACTCTAAACTTTAGTTCAGTAGAAAATGGCAATTCCAGGGCTGAAATTATCCAAATGATTCTAGTGAAGGTATATGGAGTTTAAAACATAGTAGAACACTTCCTGTATTACCACCTGACATCACAAGGTGGAGCAGAGTGCTTTCAGTTTTAGAGAACTCAGCCTTAATATACAGGGTTTGTGTGTTAAATGTGCATCAATGAAACAAACAAACAAACAAACAAGCAAACAAACAAACAAAACTCCAGGTATGTTTTTGATGAGAAAACATTATAACCTAGATCAGAAAATAGCAGAATATATGGCCTTTTAAATCTTGGGCATTGCAAGTAATAGTACTAGCATGTGCTAATTCTTTTAGCTATATCCATATGCCCCGAGTACCTTTTAAAGGGATATGCAGGTCAAACTTGGGCATCTCCCCACAGTCCAGAGACTAAAATAAGTGGTGGAAAGCGTTTTCCTGGTGACCCAGCCATTGTCCGAGTCTGTCAGCACTGACCGCAGCGGTAGCTGCAGCTACTCCGTGTTAGACTAGAGTCTAACGTCGCCAACGAAAATTCGGCCAAAAGGAATTAATTTGCGCGATGCTTTTCCCAATTACTTTCTGTGTAGTGCGCATTCATATCGAGTGCAAATAAATGTGCAAATCAACATGGAGAGCTTGACTTGGTCATTTTGGGGTGGGAACTATTTTTCAGTTCGGAAAAAGACAGGCGAAGCACACACCACGCTGCGTAACAGGGGAACTGCCAACCTGGTGCGTAACAGGGATTCCCCTGTCAGCGTGGTGTGTGCTTCGGCTTTCTTTTTCCGCACTGAAAAATAGTTCCCACCCAAAATGACCAAGTCAAGCTCTCCATGTTGATTTGCACATTTATTTGCACTCGATATGAATGCACACTACACAGAAAGTAATTGGGAAAAGCATAGAGCAAATTAATTCCTTTTGGCCGAAATCTTTCGTTGGCGACGTTAGACTCCAGTCTAACGTGGAGTAGCTGCAGATACCGCTGCGGTCAGTGCTGACAGACTCGGACAATGGCTGGGTCACCAGGAAAACGCTTTCCACCACTTATTTTAGTTTCTGGACTGTGGGGAGATGCCCAAGTTTGACCTGGGGGTGGCATATCCCTTTAATGATGAATACAAAAATGCACAGCACATGCATCATTATTTTCAGTGCAGCCCTCTCTGCCCTTGTTTGTAACTATGTCCATTCAGACGCATTATGCTAAGGCCCCATATTTACCTGTGAATACACCAGTGATATCACAGTGTACAAATAGTGAGTTACTAAAATAGTGAATTATATACACTGGCTCTAATGGTACATCTGGAAGGCTGCTGTGTGTGGTGTGTAAAAGGGTCAGATACGCAACTAAAGATTGCATTATGCAGCAGATGGTCATAGGAAGCTATATTGAGTTGCAAAAAGTAGGACATGTTTTTTAAAGAAGTAATGTAATCCACTTTAATTTTAATTAGCTAACTATTACTAGATTTATGGATAGGTCCAATTCCAAATGGGCATTTCCGGCACCATGAATGAACCTTCAAACATGGGCGAAGAAACGTACCAGTGTAATTTATGTATTCTACATAAAGGCTCTGAGTTCTAGAAGATACGATGACAGGCAGATGAATCCATCAGAAAAAAAAGTGTTTGCATTAAAAGAAACATTTCTATAGAGTGAATGTGTCACTCAGCATGCTTAAAAACCCACCAGGAAAACCTGTAACCTAGTGCAATTTAAATCTAAATTTTAAATGCATGTAAACCTGAGAACTATGATTGAGGTCTCATGAATGGTAGTTCAAGGATCCCACTAATAACACATCTAGAGAAGCCATTGCCGATTCATTTTCAATCAGCAGCAATGACAAACTACGGCATCTCCACCAAGCACATGTTGCTTTGTTTTGGTCTGCTATGTTAAAGTGAAAATGAAATTTAACACTGTGCCAGTGTGTTTTATGTGTGTTGTGGAGACCGAATAACATGTGAGTAATGCAGCTCTTAGCATGCCTTAAAATAAAATGTGCAATGTAAAAGTTTGCACTGGTTTTTTTTGTTTTTTTTTACCTGCATGCAGACAGGGACAAAGGTGGTCTGAGCTAAAGCAATTTGAATTTGGATGTTTAGTGTGCTCGGAGTATTCTGTGCCTGTAAACTGACATTATGGCTCTGCGTCTGGCCTGAGAAGCCTTGTGGAGAGGTCACTGCCACCTGCCACCTCTGCCCAGTATGTAGTATGTAGAACAAAACATGCTTATCTCTCTCCCACAATCATACTTTTTTTTTTTTTACAAACTTTGTATCTCTAATCAGGAAAACTTTTCTTAAACTTAAATTATCCCCAGTTATTAAAAGGACAGCTTATCGCAAATAACTCCAAAATGCCTCATTTAAAACCATGTCTAATGACTGCTGTGTGACTGCTGCTTACCAATGATGGAGGGCCCTTTTTAAAAACAGTTTTCTCCATTCTCTGGTGGCTTCTTTGTGTTATCTGCTTGTGTCTGGAACTGAGCCAAGTCCATTACTCGTACAAGACTGTAACTCGCAGCCTCATTGACGGGGATGTGACAATAAGCATTTGGATGGAGAGGAAATCATTCATCATTATAAAGTCCTCTGTGGCGTAGATAAGCACGCGTTACACCCTGGACACCTTGGCATTTTTGCTTCCTCACCTCTTCGTCGCCTTTATGTTTAGGTGATGCTAATTAGCTAACAATGTCCTTCACAAATCCTTGTTTAGGCCGACGAGAAGGAGCGAGAGAGGGGGCTGAGGAGAGGTGAGCTGTAAAGTGCTACAAAGCGGAGGGCATGGCTAAGACTTTTACAAAGAGCGCTCAGATATGGTGGGATGTTTTGGATAATACCCTCTTTGAAGAGCTTTCTCCAGAGATATTGGGGAAGCCTGAGGTAATCCGGCCCTCCTCCCTGTGTTGGCGTGAATCAGTCCGACGGTGAGGAGATGAGATAATCTGCCCACGTTCTACACACTCTATTTCCAAATGGAGATGTACTTTGAGGATGTGTGCTGTGGAGTAAGTAGGTGGGTAAGGACCAATGGTACGCAGACTTGTGGTGGTGTATCAAACTTAATTCATTTGATAGATTGGATAGAAAGCCATTCAGTGACACTTGAATGACACGTCATTATCTCCAATGTTGCCTTTAGCATCAGAGAATTGTGTTGGCTTTTTAGATTTTTTATTTCTTTTTTCAAATGTTTTGGATGTCATTTTCAAAAGGACAAATCCTGTTTGAAAATCAGGCATAGGCAAATTTCTTTGGACTTATAACCTTTGGCATTTTTGACAGACATTTGAGACATTTTACACATCATTAACTCAGTCTAAGATGTGTTTTGAATGATTCACACAAATTTGAGTCTTTCATGTCCTGCAGTTGAAGGGTAACAGCCTGTTTTCACCTACCCCCATTATAAAAAGCAGCATGGCCAAGGAGCACCGCGCTTTGTTGTGTTGAGGTTTATGGTGATGTAACACAATGGGGCATGCAGAGATCTGCTCCACAATTATAAGTCAGTAAATAGGATAGAACTAAATACTAGAAAAAAAAGCATAGATGTTTTATAAAATGCATACTGAAGATTAAAATAATAAAATAATAAGATAAAAAAAATGGTGTTTAATGTGTAAAAGTGCTGTTTAATTTGACACAACATACTTTGAAATATTTTAATTGGCTGTAAAGTGTCCCTCTGCCCACATCTTTGAACAGAAACCACAAATTGGACCAAAGTCAATGGCTCTTTTTCCTCCTGAACGCTCAGTTACCCAATATCCATAAATCTCTCAACCTGAAAGTGTATACAAGCTAACCCGTACCAACCACACACATACACCAATGGATTAATAAACTTACACAGACCTAGAAACGGCTTAGTTGTGCCTCGGGCTCCCATAATTCTCCACTGATTACAGCGAGAGAGCTCTAATGGAAGCCCCAATAACCCAGGCGGGGAAACAGTGCTATTGCCTGTACCAGCGCTGTCAGGAAGAGACAGAAAGAGGACGAAGAGATTAAATTCTGCACAGAGTTTTTGTCTGTGAGATTGGTTCTTTACGTCGCTAGCTCCATTCACACTCCCTATTAGCGCAGTGAGGGAGCTGCGCCCAGGGAGGCATACAACTCCGAAACCGACAACTACTCCAAGGATACTTAACAATGTTATTAATCCATTAATCCTTGTTTGACATTTGCCGATATATCACCGCTGATTGCTTCTTTTCTTTGAGGGCTCCGGGCTACTGTGAGGGGGGGATGGGCTGAAGGAGTGTTGGCGAGAAAGTGAAGATCTCTGATTGGGTTTAAAGTGAAGAATGAAAATCTGGTGAAAGGTTAACCTAGTTAAAACAGTTAGATCATCAGAAAGAGCTAGAGGGTCAAAATAAAGATAATTTATAAAGTAGATGAATATTGTTATTGGAACATGCTGATATTGTTTCTAACACGTGTACCTTAAAGGAGAATTAACGTTTTTTTTTACAATCTGAGCCTTATTTCAGTAATAAAACAAGTTGTTTTACTCACCCATAGCACTTTGGTGTCATTCGGAGCATTTCCGGAGATGTTTTAGATTAGCGATCTCCGCAATGTGAGTTCTCGGGGCACATGTTTGCGGTCTCCAAATAACACAAACTTTAACACTTTTCAAATCATAGACGCTCAATGTCTTAGTCTACACTTTCGTTTGAGTCAAAAGTGGCCTGTAATCCGAGATTTATCCATAATTTACAGCTTTGCGTTTCATGTTTGGGTCCCGAGAGCTAAGAGCGAAATAAGATGTGACTCCGCACATGCGCACTGGCGTCCTCATCTACTTGAAACTATGGCTAAATCTCGGATTACAGGCCACTTTTGACTCAAACGAAAGTGTAGACTAAGACATTGAGCTTCTATGATTTGAAAAGTGCTAAAGTTTGTGTTATTTGGAGACCGCAAACATTTGCCCAGAGAACTCACGTTACAGAGATCGCTAATCTAAAACATCTCTGGAAGTGCTCCATATGACACCAAAGTGCTATGGGTGAGTAAAACAACTTGTTTTATGACCAAAATAAGGCTCAGATTGTAAAAAAATGTTAATTCTCCTTTAAACAAATATTATGTGATAGAGACAAAACCAGAATGTAATGTGTGTAAATCAGTTAAACATACTGAGTTGAATGGGCGAAGATTCTCTCCTGATTGCAAGGTTGGTTGATTCAAGAATTCTTAAAATGTAGGATTTAATCTTTGAAATAGATAACATTTTAATTAGATGTAGCAATGTAACCTAGCAGCATGAAAAAAAACATATGGGGCCGATCTATGGAGTTTGCATACTCTCCCCTGCAATAACTGATAATAACTGAAAATGTTATCATGTAAGTAAGGCAAGTTTAAGTACAGCACAATTCATACACAATGTAATTCAAAGTGCTTTACAGAATAAGAAAGACATTAAAATGATAAACAAATCAAAACATAAATAATCATAATAAAATTAACATTAAAAGAGAAGAGTGCAGAATAAAAACCTTTCAGTCATATGCACAGTTAAACGTTTCTGTCCTGGATTTAAACATTGTCAGAGTAGAGGCCTGTCTCATATCTTCAGGTTCCTGGATTTAGCTGCATAAAACTGAATGCAGATTCCCCAATGTTTGAATTGTTTCCTGGATTTGTGTTATGGCTGGCCAGTGCTTCTTACAGTTTTCCTCAGTTATAGTGATGGATGGGTGAAATGGAAAGAACAGATTTCCAATTCAGGAACAGAAGCCTGAAGTATAAACAGATCCAACTTTGAGATCTGTGGAAGAGTTCCTTGAAAATCCATCCATAATGCACTATAAAGCAATATATGAGCAGGGCTCTCAAGTCTCACGCATTGAGAGTGTGACACACGCAATTCGACGTCACACTTGGGCATCTCCCCACAGTCCAGAGACTAAAATAAGTGGTGGAAAGCGTTTTTTCTGGTCACCCAGCCATTGTCCGAGTCTGTCAGCACTGACCGCCGCGGTATCTGCAGCTACTCCACGTTAGACTGGAGTCTAACGGCGCCAGAGAAAGATTTCGGCCAAAAGGAATTAATTTGCTCGATGCGTTTCCCAATTACTTTCGGAAAAAGAAAGCCGAAGCACGCAGCACGCTGCCAGGGGAATCCCAGTTACGCACCAGGCAGCTGCTAAGCGCGCACTGCGGTGATGATAAAACAAACTGAGAACCATCAGGTAATAACTTCATTTATATAACTCTCATTAGTTGATTTGCACATTTATTTGCACTCGATATGAATGCGCACTACACAGAAAGTAATTGGGAAAAGCATCGAGCAAATTAATTCCTTTTGGCCGAAATCTTTCTCTGGCGCCGTTAGACTCCAGTCTAACGTGGAGTAGCTGCAGATACCGCGGCGGTCAGTGCTGACAGACTCGGACAATGGCTGGGTGACCAGGAAAACGCTTTCCACCACTTATTTTAGTCTCTGGACTGTGGGGAGATGCCCAAATTTGACCTGGGGGTGGCATATCCCTTTAAACTAGACTGAAATCACCTTACTATCCCTACAGATAAGCCATTAGTCTTTACTATATAGTTTCGCCCTTTACCTAATACACCCCACCTTTCCTCCAGATCTCTATAAAGCCATTTCAGCTATTTACCTCAAGCAAACATGGCTGACCCTTTGCAATAATAAAATATATTGAAGAAAAGTGCATCATCTCAGGGTTGTAGCGTGTTTATTTTGCTTCCTTCCTCCTTGCATTTTAGCTCTCAATTGCCAAAGTGTCTTTTCATTTCTAACACCCCTCCAGCCCGGCACAATTTTCTTGTCTCTGTATAACAGCTTTTGACAGTCTGCTTTGCAAAATAATGATGTTTCCAGGCACTACATTGAACGCCTCATCACTAGCATTGTTTTTGTTCATTAGAAATTCTTCAAACAGACAAAGAGACAATAATACTTTTTTTTTTTTTTTTGCGACTTTTAAGACTTCCTTGTGACTTCTTGCTTGTGGCTGGTTGGTTGTTCGTTGTTTTTTCTCTTCTGGGCTCTTGTCGCAACAGAAGAAAATGCTCCAAAGTGTGAAGGGTGCAGTATTGCTAGCAGGGATTTGGGAAAATAGAAAATTGAAAGCTCGGTTGTAATCTCAAGACCTATCAACCGCTCAATACGCTGTTCTCATATCGGAAAGGCTGGCACACTCATGTTGCTGTGTACACACGGGAATACACATGATCCTTAAATCCCCCTGCTGACACTCAGGAACAGGCAGACAGCTTAGTGATGGTCTTTGGTCGGGTTATAAGTGTCATCTCTGTTGTGGAACAGCAGGACATGGGTACTGAATTTAAAAAAGGGGATTCGCCAAAGCAGTTCGTATTCCCCAAGCATGATACTCTGGGCCTGTTCTTTCATATTATGTTGTGGAAGACTCGAGTTGGCTTTTTCTGTGAGCAGGGATTATTGTATGGGTCTAAAGTGAAATTACAAAAGTTCAACGTGATATTGAACAATGGTAGTGAGCACCATAACACCCAATTTGAGAAATGCTTTTGTTGTCTGGACAATTCCACAGTCAAACCAAATGACATAGCTGCTTCCTGGATTGGCTCTGTAGCTGCCTTACAAAAAAAAGAGGAAATGTGCATTTTTAAGTAAAAAATACCAGTGAAGTAACAAAAAAACCCCCTGCAAAACGAGTGCTCCTGTTATGTGCCTAAATCGTCCAATGTTCAGTGGGCCTCAAAGTTGATCTTCAAGCTACAGTATGTGTTCCTCGTTCCATTAAGGTTCCATTAAAGAAGAATATTTTTGCTTTTTGGGAGCATTTAGATTAAACTATACAATTGTATAGATCAGGGGTCGGCAACCTGCGGCTCCAGAGCCGCATGCGGCTCTTTGGTCCCTCTAATGCGGCTCAGTACGGTGGTCCCTCGTTTATCGCAGTGGTCACGTTCTAAAAATAACCCGTGATAGGCGAAATCTGTGAATATATTACGGAACGAAACCAAAGATCCAAACCTATTTTCAGGCTCTAAACGTATTGCGTGTATTTCACAGTTCTTATGACTGAGCCTCTTCGTCCTGGCGGCGCTCCGCTGTTATGCGTTTTGTCGGGGAGAAAATTTGCAAACAAACAGCACTTCAGAGTCACACTGCGATCCAACATTTATATAAATTTGGCTGAACGCATTCTGTACAGGCGACACAGAGGAGAAGGCAAAGGTCTACAGTCCCTTAGCCAATCAGGACGCAGAACACAATGCACGTTGATAAACTATTTTTAAAAATCTGTGAAACAGCGAGGCCATGAAAAGTGAACGATATTCTATGGCACAAAGGCAAAAAAAAAACCCACATTAGATACAGTGTTATTTCATTTTAAATTTCAGAAGGGTTTTGTGGCTCCCAGTGTTTTCTTTACTGTGTGAAAAGGGTCCAAATGGCTCTTTGAGTGGTAAAGGTTGCCGACCCCTGGTATAGATCATTATTTAACAGTTTCTTTAATGTAAAGCACAATCTAAAATGCAATTGACTTCCTGTTCAAAATAGCAGGTTCAGAAATTGTCAGTGAAATGTTTTTATTGTTAAAAAATGTGAGTTATATTTTATTTTATATTTTAATAGCTCATAAAGGTTTACTCAAAGTAAACTGACCTTCTGATTTTTTGGATAAATTAGAAGAATTAGACGGGAAGCCGGAATTTTACAACATTAAACTTTCAAGTATATTGACTGTATATGAAAAAAAAAAATACTGTATGGTACTTTCAAACTCTGTAGGATTGATCCCTTGTTTTGAAGTCCATATGACATCTCAGAATAGCTCTTACAAGTCTACACACATCCCTGCCCCCTCTCATGAACAGTGTTATTGTGGTGACAGTAAAAGTGAAAGGCCTTACAGCTGAGTGAGTAATCCCCTCTTCATCAGCCCAGCGAGCTGATTGCCATACAAGCAATTTACTTGTTAGATTGACTGACACAGAATGGACGCCGGTCTGAGATTGAATTCTGTATTGAGCCCGGATGCAATAAGCACAATAATGCGGACAGGATCGATCCATCTAATGATATTCTTTATTACAAATGGCTTCTCATATTTACAAGCCGTTTCACTCTCCACTGGGACCGCCAAATCTTACTGGCTGCTTATTATCATTGACTCTTCATGTTGTTCATTGGGGACACACTCAAAGTCTGTGCAAGCTACTTCTTTGTTTATGATTTGTGTAATTGGTATGGGTTTAGTATTAGCAACTCTTGAGCTTTGATTGCCAGTAATAAAACCAGCCCCATGTATTCTGTGAACACATTGAAAGAGACAGCAGACAACTTATTTATATTTGACAACTGGGTCAATAACAGCTTATGGGGTTTGCATTGCCATCTAGTGCAATGCTCATGTGTTAAGTCATTTTACATCAAGCATTTAACTATGAAACTATGAAATATTATTCCAAGGGCATAATATTACAGACAAAAAACAAACAAAACAAAAAACAGTAACCATAAAATGCTACTAAAAATTAATATCCTGATATTATTCCATCTGAAATGTGTTAAAACATGCAACTGCAACAAAGACGAAAAACAGTGAAGAAATAGCACATTCTAATACTTTTTAGTTAATAAATAAAAAAACATAAAATTATGTTTCTTTTTTATGGAAGTCGACAGAGACCATATTCATAAGCAATATTTTTTTCTTCCTTGTTATCCCGAGATAACAAAATAATTAATTCGTGATCTTGAGAAAACAAAAGTTATTTCGAGATCTCGAGAAAACAAACAGTTATTCTGTGATCTCGAGAAAACAACTGAAACGTCTACCGCCACATTGTGATGACTTTGGTCTGACTTTGGGCTGACTTTGGGGCTATTTCTCATTCTGAATAGATGCGTTTTTGGTCATTAGAATGTCTGGAATAATAATCGATCAGCTGATAAGGCAATATCAGGCAATATCCATTAGGGGTTGACAAAGGGGGAGATTGCATTACGTCTTTTAATTCGGGATAATTTAAAGATTAGTCCGCAGCACCTCCGTAGAAAACTGGCCCGGCTTTGTCTTTACCGACGGAGATACAGTGATCGTTTTCTCGAGATCACGGAATAACTCTTTGTTTCCTCAAGATCTTGAAATAACAGTTTTGTTTTCTCAAGATCACAAATTAATTGTGTCGTTTAATTGTGTCGAGTTAATTTTCTTGTTATTAAGGTGGAAAATATTCATTACGAACATGGCTTCTGTTTAGTTTAGTTTAGTCTTTATTTGAAGGGACAATGTACAGAGCCATTATGTACAAAGACAGAGATGTTCTGCACCAGAGTATAGCTACAAAGCTAATTTCCATCCGCAGTCCCTGGTTACATGGATAAAAAACAACGGTCTATATCATTAAAAACAATCAAAGATTTTCTCTTAAAACACACACATACACACACACAGCATCACACATTTAACTTTGACACACATCTCATTACGCAGTAACACAGCAAAACATAATATACACCCACTAACATTAACCCAAAACACACAATCACACACATCCATGTACTATTTACACACCATATCATTCACAATAACAATAACACATAAAAACATCATTCTTATATTTGATCTCAATACTGGATTAACGGATTAACGTATTCACTACTGTATAACCTGCTGGTTAACGTGGTGTGTGCTGGCAGTTTTGATTATTCCACAGCCACTTTTTTAGTTCAGTTGGCTTCTGTACTTTTTTAGGTTAGGTTTTACATTTTGTTTTCATGGCACTGAAAAATTTAGAAAAACATGCATTACTCTGAGCAGGCTTGCATCTCCACAAATCTTACTTGCTGGAGCGCCCCTCTCGCCCCCTGCTTATTTCCAGGGAAATGTTGATTTGGATATATGGAATAAAATATATTTATCTCCATAAAGTATGGTTTTAACCTTCTCATTCCATGGAATCATGGAGGTGGCGGGTTACCTCCAGAAAGATACGTACTTTTAAATTACTTGTTTATAGCCCTTTTTATGTTTATTTTTAAAATTTTATTATAGACAATATTCAAATAACACAATATTATTCATTCATTCATTTTCTTCCGCTTTTCCATTTTCTGGGTCGTGGGAGCAGCAGTCCAAGCAGTGTTTTGCTGCCCAATATATATATATATAATTCAATAATAATAATAATAATAAAAATGTGTGTTCCTTATTTTATTTCTAATCCTCTTCTCCATCTTTATTTTTGGATATTTTTTATACCTGACCTAACACTAATGAAACCCACTGATATTTAATTGCATTTTAGCACCTGGAACATCAGAGGTTTATATTCTCTTTCATTCTTCCCTATAACCGTGACCATAAATTATTTACGCCAAGTGATTTGTTTATGTTAAAACTCCGTCTATCATATTTGCATTATTATTTATTCATGAAAGTCCTATCCACTCTTCTTTGAGGCACCTAATTAGGAAAACTTTGTGGAATCATGGTTTGAAATTTTTGACAGATCCAATTCCCATCCCATAAATTTCATCACCTTGTCACTGAAGTAAACCCATTTGCACCAGAATTATGCAGCATGATAAACCGTAGAGTGTATGTGCGGAAAATAAACAGTCCATTTGAATGTATAATGTCATCTAATTAGTTCCAATTATGGCGTTTCTGTCAGAATCGTCGTAATACAGAGCTTTTGATTTGATCGAGGAGGGTGACACTCGCTGTAGTTGTGCTGTCATAGACTTGGGAGATGAGACGGAGGAGGAGATCTGGAGTTCTGGTTGGATAGGAGGTCAGCGAAGAGAAGTTCTGAGGAGGAAAAGTTGTCAAGAAGCTGGACTGAAACTGTCACAGAGACACACTGGATTTTTCTCACAGCGGGAGAAATACTGCAAATACCAGTTGTATTTGCAAAGTCTATCATTAAAAACTAATCATCACACATTGCAGTGAGAAACGTTATCTTGCCACTTGCACAAATATCATTCATTCATTCATTCATTTTCTTCCGCTTTTCCATTTTCTGGGTCGCGGGGGCAGCAGTCCAAGCAGTGTTCAGCTGCCCAGAACACAATGCACCAGCCCCCATGAATCCTTCCGCGGGTGGTGGGTCCACAGGAGGACGGCTCACGTCACAACAGGCCTTGATGTATCTTCTGCCATGGGGGCTACCAGTGTCCACAGACACTGGAGGCGAGGTGGGGTTAAGTGTCTTGCCCAAGGACACAACGGCAGCGCTCATCTGTGGGAGCTGGGATCACATGCGGTTAACGGTCAAGAGCGGGATTCGAACCGCCAACCCCCTGGATCACGAGGTATATGCTCTACCAACTGAGCTACTGCCGCCCCTTGCACAAATATGTACTTACTTAAGTTGCATAAACCTGCATTAAAAGTGTATTATGTAAGATTTTGTTAGGAGTCCATCACCTGCTTCTTTCTATGGATATGTCATTGCTCTGGTTGGAATGTTCCACAGTATGACATTAAACCGCTCTACCTTACATTCTACCTCAGATCTGTGGGGTTGCCTCTCCACAGATCTGACCTGTAACTCGGTCTGGTTTGGTCTCCATATACTTATTACATACACATACGTATTATATTATTACACATGCCACATACTTATTTTATTTTATAATATATTTTTTTCTTTCCTTCTTTCGTTTATACCTACTTTCTGAAAATTATGAAAATAAATAGCTTAAAAAAAAAAGAAGAAGCTTCTGCCGGTTCTGCCATCTTCTTGTCTCCATGGAGATGTTATTGCTTTGTTCAACAGCATGACATTGCACTTATCAATCTCCATGGAGACAAGGAGGTGATGCTGCCATGCCAAGTTGCAGGTCAGATCTGTGGAAAGGCGAGTCAGAATGACATTTTTCAGGGTATTCCAGGCAAAGGAGTAACACCTCTATAAAGAAAAGCATAATAATTAATGTAATAATATGGGCTTTTTCTAGTCAAATATCATATGACACCATAATATCCAGCTTAGATTTCGGGGTGGTTTTGTCGGTGTCTTTATTGCCTGACCTGTGTTTGACCTGTGTGTTTTCATCCGGAAGCTATCAGTGTATTTATTAAATGTCTTACCTCCACCATGGCTCACTGGAAATTTTGTAAGTACTGTCTCAGTGATTTGATCTTGTGCCAGAAAACTTAATAGTATTCTGAACCATGGAGAAGAAAACATTAGCAAAGAATAAACTCCAACATTTTATTAATATTTAATGGCCTTTAAAGTTGTAGTGTTAAAACCGTGAAAGACAGAAGCATGTTTTAAACCGTCACCTATGTCTCATACTTGGTGCAAGCACTCTTTGGCACATCTCTGGAATTCACATATACTCAACAAAAATATAAACGCAACACTTTTGTTTTTGCTCCCATTTTTCCTGAGATGGACCCAAAGATCCAAAATTCACTCCAGATACACAACACTACCATTTCTCTCAAACATTGTTCACAAATCTGTCCAAATGTGTGACAGCGAGCACCTCTGCCCCGCCGAGACAATCCACCCCACCTCACAGGTGCGCCACATCAAGATGCCGATCCGACATCATGACCAGTGCACAGGTGTGCCTTAGACTGCCCACAATAAAAGGCCACCCTGAAATGTGCATTTTTTTTGCTTTATTGGGGGTCTGGGGAGTCAGAACCAGTCAGTATCTGGTGTGACCACCATTTGCCTCATGCAGTGCAACACATCTTCTTCGCATAGAGTTTATCAGATTGTCAGTTGTGGCCTGTGGAATGTTGGTCCACTCCTCTTCAATGGCTGTGCGAAGTTGCTGGATATTAGTGGGAGCTGGTACACGCTGTCGTATACGCCGGTCAAGCACATCCCAAACATGCTCAGTGGGTGACATGTCCGGTGAGTATGCAGGCCATGCAAGAACTGGGACATTTTCAGCTTCCAAGAATTGTGTACAGATCCTTGCAACATGGGGCCGTGCATTATCTTGCTGAAACATGAGGTGATGTTCATGGATGTATGGCACAACAATGGGCCTCAGGATCTCATCACGGTATCTCTGTGCATTCAAAATGCCATCAATAAAATGCACCTGTGTTCTTCGTCCATAACAGCCTTTGAAGAGGAGTGGACCAACATTCCACAGGCCACAATTGACAATCTGATGTGTTGCACTGCATGAGGCAAATGGTGGTCACACCAGACACTGACTGGTTCTGAGTCCCCAGACCCCCAATAAAGCAAAAAAAAAGCACATTTCGGGGTGGCCTTTTATTGTGGGCAGTCTGGGGCGCACCTGTGCACTGGTCATGATGTCGGATCGGCATCTTGATGTGGCGCACCTGTGAGGTGGGGTGGATTGTCTCGGCGGGGCAGAGGTGCTCGCTGTCACATATTTGGACAGATTTGTGAACAATGTTTGAGAGAAATGGTAGTGGTGTGTATCTGGAGTGAATTTTGGATCTTTGGGTCCATCTCAGGAAAAATGGGAGCAAAAACAAAAGTGTTGCGTTTATATTTTTGTTGAGTGGTAAACAACTATCATTTTGTGGGGCACATACGCAGCTTAAAACAGCGCTTTTCAGGCAGCAGACAAGACATAAGAAGAACATGCACAGAACATGTCTCCACAGAGAAAGAAAAAGTTAAAAACGGCATGACACCCATAGGAAAACATGCCATTTTGAAAAACTAAAAACAATACATACAAACAATACATAACATAATAAATTTGACCTCTGTATTGTCATTGGGAATCCATCATTTTATTAAATGTCTTTCTTTACCTCCACTGTAGTTCACTGGAAGTTTTACAAATACTGTCTCACTGAGTGGATCATGAGCCAAATAGTCGATGGAAAAGAAAACACTGGCAATCAACTCAACCAAAAGTCAAAGCCAACTTTATTGTCAATTGTGCCATATGTGTTCGAAATACAGTGAATCGAAATTCCGTTTCTCCCTGGCCAAGCAGTACAAAAAAGACAGTGTACAAACAATACAATAAAAGACAATATAAAAACTATCTAAGGACAAAAATCTAAGAGCAGTGCAAAGACTAAATACCTATTAACAGATGTCCAACCCACCCACATTTACCAACAAGTAGCAGTTTTCAAAGCAGGAAAGGAAGAAAAGTTTTAAACAGAGAGAAAAATGGTGCTTTGGTTGTTTAAAAAAAAAAAATGTTATGGATATGACATTTTTAAAAAGTAGGGAAAAAAACCCACACACAACACAATAAGTCAAAGATCATTTAATAATTTAAGTAAATAAATCAATATAATGTATTCTTACCTGTTTTCAAAAGAAAAAAAACAACCCTTTTTTGTGTTTTCAGTAAAAGACTGCAGGTGCCATGCCTTGTTCATTGTCCTCTCCGTATTCTCTGTATTTATCCATGCACACTTGTCCTTAATTCAAAGTGAATGGGTAACTCTCAGAGCGAGTGTTAGTTTCTCATGACAGAGCGTGAAATGAAGCGGCTTGCGGCGCATGTTTACCTCGGGTAGTGATCCTTTTTACATTCAGGTCGGGTGTACACACTTTTGCTACAGCGTCTGCCCTTAAGAACGCACTCCTGATAAATTGAGCCTTGACCTTGTCCTCTGTGCAAGCCTCTTGACTGTAATGAGAACTACTTGGCCACTCCACATCAGTAATTACACGCACACACACACAGTACCTTCAAATGAGTTTTTCAATTATTCAGTACTATTGCCAAAATAGCTATAACTATTTGACTTACCTGAGCCAGAGCCACACGCTTTGACAAAACTTTACAAAGACAAGTGGACCTGGAGCCGTATCCTGTCTCCCAGGTTTCAGAGGGTGTGATTGACAGGCAGATTAACCAATCAGAGACATGCATGCTATGTCCGCATCAAAAAATAAATGGGAAAAACAGCAATTGAAGTACCAAACAATTGTTCTGAATGTTCTGAATTATGAGAATTTTTGTCTTCTGCATTTAGATTTAACTACATATTTGATTTACAGGTACAGTGACTTCATAATGGATATATTATTATAACAGCACAATGTAACGTGATGAAGATGACCTACTTTTAACCATGGAAATGTTATATCCACAATAAGCTAGTTCCACAGTATAGCATTCATTAATTAATCATTGCATTTATATAGTGCCTGTTATAACACCCAAAGCATTTTACAGAGTATTATTAATTCACTGTTGCCCTGAGGCAGACTGACAGAAGTGAGGCTGCAGATGAGCGCCATTTCCCCCTTCAACCACCACCACACACACTCCACTTTATTACTAGGCAATGTGGGTGAAGTATCTTGCCTAAGGACACAACAACAGTTTTTGACACTGGCGCCCCACTGTGGCACCTGGTATTCCCAGAGGTCTCCCATCCCAGCACTACCTAGGCCTGGCCTTGCTTAGGTTCTGAGATCTGATGAAATAGAGACAAAAGAAGAGAGAAGAGAAAAGAAGAGAGAAGAAAGTGACTCCACCAGGCTAAGTAACAGGAGACATCTGTGGATTGGCCCAATGCATACACGTGTTTTTTTTAGTGGATACACTCTGGATAGTGGTCATCAGTGTTGGGAGTAACTCGTTACAAAAGTAATTAATTACTGTAATGCATTACTTTTTGGTGTAACGCAGTAATGTAACGCATTACAGGGAAGAAAATCGGTAATATATTACTCGTTACAATGCCAGTAACGCACAATACAATGCATTTTTAACCTGCTTTGTTTTTGTGGGTTTTGCGTTTTCTTGATACAAAGTTTGCGGATCACCGCGAGATCAGCTACTGAATCTGTTAAGTCTGCGCAGAACATTACATTTCATACAAAGTTCTGCAAGATCAGCTAGTGATATAAAAGTCCGCGCAGACCATTCCATTTCCTTTTACTTCGTCTCGAACTGGCAGTCTGACAAAGGATGACAGAACCAGAAGAATCGGATAGTGCTAGCTCCTTTTCAAGATGGGCATACGCCCACTACTTTCACTTCGTTCAAAATAAGGACTCCAAGAACATTTTAGTTGAATGCACACTGTGTGTGAATCCCAAACATCTTTCCATGTCGAAATGCAGTACAAGCAATTTGACGAAGCACTTGCAGAGGTGCCATAGCACCACGAAATTAGTCAGGAAAGGAAGGGATGGGACAGGGAACGATACAACCCCAACAAAGCAGCCGAAACTGATGTTGACCCGACCAGAGAATGGTGAGGTGAAAGTCATGACACATGAGAGATTTGCACTGTAGATTGCCAAATCCTTATTTCCAGTCATTTTGGCGAGAGTAACTAAAGTAATGCAAAAGTAGTGTAATTCCTTACTTTTTATTTAGAGTAATATTGTAATGTAAGACATTACTTTAAAATGACAGTAACAAGTAATAAGTAGTGCATTACAGTTTTTGAGTAACTTGCCCAACACTGGTGGTCATGAGAATAAACTTAACTTAAATTTAAATAAACTTACTGTCTGGCTGATGATGATAAGACCAAAAACAGAAAGGCTTTATTTGATCAAAAAAGTGAAGTGAAGAGAACTGAACTAAAACCTTACATTTATCTTATTTTATCTTAATTATTTCTTTTATCTTATTATCAAATTCCCCTTTTGATTACATTGTACTTTGCCATAAAATATCCAAAAGGTGAATGCACAGATGTTTAACTTGATCATTTCTATAACTAGACCCTAGAACTCCCTGTATTTCCATCAAAAACAGCATTTTAACAATACTAATTTTAGCTGCCCCCATCTGTATTAAATCTTATTGCCCTATAGAATGTTGTGATGTCATCTGAAACCCAGCCATTTCGGTGGGTTTGGTCATGATGTAGGCCTCATCCAAATACATTTCCAGACAGTTTTGACATTGCGTTTGTTTCCGTCTTACCTTTTACAGATTGTGTGTCTGGTGCTTTCACGTGGTGGCCCATGTGAGTACTGTTTGTGTGCTTTTGTGTTTGTGACAGCCGTGCAGATAAAGGGGATCAGGCTATGATTATATTGACAAGCCCGAGGCATCATTAAAACCGGGCTTTGCTAGCGTAAATAAAACCTGGGAGACATAAGAAGAGCACAGGAGACAAGCTGAGGCAATGGCAGGTTCGGAAAGGAGCAGGGGAATCTGTAGGGACATGTACAGATAAAGAAACATATTTGATTTGTCCTATTTACAGAAAAAAAACACCATTACAGTTGTAGCATGTGACTAGATGGATGAACCCAAACCTAAAACCTAAAGGCCCATTGTCTTTTGATACACGGGGAAATTTATTTTCAGTTTAAGCTGTGATATTCTTTGATACACTAAATAAAAATGGATTTAGATCAGTGGATCCCATACAAAAGTGTCAGACACAGTTGCCTTTAATCTTTTGTTGATTCATAAGCCATTTTTATTGTATTTTGCAATGAAATTAGTTTAATGCTTGTTGTAGGAAAGGCTAAAGCATTTTATCCCCCCAAAAAGCATGATAAATTAACCCTATTCAGACATGCATTTCTTTGCAGATTACTGAATTTATTTTAACTTTATTTGCAAACATGAATAGATTTGGCTCTTGACACAATGATGCTTATTTATTTTAGCCCACTAAGGCAACACATTTGAGCATGCCAGCTTTAGATAGACTAGTGAGCCAGACAAGCTCCTTTTTGTATTATCTGGAAGGAATTTTGTGAGGTACGTCTTTATTTTAATGCAGGGAATTTAAAAAGAAGCTAACCAATCAGATTACCTAGATTTGACCGAATATGTGTAAGTCATGTAGGGATTACAGTGAATACATTTCTCCACTCCAAATAGCTTCTTCAGTTCTTTCAAAGCTCTAGTAAAAGCTTAACTATATCTACAGCAGTGATTCTCAATTATTTTCTGTGAGGTCCCCCCTAGGAAGAAGACAAAATTTCATTTGTGTTTTTAATGCAGCTTTGTGCACATTTGTTTACATTTTACAGAAACGAAACTTAAAACCGCATGGCTTATTTGCATAAACTAAAAAAACTAAAAAAAAACTTTTAAAAAATCGCTCTCTCCTTGTGCCGCTGATGCATCAGCTTCTGTGGGACTAAAGGACACGACTCAGTGGAATTTACGTGTTTTTTTCTGTGACAGAGGATGTTCTGCTGATGGTGAGTCTGTTCTGTATATCGCGTATTTAAGGTTGCCGACCCCTGCCCTAGAGCGACAATGAGAGCGCCACTGCCAACTACTGTTGTTGATGTGCAATTACACTTAGTTCTAGTACAGTACGGCAAAAAGCATGTTTCCCAGGGTCACACGCGCCCCCCCGGCATCACACCGCGCCCCTCCAGGAGGGCCTGCCCCACTATTTGAGAAGTACTGATCTACAGGGAGGAGTTAACAACCCTAAACCCTAACACACCCTAAAACCTCAGTTGACAGAATGTCCTTCTTCCTTTGCTTATTTAGTTTTCTTATAATCACAAGGTTTCAGATGTCACATGTATATATCAAAAGGTACATTCTTATTGCTTGCATGCATCCATCAATTTTTACATAAATTATTTGTATCTCTGTAATGTTTGACCAATGGTCAATTCCTAACAGCAAACCCGAAAATGTCTGAATCTGGGTTTCAATTTTATAAATCCTGTGGGAAATTCAATACATCATCGAGTTAGATTGAATATGCTTATCATATTCTCATTACATACTTCCCCTATATTCTGGTCTGCATACATATTTAAGCAGATACTATATGGATTACTTGAGACACAAATGAGTAGCCAGCCCATGTTGTGAATACAGAAGGGCCTTTGCATTATACGGTGCTGTAGCTCGGTCTAAGACTGTCTCACTGATTACATGATTAATCAAGCCAACCAAGAGCCATCCCACTGCCGCCATGTTTCACACTGATAATGAACCACTCATTTCAGCTAATTTGCTCAGGGAATCTGCTAATCTTCCCCTTGAGTTGAGATGGAAAAAGAGCCATCATAATCTTTTTACCGAGGAGTTTGTCTGTTGTGGGCAGTGTGATGGTCAAATTCAGCTCAAGAGTACATATTAGGAATTGATTAAATCCCTTTTAAACACGCTTTTGGTCACTGGGATTAATATTTCACATTTTCTAATTTAAAATCTTAAAAAAATATCTGCTTTATTAACATCACCTCCATTTCCAATGAGGTATTTAGTTGTTTAGCTCCCTATGCTGTCAGCAGTGCAAATGAACAAGGCAAAAATAAACACATTAAGCCATTAGGACACATGAATTCCATGCTAATAGAGCCATGCATTGCGTTGTGAACACAACTTGATGGCTGAACGTGTCCATGCAAATTGAGTATTTTTGAGTGATCAGAGAAAACAATTTTGGAATAATGGATGGATTCATGAAAAAAAATTGAATTAAATGTGTGTCCCCTCATTTGTCCAGGTAGAATCCATGGCAAAAGGAGAAATTAAATTTGTCAACTGGACAATTTTATTTGCTTGAATATGTTTCGCAGCTCATTCAAGCTGCTCCTCCAATTCTGGCAACTGAAGAACTGAAGAAGCCGATTGAATGAGCTGCGAAACATATTCGAGCAAATAAACTTTTGTCCAGTTGAAAAAATTAATTTCTCCTTTTGCCAATCGTGAATAAAGCAAGATACAACTCTAGGTATGTTTTTGACGATGGGGCAATAATAAAACATAGTTAAAAGCTCAAAAAGTAAATTTTCCATAATGTTTCTTTTAAGTGTATCAATCACAGTTAAAGATGAAATGCTGCCTCTGGGAATATAGTTGGGTGATAATTTGGTTTGGTTTGGAGTGCAAAGACATACAATTAATTCCTGGTCACTACACTTAATGAATGTCACAGCAAAAGCCATTCCAATTATTCTTTCTCAAAATGCTGTTTTATCTGATTGCATCTCATTAAAAAGGGCAGCCAGCCAAGATATAAAAAGTGAACTTTAATTATAAGAAAAGTTGCAAAATGAAACAGCAAACGCAAATAATATTTTTTCCCATGCACTTTTCTTCCTCAAGTAATCAGATACTAGAACAGAACCAGAACAACAGGTAAGTATCATATAAAGTATCATAATTATATATTTTGCTTCATACATTTAATGTCTTCTGTATGTATATAAAATGTAGAATGTAGTACAAAAAAACAAAACAAAACATGAACGTGTGTCAATATTTTTGACCGATGCGATTTAAACATTCACAACCAGTCTCTCATTCATTGTTTCTTACTAGTTTCTACATGTTATTTACATACAGAAGACATCAAATACATGGTAAATAACTATGCTAAATATTTTTCAATAAAGTAAAGGGTGGCTCATTTGAGGATTTTTATTTATTTTTTGGCTACATGATCCCATAAAAAACATATAGGAAAAAAACACAGAATGAGAGGGTGAGTACAAACTTTTGACTGGTGGTGTATAATCTATGAGAATAAATGGCTTTTTGGTGAAAAGCAGAGGTAATGGTGGGGCTGACAGGCAGTGGGCGACAGTGACGGAGATGAGCGGAAAGTGGGGGAAGATTGATAAAACAACAGTGTCAAGCAGCTCAGGTGTGCATGGTTTGAGATGCAACATATGGAGAAATTTCAATCCAAATGTTCAGTGAAATTTTAAAATAGAAATAATAACTCTTAAACAGTATATCAATATTTTTCCTTTAGATTTATTTTCATGCCCTATTCAGGCCCTTTTCTAGCTTTCAGAGTTTGTCCATTATTAACTTAAAATACATTATTGTATATAATTTATTGCATCTTACTGCATTCAGTATTAATTTTAACTGAACATATATAACACACATCACAATAGCAGGCATTTAGGTAGTATTCATTACACCACAATATCTATTTCTTTTTTAAAATTTATTTTATGTGCAGTTCCCAGCTAATTGAACATAACAAAAGAAGAGGAGGGAAGGTTGGTGGTTCGAATCCTGCTCTCAACATAAACGTTGTTGGTCAGATCCAAAGCGCAAAATGCTCTGTTCCACCTTGCAATGTCATGCAGTGTTAGTTTTCAAATTAGCAGCTACCTTTTATCTTTTGTTTAGAGGAAATGGGCAATTCTAGGGCTGGAATTATCCAAATAATTCTAGTGACGATGTATGAAGCTTAAAAACACAGTGGAGTACTTCCTGTATTACCACATGACATCACAAGGTGGAACAGTGTGTTTTCTTTCTGAGAGAACTCAGCCTAAATATGGAGGATTTGTGTGTTAAACAAACAAAAAGACATTTTTGTTGAGGAAGCAATATTATAACAGAGATCAGAAAATAGTGTAACATTGGCCCTTGATGTTTTACTATTATTTACCTTGTGCCATCAACAAACTAAACACATAAACCAAAGCAGATTGAAATCTCACATCTCCATACTGTTATGCAACTACAGTAAACACTTACATACACGATATATAACAATTCTTTCCCAAACATTTGACATTGACAGAGCATTTTTCACAGCATGGCACAGACAGAGCTCAGAGTCAAGACCTGTTCCCTCCTGAAGATTGCACTCTCATCTTCCAATCTGCAGACGAGAAAAGTCCCCCATCACTTGTGCTGAGTGCGCAGCCGTGCCAAAACCCTCAATTGGACACATGTCGGACCCAAACTTTTCGCTGAGCTCTCCCCAATGTATAAATCGTCCTTTCCCTGATTTTTTTTGCATTTCATTTTCCACCAGGAAGGAGGAGGAGCGCTTTGACTGATGAAAAAGATAAGTGGAGGAGATGTTCACGAAGCAAGGGGGTTGGCACAGCAGTGTGTGAAGATAGTAGAATCAGAGAGGGAGGGATGGAGGAAGAGGAGGAGGAAGAGTGGAAATGACAGATGTCAGTGGGCTCACGATGAGGAACATGATAAGCAGCCCCTCTGTCATTCACACACACATGCAATGACATCCTTTCTCTGCTCACTTCAATAGCGTGTGTTTTGGTAGAAGCATGACCTAAACAAAATACAGAAGATCCAAGCAGCATGGCAGGGTTCGAATCGGTGAAGGTTGGTTTTCAGTACAGATATTCAGACTGAAAAATCTCAAAAAAAAAAGTGAATGTAACAATAATATTAAAGGTCCCATATTCAGTGTTGGGAGTAACTAGTTACAAAAGTAATTAATTACTGTAATGCATTACTTTTTGGTGTAACGCAGCAATGTAACGCATTACAGGGAAGAAAATCGGTAATATATTACTCGTTACAATGCCAGTAACGCACATTACAATGCATTTTTAACCTGCTTTGTTTTTGTGGGTTTTGCGTTTTCTTCATACAAAGTTCGCGGATCACCGCGAGATCAGCTACTGAATCTGATAAGTCCACGCAGAACATTACATTTCATACAAAGTTCCGCGAGATCAGCTAGTGATATAAAAGTCCGCGCAGACCATTCCATTTCCTTTTACTTCGTCTCGAACTGGCAGACTGACAAAGGATGACAGAACCAGAAGAATCGGATAGTGCTAGCTCCTTTTCAAGATGGGCATACGCCCACTACTTTCACTTCGTTCAAAATAAGGACTCCAAGAACATTTTAGTTAAATGCACACTGTGTGTGAATCCCAAACCTCTTTCCACGTCGAAATGCAGTACAAGCAATTTGACGAAGCACTTGCAGAGGTGCCATAGCACCACGAAATTAGTCAGGAAAGGAGGGGATGGGACAGGGAACGATACAACCCCAACAAAGCAGCCGAAACTGATGTTGACCCGACCACAGAATCTCCAGCCACGAGAGGTGAGAAGGCTCGTTGCCGAGTATATTGTGCTTTCAGAAAAATTATCTCCAAGATCCCGGCTGGAGTGCATGGTAAGGTGTGGCAAGAAGGGAAAGGATGATTTATCTTTTGGTATTGTAAGTGGGTAAGAAGCAATTACTGAACATGTTGGTTTTCAGTCTGCAGGCTCCCAAAACCTCCTGGATGCAGGTGAAAGTCATGACACAGGAGAGATTTGCACTGTAGATGCCAAATCCTTATTTCCAGTCATTTTGGCGAGAGTAACTAAAGTAATGCAAAAGTAGTGCAATGCCTTACTTTTTATTTAGAGTAATATTGTAATGTAAGGGATTACTTTAAAATGACAGTAACAAGTAATAAGTAGTGCATTACAGTTTTTGAGTAACTTGCCCAACACTGCCCATATTACACAGTTCCTGTGAGCCATTACCGCATCAAAAACATAATGGTACCATTGTTTCCTTCACATGTTTTTGAGTAATCCTTTATTATTAGTTTGTCTACATCTCCAAAGCTCAAAATGCTCTGTTCCACCTTACATTGTGATATTTTATATTTGTGGCAATGCAAGGGCTACCAGAAATGGTTAACATACAAAAAAGGACTAAACTATAATACTAACAAAAGCAACACCAATTCCACCTCAGGAACTGCACCTGGAGATTAGAGATGACAACCATTTTAAGGAGCACAGATATGATAAGTAAGTTTGACAAAAGGAGAAATTCAATTTGTTTTTTGGTCAAATACGTTTTGCAGGTCATCCAAGCTACTTCTTCAGTTCTGTGCTGGTGGACACTGCTTATAACTAGCTGTAGGGAGGAGCTAACTACAGTGAAATAACTATGACACTATCACACCTATTTGTTTTCAGTTTCTGTTAGTTAAGCCCATTCAATATGCAGTGGGAGTGTGGGGTGTTATTAGCATAGCCATTCAGGGCCATAATGGATGTTTTCACACCTCTGGACCTGACCTGGCTGCCCTATTGTTTTCTTAGTCTGTTTAGATTTAGGTTTGAGGATAGAGTTATAGATGAGAGATGATGCCTGAGACCTCCATTCCTGTTCAAGGAAGGATACTCTTGACAAAAATAGCCTCCCCTCTCAAACCAGTTCTTTTTTCTGGCTAAGATCTGTACCTCACTGTCCTCAAAGGAGTGGCTTCTAGGTGGAGATGTACGGCAGATGAAGGTCCACTATGGCTCTCCCGTCTGAGTTGATCTGGTCTGGAAATGCCAGTTCCTCTCTACAGCTAGTTATAAGCAGTGTCCACCAGCACTCTAGCCAGAACTGAAGAAGCAGCTTGGATGAGCTGCGAAACGTATTCAACCAAATAAACTTTGTCCAGTTGACAAATTGAATTTCTCCTTTTGCCATGGATTCTACCTGGATAACTGAGAAATTCTTCACATATGTAGGTTTGTTTATATAGCGCTCATGCTTCACAGCAAGAAGGTTCCGGGTTCAATGCCCGGGTCGCCCAGGCCTTTCTGTGTTTGTTCTGTGTGGAGTTTGCATGCATGGTCTGGGTTCGATCCCCGGGTCGCCCGAGCCTGCATGTTCTCCCCGTGTCTGGGCGGGTTTTCTCCAGGCACTCTGGTTTCCCCCATCAACCCAAAACATGCTCCATAGGTAAAATCCTCCAGCTTTAGGTCCTGACCAACCGAAGCAAGAAGATCATGGAGATGGTCCCCGGGCGCAGTAATGTGCTGCCCACTGCTCCTAATAACAGGATGGGTTAAATGCAGAGAAGAATTTCTCCTGCGTGAGATCAATAAAGTAACTTCTTTTTTTTCTTATAAATTGCATAAACAAATATTTTTTACAAAACAGAGTGAGGAAACATTCTCAGTTCTTTCAAATGTTCACATAGTCGAACAGAAAGAAGGCATATTCCCAGGCAACAGTAGATGTCAAAACGGCAACATGGACACGTCAGTAAGGTGAAAAATGGGCTGGAAGCTACCCAAAACAGCAGCAACGGTGTGAGGAGCAGCTCCCGCTGAAGTACTGGAGGTTGGAGGTCAGAGGTCAAGGAAGTGAAACTCATGTGCTTGTATAGATTGACCTGAGCAAATTAAATGTTCAAACTGCATAATGCCACATATTGTACACTGTATATCCAGTGTCCATACTCACTTCCCCTAGGACACCAACCACCAGTTATGAGACAATCATTTTTGCCACAGTTGCATATCTTAACTTGATGTCCCAATCTTTATTGTTTGCTGTTGGCAAGGTTCCACATCAGATTAAATTTATGTCAAAGTCATATTTTATTACACTCATTCAGTTTACATCCCAGATGCCAGTTCTTGTAGTCGTCAATACTAGAAGAAATTTTTAAGTACACAAATCAAAATCCAAAATGCCATGTTATAATCACAATTGATATCAACTTTTTCTTTTTGCTTGAACATTCCAGAATAATCAAATTGATAAGTGAATGCAGGCATTCTTCTCACTGACGGGAGGATTAGGGGGTCAGGACCTGTTCATCTGAGCCGAGCTATGTTTCTGCTGAGCCAGGGTAGACTAGTCTCTGTGACAGATTAATCATCAGCGGCCAGAGAAATATATCATAAAAGGATTTGTATTCTTCTATAACAGATTAAAGGGCTATTGGAAAGAACTTGATAGAGTAATCCCAGCAAAGATATAAGACCCATGTGTAGAAAAATGTAAAATTAATATAAAAAGTACAAGGTTATAGGAGGCGTTCACATAACAGTTATTGCTATAGTTATGCAATTAATTTTATGATTCACATTGCAATTATGCTTTTCAGTTTTTATGTTCATTATATTTTTGATAGTAGTTATTATAAGAATTGTTACCTCTCAACAAAGAGATTGATAGTTAATGTTCCAGCTGCCGTGGATCTCATTGAAACAAGTCTGCCTGTCATTTCTGTTTAATTTTTCTGTGAACTTCCACCTTGTATGTAGAGGCAGGTATTCTGTTACAATTACCTAAGTACATTTACATCAGTAACTTAAAAAAAAAATACAATTGTACTTCTCTAATTAGCTATTGCAGTAGTTTTTACCACCAAGAATAAGTCTACGAGAGGCCCTGATTCTTCAGCTATGACCCCCCTCTTTTTGTCTAAAAATGATTTTAGGCAATAAGACAAATTTTGACCATTATATAATAATGATATAATAATCTAAATTACACAAACTTACATTTATAAATCAGTTAGTTACATACAGACAACTATTGCTCTTCCCCCAAATATTTTTACTAATTTCAGAGATGATTATTTTGTAATGTTGTAATATTTTTGAAAAAATATACTGCCTTCTTGTGATCAATTTTGGTTACTCTATCCACCTCTGTGATGTGAATTTCCTCACTAACATCATTAAATCCAAGCCCAATCCATACGGCAAAACTGTAACACTTTCCCCTTTTTTCCCTGACCAAGGCTTACCATATGTTGAAGCATTAAACATCATCATTTTGAAAAAGACTACTACAAAAAACATACAAATATTCCCATCTCCACAGTATCGATAACAATTCCTCTGATAGCTAGGTGCGGTGGTATTGTTATTTGTGCTTACTGCGGCCCAGTGCCTTTGTGCATGCATGTCAGATCCTCTCCCCACTTTGAATCAATACAACAGCCCTACTGTCTTACATTACCTTATGGAAAATGCCTGCAATCGATATACAAACAGAAAAGCAATGCATGACACGTCAAGTCTTTAACAGGCTGTAAGCAGAGCGAGGGGACACGTGATATTGCCTCCCATGTACTTCTATTGACTAAGTGATTGTACATTTATAGAACGATTTATCACCATTAAAGAGGGGCTATTTTATTTCTATGAGGTATTAACTCTTAACACACAACGCATATTTAGATCACCACATTATGTTTTATTGTTTAAAAAATCTTATATTCATAAACATAAACAATGTTTGATGAGTCCCCCTTTCCCTTTGCTTTCCATGCTAGGTCACACCCCCTTCAGAGCATTATCACAACACAATCAGCGTGCATCCCACTAATGAAACTACTGTACATCGCATCAGGTTTGTCCAGTTGTTGTGCGTTTTTGTATTATGCTTTTGTATATTTGTGGAGAATTTCGTGTGGGATAGAACGTAGATCAGGACGATTTTTTCTGTCCGAGACCGGCCTTCGTCCGACAGAGCAATGATTGAATCTGAACCGAGCCTTCAGCTAGGGTGATTGTTGTATTGTGGTATGTATAAAACATATCAGCTATCACGTTGTTTGTCCTGGTTGTGATTTTGAGTAGTGAAGTTTATTGAAAGTGCTACGGCCAGTAAAAATCCATGTTTGTTTAAGATAAGGAAGCCACCAAGAGACAGCCATGTATTTAAAAATACAATAAGCTGAAAGAAATCTCAGCCAATTCAGTAAAGGTGTTGAACACTACAAATTAAGACAGCAGTAATGTACTGGCGAGAAAGGCTGTATGGGAATTGAATCCACAACCTTCTAGTGTAGATGGAGAAATCTGTTACCCTGTTACATTTGGCTATTTCAACCTATAAACATAGATAGACACCAAATTAAAATATGAGAGTTATCTTTGGCCTATAAGGTGACGTTCACGAGATGTCTTCCCCCTGGGGCCTGGACACTGGAGGTGGTAGAGGTGAGGCAGAGGTGAGTGAAGGGGACGATGAGAGGGTGAGGAGAATGAAGGGGATGATGAGTGGATGAGGGGGTGATGGGGCAGAGGTAGGGTGTGGCACAAACTGAAGTGGTCGAGCAACTGTGAATAAATTGGGCAGACTGGGTGCTGATTGGAAGAAAAGGAGGTGCAGAGAACAGCATGGAGGAATAATGGGAGTGAGATGATGAAGGCTGGGAAGCTAGTAAACCCTGAGGAAGCAGTTACCTGGTCAGCCAGAACCACACGTTTTGAAAAAACTACAAGGACGAGTGGATCTGGAGCTATATCCTGTCTCCCTGATTTTAGAGAGAGTAATTAACAGGATGATTAACCAATCAGAGAATTGGTTGCTCCGTTCACGTCAAAAACTAACATGGCCGCTTACACACAAAGAAGGACAAAAATCTACATAAAGAACTGAGAAACAGATGCAGATTTTTACAGAATCAACAACTGAAGCACCAAACTATGAATTATTTCAGGTAAAATAAGTTATATATTTTGTCCTGGTTGTTATGAGAATTTTCAGGGGAAGATGTCTTCTGCATTTGAGGGACATGTGCTACAAATTAGCACATGTGGTTGTTTTTCACACACTCTGGATTCAAACACAATGTAAAAAGGACTGGCTGGTCAGGGAAGGGAAGTTGTGAGGTAGACAAGAGAAAGGTCTTCCAGGCTGAATTGATGCTAGTTCCATATACAGTATGTGCTCCACTGGCCTGGCTTGTGTTCACAAATCATGAAGACAGCTGCTAGAATGTAGCCTATACAGTTTTGCTTCACACAATGTTCTCCCTTCTGAGCCAGTGTAGTGGACCATGAAGCCGCGAAAGTGCCCCCCATTCTCTTACATGGCCATACATTCCCACATGTTGCCCCTTATATCTACTTCACCACTCACGCGATCGATTCAAGACTAAATACATCCTGGGGCAGTACAATGTGTTTCAAACCATCTGCACTAGACAAGGAACAACTGTTATTCAAGATTTTTTTCTTATTTCATATAGGCATTCCCCATATCATTTGCTCTACTCTCACGCAAATGTGCTCTAAATCTCATCTCGCGCTCACAAAAAAAAAAACATACATACACCTCTTAATATCTTTTAGGCAGTAATTTTCCAGAACCATAAAATGAGTCGTTTGTCTTCTTGTTTTTAGCCATTGGCGAAAGGAGTAGGGGACTGCTGAGATTAAAACCCGGTAGAGGGTGTCTGAAAGTGGGGATGGGAGGGTGGGGTTCCCGGGGTTTTGTTGGGTGTCATGGAGGAGCTGACAGGGCAGTGTTAGCATTGAATGATGAGAATTCGATGCACATCTAGCGTCCATACAAAGTAGAGGGGGGCACACCTGACACTTGTCTTGCATTATTGATGAAATGGAGCCATTATGTGCTGTTTTACACCTAGTATGAGACAGGTTCTGGGAAGATGGGAGTAGTGAGATGTTGCTGTGGTTTGTGCAAAATAAGGCTGACGCCAAAGAAACTCAATCTCTGACAAATGGTGGTACAGCTTGAACTTTTGTGGATAACGGTGCAAGAAAATGTGACAATGTGTCTAAATATGAAAATGCATGAGGTAATATGGAAGTGGCTGGTTGTTCTTGAAACCAAAAAGTAATATTCCTTGTGGGAAATGGGAAGAGCTAAAGTTGCTATATAAAATCATGCATATTTGTGTGACTGGAGTCATATCTGTGTAACTTTATGTGGGATACACACAGTATTGGCAATTTTACTTCAACTTTCAGGTTCTTCCAAAACATCCATTATTATTATTAGGCAATGTGTAATGCATTGTCAGATGCACTATGGGGTACTTTAAGTACAGTAAGGCATGCATGTCTTTTTAGTGTATAAGACTGCTGAATTTTAACTTTTTAACAGACAACAAAAATGTAGGTTTATTAGTGATGTGCAATACCAGAATTTTTTTGTTTTGATCTGATAACAAGTAAAACATATCCATAATTACGTCATGTTTGTACTACTGTTCTGATGATGCTCATCTGAACCTTTTTGTTATTTTGATTGTTTATTATTTTTAATATATTATACCTATAGTTTAGTTATTATTATTATTCTTTAGTGTATACTCTAGTTATTACTATTATTATTTAGTGTTTTATATTCGCACCTTATCACCGAGACAAGTTCCTATTTTTGTGAATTCTGTTCACTTGACAATGGCAATAAAAGTCTTTCTGATTCTGATTCTGATATAGATGCATATAGAATGCATATAGAAACCCACTAATTATATATATAAAAAAATGTGAGTATCGATATTTTGATATTTGGTATCAAGCCGGTCACAGGATTTGATTATATCTTCCTTTGCACCTTTAAAGTCCATATGATCAATAACGGTGGCCTGTCCAGCTCAGATCAAAGTAAATCTCCCATTTATTTTCCCACACGAAAACCAATCAGCGGGTGGGTTGTCCCTGTTGAGCTCCATAGAGACAAATTAGCCAATATTACTACCGCAAGTTTGTTCAAAAAATCTTAAGAAGCAAACACAATAGTCGAACATTCTCATGAACCATATTAAACCACTAAAATCGTACACATACAATGGTGTTTCTGCAGTGTGCATGGTGAAATCAAGGAGCTGTGGGATGTAAATATGGGAGGCTCTTTGTGCGGCAATACTGTTTTAAATATATACTACCAGAAGAGTTTGTGTGCATATGTAATATCCTTTAAAGTTCAACAAGAAACAAACGTGATCACACCAACACAGTGGCAGCCAGCTCCAAGACAGCTGTTATGACAGATTACTTTGCAAACCTCACACACAGTTCTGTTTCACCACTGACAAGTACCCATAGAAAACTGTAAAGACTGAAATATAGTAGCACTCTAAAGCAATAAAATATACTTTATAAACTGCGTCAACAACATTATAAGTGGAAATATTCGAAATAGCAATGTTTACATCCAGAGAGCGCACAAGACCACCAAATGTTTTATTATACAGACAAAGAGTGCAATTATGTGATGTAATGGCTCCCAATAGGGTTGATTGTACCACACTAGCCACACACTAATTAGAATATTAAACACAAAGAAACAGAGACTGTGTACAGTGCAGTGTTATAGTTGGCTCCTTGCATTGTTGTATGTAAACATAATTGACTACATGATGGATTTGTTGATAGGCCTAATTACATTTTAATTAATTCATTATATGCTGTTTTAGAAATCAGCCCTACTTCCGGTCATTTTCAATTACATTTATGATTCATTTTGCCCACAGGTAGTTAGAGAAAACATACTTACTTTAATCAATAAAGACTTTTCACATACAGTGGTACCTCACCTTATGAATGACCCAACAAACGAAAATTTCAAGTTACGAAACGCCTTCACGGTAAATTTTGGTCTCTAGATACGAAAGAAAATTCAAGTTACGAAATGCGAAATCTCAAAAATTCAATTAATGCGCGCTCAGATGCATGCCCCGAAACGTAAATACACTTTATCAACACACACGGGGTTAGGTTCCAGAGGTGGCCCGCGGTGGGAGAGGTCCATGAGGTAGGACAACTTTGTATTTTGCAATTGTTCTACATGTTTTAGGGCTGTAAATGCCTCACCACACACATTCTACGCTTTTCTCAGACTGGAGTTGGGCTTTTCTTGCATTTCTCTCTCGTTTGAACACTCGAACTTTCATAGATTTTCAATGGAATGTGTTGATAGTGAAGCGTGGGGGGGGCACAGCTCAATATAGCACCGAACGTGCGAGGGGAGCGGAGACACAGGATTACTATTGCAACAACACATCATCAGCAGGGTAAAACTCACCTGTCTCACGACGGTCTAAACCCAGCTCACGTTCCCTTAGTGAGTGAACAATCCAACGCTTGGTGAATTCTGCTTCACAATGATAGAAAGAGCCGACATCGAAGGATCAAAAAGCGACGTCGACACGGCGCCGCCGTGGCGCCCACACGGGCTCGGCCCGCCCGCGCGGCTCACAGCTCACAGTGTCAGCCCCCCGGCTCTGGAAGTCACATAGAACCAGAGCCCGCCCTGAGCAAGACCCCACGGTCTTGCCCACCGATACAGCACCTTTCTTGGCCTGTTAGCTTACAGTGTCAGCCCCCAGGCTCTGGAGGTCAGATAGAACCAGACCCCGCCCCGCTCTTAAAGAGCCCCGCTGAAAGAGCATCTTTCTCGGCCTCTTAGCTCTAGCGCGGAACGCGCAAGGAGCGCGGAGACAGGAGCACCGCGCTCCTCCAACGGCACTGCCATGTCCCGGGATAATCCTGGTTTAGTCCAGGTCCAGTCCAGGTTTAGACCTGGTTTAGTTCTGGTCTAGACCTGGTTTATTCCAATCAGGACGCAGAACACAAATGTTACACACACAAAAAAAGTTACACTATAAAAAAAACCCTTGGAACGGATCAGGCTTTTTCCATTGAAATAGCTACTCAACTTACGAAAAAATCACATTACGAAACCACTTCTGGAACAAATTAATTTCGTAAGGTGAGGTACCACTGTATTTTTTTTTCTTAACAGACAGATTCATCATTCAAAACCATTACAGACCATTTTCACAGTGAGTCTTCTGATCCTTTCTAAAACCTAATTATTTTGTAAACAATGAGTGGTGGAAATCATCTTCAAGGCTTTAGCGTGAGAGCAAAGTGGTGTCAGACAAACTTTGCATTGTTGTTTCTGCACCATCCCATGCTGTCAGGGCACATAAGAGCGGAGTGGGGAGATAGCTGCACTTGCTTCTAGTAAAATGGAATTGCTATGGACATTACAGGTCGACACAATGGCAGAGAGGTTAAACATTTAAGTGCCTACACATAACTGCACATAGTTTATTGGTCCACTTTTTAATTGTAGTAATAAAAGCTGTGTGCACGTTAGGCGAAAGCATAATCCATCCAGTGTAATTAAACAAGAGAAAATGATCAAGTGTCAAGACAGAACATGAGTTATGTGTATTTTGGCCAGAGGGTTTGCAGATAAATGAGCTTACAAGCTGCAACTGTCTATTAGTGTTGTTTAGCTCGGCCATAACCAGGTCATTACAGAATTACACATGCTTTATCTATCTAATGCAGCTGGAAGAGAAGGCCTCTTTGGAACAGGTGATAAAATAGCAAAGTATCCAAATATGAAGCCCATATTTTAGCATATGTAACTCTTCTGGTGTTGGGTCCACCACCTTCTTGTCTCCAAGGAGATTATTTGTGCTTTGCCTGGAATATTTCACAGAATGGAAGTGAACTCTTCTATCTTTTGAATAATACATTTTATTTGAAAGCGCCTTTCAGGACACCCAAGGACACTGTACAAAACAAAGTTAAAAACATAATTACAAAAGACAAAGATAAAAACCGAGATACAAAACTGGAAGATGGTGAAAGTGGTGTTATGTGGTGTAGGATTGTCTGAACAGGTGTGTTTTGAGTTTGGATTTGAAAAGAGCAAGAGAGTTCCAGAGCAGGGGAGCAGAGCGGCTGAAGGCTCTGCCCCCCGTGGTGATGAGACGAGCAGAGGGGACAGAGAGCTGGAGAGAGGAGGAGGAGCGGAGGGAGCGAGAAGGAATGATAATCTGGAGGTCAGTGATGTGGGTCAGGTTATAGATCACTTTGAAGGTGGTTAGGAGAATTTTAAAGTTAATTCTTTGTTTTATGATCAAAGGAGAAGTTCAATTTGTCAACTGGACAAAGTTTGTTTGGTTGAAAACGTTTCGCCGCTCATCCGAGAGGCTTCGTCAGCTCTGGTTATTGTACTGGTTAGACCCTGCTTATATCTAGCTGCCGGGAGGCGCGTCCTACAATGACAAAGCTCTGAAAACGATCCCCCCTAATCTGTCCCTTTGTTTTTCAAATTACTCTGACGGCTAGTTTAGACCCCCTATTCAACGTCTAACGACCCTCTCCACCCCTCTGCCCTGGCTCTGTTTGACTGGTCTAAGAATCGCATTATAAATGGGAGACAAGTTATGTCTAACTCCCCCATTTCTGTTTAATGACGGATTCTCTTTTTTGACAAAAATAGCCTCTTTAACCCCCCTCTCAAACCAGTTCTTTTCCCTGGCGAAGATCTGAACCTCACTGTCCTCAAAAGAATGGCCCGTGGCTTCTAGGTGAAGATGTACAGCAGATGCCGGTCCACTCTGGCACGCCCGCCTGTGTTGGTACATCCTCTTGTGAAGTGGCTGTTTTGTTTCCCCAATGTAGCGCTCACTGCAGTCCTCACTACACTGAATGGAGTAGACCACATTGCTTTGTTTGTGGCTCGGTGTTCTGTCCTTTGTCTTTGTTTTATGGAAAGCCAGTGTAGTTGTTGGAGGATGGGGGTGATGTGGTGGAAGGAGGTGGTCCTGGTGATGATGCGGGCAGCGGAATTTTGGAGAAGCTGCAGTTTCTGGAGGGATTTGTTAGGGAGACCAAAGAGGAGGGAGTTGCAGTAATCCATCCGAGAAGTAACAAGGCTGTGAACGAGTATGGCAGTGGTGTGAGGAGTGAGAGAGGGGCGGAGACGAGAGATATTGCAGAGGTGAAAGTAGGCAGAGCGGGTGATGTTATTAATATGGGAGTGGAAAGAAAGTGTGCTGTCAAGGATGACACCCAGACTCTTGACCTGAGGGGAAGGAAAGACAGTGGAATCATGGATAGATATAGAGAAACTGCTGGATTTGGAGATAGTGGAGGGGGTGCCTACTAGGAGGACTTCAGTTTTAGAGCTATTAAGTTTGAGAAATTTGGAGGAGAACTAGGAATTGATTTCTTGTAGGCAGAGGGTAAGAGAGGTTGGAGGGAGAGATGAGAAATGTTTGGTAGAAATGTAGAGCTGGGTGTCATCTGTGTAGCAGTGAAAAAGAATGCTTTGTTTATGGAACAGAAAGCCAAATGGAAGGATGTAAATGATAAAAAGAAGCAGACCTAGGACAGAGCCTTGGGGAACACCAGCAGAGACAGAGAAATATAAAATGAACCAATTCTGGCAAACTGTGTGAAGCCTCAGGACGAGGAAGCAGTGCTTCACCAACACATTTTACAGTGCGGTTGGAGAGCTGTTGACATCGATTGGGGATGTCGTTAGACGGTGGAAGGAATACTTTGAGGATCTCCTCAATCCCACCATCAGTCTTCTGAGGAAGAAGCAAAGGCTGTGGACTGGGAGTCCATCACCCTGGCTGAAGTCACAGAGGTAGTTAGCGAGCTCCTCGGTGGCAAGACTCTAGGGGTGGATGAGATCCGTCCTGAGTATCTTAAGTCTCTGGATGTTGTGGGTCTGTCTTGGTTGACATGCCTCTGCAACATCGCATGGCTTTGGGGACAGAACCTCTGGACTGGAAGACCGAGGTGGTGGTACCTCTGTTTAAGAAGAGGGTGTGTTCCAACTACAGGGGAATCACCCTCCTCAGCCTCCCTGGTAAGGTCTATTCCAGGGTATTGGAGAGAAGAATTCGACTGATAGTCGAACCTCGGATTCAGGAGGAGCAGTGTGGTTTTTCATGGCCGCGAAATACTGGACCAGCTCTATACTCTCCATCGGGTGCTCAAGGGATCATAGGAGTTTGCCCAACCAGTCCACATGTGCTTTGTGGATCTGGAGAAGGCATTTGACCGTGTCCCTCATGGTGTTCTGTGGGGATTGCTCTGGGAGTATGGGGTTTTGGGCCCTTTGCTAATGACTATCCGGTCCCTGTATGACCGGAGCAGGAGCATTGTCAGCAGTAAGTCAGACCTGTTTCTGGTGCATGGTGTACTCCACCAGGGCTGCCCTTTGTCACTGGTTTTGTTCATTGTATTTATGGACAGAATTTCTAGGTGCAGTTAAGGGCCGGAGAGGGTCTGGTTTGGGGACCACAGGATCTCATCTCTGCTGTTTGCAGATGATGTTGTCCTGATGGCTTCATCAGGCCAGGACCACCAATGTGCACTGGGGTGGTTTGCAGCTGAGCGTGAAGCAGCTGGGATGAGAATCAGACTGCCTCCCCCGCAACCTGGACCCGGATAAGTGGAAGAAAATGGATGGATAATAATAATGGCCTGGCAGGGTCAACTGCTTGTATTCATGGAGATAGATGAACCATAAGAGTGGCCCATAGGATCCTTAGGGACCCGTCTTATGTTCTGTACCCGGTGTTTGATAGGCTGCCATCAGGGCGCAGGTTGAGCAGTGTGGGCTGTCGGACACAGAGAAGGAAGGCCACCACTGTCCCCTCACTCTTTCAGCTCCTCAACTCTGATACCTTTGATACCTAGTTTGGCTGATACCAATGCTAAAGCAAAGGATTTATAATAATTTGATATAGGAACTTCACATTAACCCTTTCCAGGCCGAATTAATAATACCTGTAGGAAAAATCTGATATTTGGTGAAAATAATCCCTGGGCTATGAAATTTGCGAATTTCCAGATTTTTTTTTTAATGTGATCATGTGCAGTGCTTTCTGGGATGTTGCATATTTGCAACATTGGCCCGGATGGATAATTAAATAGAGGACAAAACAGATCTTTGGAAATATGAATTTATCTTATTTATTAAAAATGACTGAACTCAACTTTTGCCATCAAACAGCATATGAATAAAACAGGAACAGTGACATAATAACAATTAAACAATAACAATACTGAACAGGTAAGATACGTTGTACCAGGTGCATGTGCAGGTGCAGGTGTTTGAGGTGTGATAGACCAGCCCTCGAGCAAGTTTCCCGTAAACTGTCCAATTAGAACTCTGCATGAGAGTTCTGCTCTTGCACAAAAAAAACAACAACAACACTCTAAAAAATGCAAATGCTGGCAAACAGCTAAGTGACAATTAGCTGTTTCAAATTTGCTACGCGGGCCCAGAAAGGGTTAAATGGCTTCTGGAGTGAAAGGTGTATACAAGACTTCAAATGTAACCAATCAATCACAAACGATCTGGTTCCAAGCCAACTTTTATCATTGAAAATGAAATAATAAATGCCCAAATAAAAGTGTGAGTGAGTATTTTGTGTTAAAAATACATTTAAGCATAGAAAGTTTTTCGGAATTCATGCATGGCTTGCATAGTGATACAATATACAAATACAATTTGTATTTGAAGAACCCAGTGCTTTTGAAACTGGAGGATAACAAATATGCTATATATTTTTTCTTTTTATTTCAGAGTACAATTTCTGATGCTCTGACCTCAGCTTAAACTGTCCCAGCCTGAGCAGTGAACTAGAGCACAAACAATATCTGGGTACACTGCCTTAGGCCTGGAAATAAGGATCTCCTCCACCCACACTATCAAGACCACTCAAATGTCCAAGGAATTTCCAAGAATATCCACTGACAACAATCTTCCCCTGAGCAAACGCATTATGGCGGTGTGCAATGTGACTGTCACTCCATGATAGACAGGACTTTACACTTGGGAATCCACTGCACCCAAGCAGCAATGCTTGACCAGTAGTTATGCAATGAAAAACAGAACCAGGAAGTGCTGTACTTTAAGCTGAACTGCATAACCTTTTGGCTATAATGTTCCACAGTGTGGCATGAAACATATCTATCTCCATTGTGAAGTATTATTTTAACTTTCAATTTCCATGTAATTGTAATCATCCAGGTGACATACCACCTCCAGAAAGTTCTGTGGTGATAGTTTAAGTTGACCCTGCATTATTGATGACATTTCATTTATAGGTGATATAGAAAAAGGATAGATGTTTGAACTTGCTACTTCCTGACAGTTTGTTGGGGAAAAAAATGAGAAAAACTTGATTAATGAAAAACTATTATAAATATTGATCATGTGTACATTCTCACCAAACAAAGTAATATGTACAATAGTCCAAGGATTTGCCTTCTGGGAATTTCCAGTAATCTCCACCGACAACAGTCTTCTTTATGACAGAGTGACACATGTTTGCACTCTATGATAGACAGGATTTATTAATTATACAATGAAAAATAGAACCATGCAGAGACATGCATGCATGCATAAGGCATGTCTGAGATATCACGAGTATAGAATATCCCCCTTCCTCATTGATAAAGATGTTATGTGTCCCTAAATAATGCAACACTTTCCGCATATAAACCTAAAATACCGGAGAGTTGGTAGAGTTTCAACAGGAAGCCCAACGGACAAATCTGACAAAATATCAATAACAGTGTTGGACACTGGACACTCTATTACTGAGTCAGAGACAGAAAAAAGATTCAATAGAGAATGTAGGGACTTTAAGGAATATTATTGTACATTGTGTATTTTGGTGGTTGATATGAAAAGGTAAACTAAGATAAAACTGTGATAAAGAATTGTTTTGCAGTAAATACAATAAAATGGAAATCAACATTTTTAACTGTGTGCAAGTGGTTGGAAATAATCTGAGTCAACTGGAACAACTGATCAAATAACAAAAACACAGCATTTTCTAACTTGATTTTATATTTGCGTTATTGTGGTAAATATGCAGTGATTTGTGCTCCTGAAACAGTGCTAATGGAAAACAAGTCAGTGCAGAGCCAGAATAGCAAAACAATAAAGTCATTCATTAATTCAAATTCAGTCTTTACAAATAACATTGCATACTGTCACTGTGTCCTTGGGCAAGGCACTTCACCCACCTTGCCCGTGTAATACTAGTAGTGTAATAGTGTGTTTGGTGGTGATTAGAGGCAGGATGACAACAATGAGTGACTGAATAATGAACCACCAGGCATTTTAGAACGTATGTGACAAAGAGCATTGCCTTTATGGAAATTGCAGTGTTGCAACAAAAAGTTCAAGAGCCCTTTAAAAATTATGATGAGCTAAAGTACCATCTAAGAAGACAATAATAACTTGGGAACAAAAAGGGAATGAGCATGGATGAATATTGACAATATTATGAGACAGCACATAGCACATTGCTACAGATCTAGTATAATTGGATAATGGATTTAAAAAAAATGTCAGTAAGAAGAATTTTAGAATTCATTGTGAGAAATGTGAGTGATTTTATTTCACTTGCCATCATATCATTTTAACCCTCAAGTCACAAGAATCAATCCACATAGAACTACATCATATATGTCTACAGGTTGAGATCTTCCTGTTTATGCAGGCAGGTGACATGCACTGGCCTGGGGCAACAGCCTGTGAGATCTCCTTACAGTCTCTGCAGTGCTGTGCTGGTTCTGTGATTTGTGTTTCTGTATCAGGCAAACTACAACTGTCCCAAGAGGCTCCACACTGCTCCGTTTTCCCCGCTAGTCCTCGGTGAGCACAAACACTTGTTTAAACACAAATCCCAATCGCCCTGGTTGTGCGCACGCTGAAATAAAGAAGCTAACGGCTGTGCTTTATAAAATCCATTGAACAAGAGTCAAGGGCCACACTAAAGTGGAGCAGATTAAATACAAGTGAGAACGGAGCACGGACGTTAGGGCAGTTATTAGGGCAGTTAATCTGCTGGCCTTCAACAGACTGACAGGGTCCACTCCTGTTTCAAGATCAGAAAAGAGCAACTGTATAATGCAAATGCTTTGAATGCAGTAGCAAAGGAGAAATTCACTTCTATAAACTGGACAAAAGCTTTTTGATCAAATACATTTCACAGCTCACCCAAGCTGCTTCTTCATTTCACTGAAGCTGCGAAACGTTTTTGATCAAAAAACTTTGTCCAGTTGAATTGAGTTTTCACCTTTGCTATGGGTCTTACCTTGCCTGGTTTACACCAGACCATATCACAAGTGATATATGGTCTGGGAGCCACCTACTAAATATCTCGTAGCGGAGGTATGGTTTACGATTGCCAACGGCTGTTTATTGGGCGTTACAAATGTCTATCATTTGGTGTATATGTATCCCATATCCATTCATATCAGTTATCAGTTCAAACGACAAGTTTCCATTTGTCGCGAAGTACGCGTGATTGTCTTTCCACCCCTCCCTACTCTCTGATTGGCTCCCAAAATCAGGAGAGCTCGCTTAGCCTAGTTGCCAGGCTGTCTTTCAGATCGTAACGAACGAAAGCAGCCTGGGATTTCCCAGGTTAGGTCTTACCTGGATGATACAAACAATTGAAACAATAGAAAAAAAGATAATTCCACTTAATTCCATTTATGTTTTTCTTCTAGGTTTTAGGACACAGAGGAGGGACACTTGTCCTGAGGGTTGTTACTCTCCTCAAACTGCCCTGACATCAGCTGACAACCAGACTTGAATGGAATAGAGTTATTCCATTAATTTTTGTACTACAACTGCTCAATGTGCATAAATTGCCACTTAGGGATAAACTTATTATATTGACTAATTAGATTCCTTTGCTAAATTTAACATAATTACAATGTGTATATTGAAAAATGTGATTCTTATTTCATTTTTTAAAGATCCCATGACATGGTACTTGATGGTACTTTCTTGAACCTTTCTGATTCTGATTCTGATTCTGATATATGGTGCCTTAATGGTTCCCTAATACTGTAAATGAATCCTTCTTCAAAATCAACACTCAGTGCATGAGAAAGACCCATTTACACAGACACGGTCAAAAAATATCTCTCTGAACACCTCATTCTGGGCGTTGTTGTTTGAATGCAAATGAGAAGGACAGAGATAGGTCAGAGCAGCGGGTGGGTGGGGGGGGGGGGGCAAATGTGCAGCTGGTTCCTTGTTTTAGCGGTGCGCTGTGTGCTGGCCCCACTTCCGTGTTTTAAGAGCAGAGGAAGAAAGGAGAGCCGTTTCAATGAAAAAAACACATTTTCACAGAAAATAAAATTAAACCACTGCTGTTTCAGAGGTCCAGAGGCTCAAATAAAAGACTTCCGAGCCTGGAAACACTCACATGTGCCTCCAGGCAAATAAAAAAACACATTTCGCATTGCGTAGCTCATTCGCGGTCCAAACTCTCTGGGCGTGATTTACAGAGACGGTGGGTAGACATCCAGACGGGGGGTGGAACTGCATTTTCCATGTGACGTCAGAAAGTTTCCTTGTTCAGAATCGCCCGTTTGAGCTGTGTTTTTTTCAAACGCAGAAAAGGACGCAAATGCTCAGTTTACACATTTCGCAACTTTTAGGGGGGGTAGGGTAGGAGAGCTCACATTAACGTTCAAAAACCTCAGAAAGTGAAAATTTCATGCCATGGGACCTTTAAGTTTAAGGATAATGCCTCTTGGGCACCTCATCAGGAGGAGTGGATGATGTTGGGGACCAATCTCGTGCCCAGAGGAATCTCTTCCAGACAAGGAGAATTATGCAAACTCTGCACAGAAAGACCTGGACAACACAGGAATCTAACTGAACCTTCTACTGAGTGTTTTCTATTTTTAATGTTGTTGTTGTTTGATTTTACAAATTAACTTGAATAAATTATTTAAAGAGGGGGTATTAACAATTAACACATATTTCGATGACCGTGGTAACTTTTAAGGTTTTGAAAATGCTATTTTCATAGAGAACAACATAATAATATGTTTAGTTTCACTTTCTTTTTTGACGGCACCTGTGCTAAGTCACTCCCCGTTCAGAGCACTATCACAACACATTCAGTGTGCATCCTGCTACTGAAACTACTGCAAATCGTCAAGTTGTTTTGCACAGTTTTGCATCATGTCTTTGTATATTTTTGGAGAATTGTTGTGTGGGAGAATGAATGACGTAGGCGGAGTATAGCACACAGTCTTCGAGTAGAACCCAGAGAGATTTCTAAAATACTCAAAACCTGCTTCGGTATATTTTTGATGAAGGAACAACTTAGTAGAAATCTAAGTTTTGGCATAGTACATAATACATTTAATCATTATAACACAAAAATGATGTTAACTTCAGTAATATAATTCCAAACTACACAAAAATAGGAAGTTACATTATTTTTCACCCAAAAAATAATCTCTTCAAAATACAGTCTGTCCATTTACTTAGTTATTTCTTTGTGCATTTTATTTTCTGTTCAAATGGCTGGTTCACATTTATCAAACGTAAGCACTTTATCTCACCTTGTCAAGCTCTGCAAACATTTTAGCTCAAGGATGCACTGTGCAGATTCACTCACACAGAGACAGTGGCTCCACATTTAGAGTGCGTGCCCTGTGGAAAGTGTCTGTTGTGCTTTATGTCAGTGGTGCAGCCTAGGACCAAATTGAAGGACAAGGTCAACAAGGTTTTTGGGGGATGTTCCACCTCTCTGCTATTTTAATATTCCACAATATGACATTAACCATTTCTACCTTATATTTATTGAATTACATGTGTTTTATAGCTAAAAATACCTACAATAACAAGCATTCTGATTGGGAGTGGATCTGACCTGTAACTTGGTCTGGTTTGGTCTCCATGAAGATAGAAAGGTTTCATACCATACTGTGAAACATTCCACAGAAATCAATAACATAGCCATGAAAAAAAACATCTGACGGACTCTCCTCAAGAAAAGTTACACAGTGCCCCTTTATGTGTAATATATGTGTTATATGTTACCTCAGAAGCAAACAATAAAAATGGCCTGGAGAAGAGATTTTGTATATTTTAGAGAAAATTTCAAATGTAATAGCCAATAGAAACACATTCTGATGACATGCTCAAAGTTCATATAAAAGTTAAACGCGTACCATAAAAAGCAACTCAGATTAGATTAGGTTTTATTGTCATTGTACAGAATACAACAAAACTTTGATAAAGCAAAACTGCAGCAGTAAAAAAAAGCTTTACACTCAACATGATTTTATATACAGATCTATTGCTTCTTAGACTAGCTCAAACTTCAGTGTAGAGGTCATTCTCTGTCTGCTTTGGGAAGTTTGTGCAGAAAGTGTGTGCTGTCTCATCAGTTAAAGAGAGAGAATAACTCAATACAGTGTACACAATTTCACAATCACTGCCTTTATCCTGCTGCACATAAAATAATGTATCATACCTGAATCTTTTATTGATGACAGTGAGATAACGCCTGAACCTGGGAGGTTTTAGAAAGATGTAAGTCCTCTTATCCCAGAAGCATGCCAGAAATAACCTTTTTTTTTTTGTAAAATAATTGATGTAATGCATGGATAGAATTAAAAGTCTAAAATAGTGCTGATGCAGTGTATTGCATTTGAGGAGACGTATAATTCCCCAAACTATACCTTGGGGCAGACTGACAGAAGCAAGGCTGCCAATCTGCGCCATCGGCCCCTCTGACCACTACCATCACTCACGCACACACACTTTCATTCTAGACAGTTGGATGAAGTGGCTTGCCTAAGGACACAACAACAGTTTTTGATACTGTTGCCCCACTGTGGCATCATCATCAGGCTTTGACAAGCTGGTATGGCCAGCTAGTCAAAGCCTGATTAGCACTGATAGGGAGTTGTAAAGGTGCAGAATAAGGGTATGAAGAATAAAACATTTATTAGAGAAAAATAAATACAATTTATTAATTGGTTATTGGTTAAGTTATTGTTTATTTATTCATCCTGTGTGTTAATTCTGATGAGATGATATTTGCCTATACCATACCTTTACCACATAGGTTTATTTTTTGCAATAACTGACAGTTGTTGTGAAGAAGGAGCTGAGTCGAAAGGCAAAGGTCTTGATTTACAGGTCCTACCCTTGCCTATGACCATGAGCTTTGGCTAATGACCGGTAGAACAAGTAGTTGAAAATATTTTCTGCTGAATGGTGGCTTGGCCTCCTTTAGAGATAGGGTGAGACGCTCAGTCAGGTGCTTGGAATAGAGCCGCTGCTCTTCCACATCGAGAGGAGCCAGGATGGATGACTAATGGTCTGGTCTAATGGAGGATCTAATGCATTCACTATAGTGTAGTGATGTGTATATATAAATCCAGATGAGCAGGCTAAAGAAAGCATCAGTCTGCCCAAAGGAACACTGCTTATCCTCTCCTCTCTTAATTAACACAAACATGACGGGATCGGGTTAGCCACATCGCCTACAGAGATAGAATATCAATCGGCTAAATTTGACTTTTACACAGATGCATGTTCTTTGGCTCCTGGATGTATAACAACACCGCTAACATATGCAAAGGGCAGAGTGATGAGACGTTTTTGGCCAAAGAGCGTGTTTGCAAATGCACACAAATGGAGAGGCTATCAGTTGACTGATAGTTTGTGAAGGCTCTTTCCTCCACACTTGCATTGGAGCTCAGAGGGACAGTACAGTACCTCTGGTATCATCTGTTCTGTTCTTCCAAAGTCATTTCAATTCAGTTCATAGCATTTATATAGTGCCTTTCATGACACCCAAAGCGCTTTACAGTTCATTGTTCATTCACTCCACACTTGGTGGTGGTAAGCTACTTTTTGTAGCCACAGCTGCCCTGGGGCAGACTGACGGAAGCAAGGCTGCCAATCTGCGCCATCAGTCCCTCCGACCACCTCCAACACTCACGCACACGCCACTTTCATACTACGCAATGTGAGTGAAGTGTTTTTCCTAAGGACACAACAAGTTTTTGCGACTGGCCCTACTGTGGCACCTGGAATTCCCAGTGGTCTCCCATCCAAGTACTAACCAGGCCCTGCTTGCTTAGCTTCTGAGATCTGATGAGATCAGGCTTTGACAAGTAGGTATGGGCACACTCAATCTAAAAATGATAGAATTACATTTATCATACAAGCTTTGAATCACACATACAATAACTACACTGACATCCCCATTCACATAGACATGTCTTTCACAACACTGGGCTAAATGAGCTTAAGTGGGGGAGATAGGGGAGACAGAATCACCCTTTCAGAGAGAAAGTGGGAAAATGCAGACACACACTTACCGTAATAGGAAGATCTCCAAATTAGTGGCTGCTACTGTAAGAGAAAGACAAAATGCTGATGCAAGAATCAGAACTGTGCTGAAATAGTCTCATTGTTCAGGACGGAAGTAAAGGGGATGTGATAGTTTTTAGCCTCAATCAGGTAAATTATAGCATCTATTCACTGAAATGTCAGTGTTGATAAAATAAATCTTGACTGAATGTTATATAAGTCATTCTAAGATGTGTGATGTAATGTTTGTGGAGATGTGGGTAACTTTTGGGTGTTGTTTTCAATCTCTCCCCTCTCCAGCAGTCAGTTATTTTTACTGACTGCTCATTTTTATAGCCAACTTTTGGATCAATGGAATGACCCTTATGGCAGCGTATCAAGATAAAGGACATTTTCCAATACTTTCCAAATTCAGATATTGTAGCTTCTGTTTGGCAATTCTCATCACAAAGAAGGAGCTGCTCAAGAACTATGTGTAATCCTCAGGGATCAATACTTGGGCCCATCCTCTTTCTGTTGGATAGATGGTGCAATTTATTATGTTACATATTTATGTAGATGATTGGAAAATTAACTTGACCAGCTCTTGAACACTTAGACTTTCTTTTTACCTATGCTATGTAGGGACACTGCATCGTGGCATTATTTACTAGTTATTTACTAGCAGATTGTATGATGGCTTTTAAGTACAGTGTGTTCAGACTACTGTGTGAAGCTAATATTTTTGATATATTTTGAATTCAAATATGCTGCCCCAGTGTGGTCACTTATTCCCAATCAAAACAACATACTTTACTGAGGATGCCCCAGAGATCAACACTTAGGTCCGCTCTATTTGTCTAGTATATTTTTATATGTTAATGACTGAAAATTTCATTTCAAACAACCACTTCATTTCTGTCTTTTTACCCGTGTTATGTAGCCATTCTGTATTGTGGCTGTTCTCAACAGAAAGAATACTGACTTGTTTACGAGTTCTTTACTTGTGGATTGTATGATGGCTGTTGAGTACAGTGTGCTCAACTGTGTGCATGTCAATTGTTACAGTCACTTCAAACTACTGTCTGTATACAGTGGTGAACAGAGGGATGGCTGATGCAAAGTCCTGGACAGGCCCTGAAATCAAGGGCTGTCCCCGCCGGCGGCAGGCTTTGTCATGTTTTTTATTATTCATTCACAACACACTGACAATATGCACTTATGACAGAATGTTTTCCTCTGCTCTGGTATCATCCTATAAGTGATATGTATGGATGTGATTAGAGTTGAAAGATTATGTAAATAGCGTGTTGTTGTATTAGCAAAGAGCAAAGCAGCAGCAGCTAGCACACACACACTCACACACACACACACACACACAGACAAACACATACACACACACAGACAAACACATACACACATACACACAGTTCTCTGAAGAGACAGGGTAATTGGCTGCTGAGTACATGCCCCCTTTGGCTCCTCATTAGCAGATCGACCGTGTGGGCTATGTGCATTCTTTCCATAGCAACGCGTACCATAGAATCTGGGTCTGATCAAAATGCACGCGGCGTCATCTGTGTTTGATGTGTTCCTACAAAGGCAGAATAATTGTTGTCAAAATATGTACAATACTGAAGCAATAAAGGGTTTTTCTTTATGTTTTCATCTATCTCTCTGTTTTTAAAGTTGTCACAACTGGACAGGATTTAGAAGGTTGTTACACCTGATGCCTTAAAGTACCTTAAAGTGACCTTGAGGTGATAAAATAAATAAATAAATAAATGCTCAGTAAAAGCATGCAGTATGTAGATGTATGTATAGACAAAGGACACATGCACTGATTCATCATCATTGCCAAGGTTAACTACTACTATGATGATTACATGCAAAACTTATTCTGTCTGCTCTTGTGTGTTGCATGTGTATTATTTGTGTTTGATAGAAAAACTTGAATATTCAGTCTCATTCTGCAGTTTCTTTCACAGCCACCCACACTAAACATTCAAAACATTTGTATTATGTATGTCAGTGATTGCTGGTCAAAGCCGCGTTTAACAGGTAAAGATACATTTATTTGTACATTTGTTGATAAAGTTTGCCATTTTAATCTAAACATTCTACACAAACTCTATTTGCATCTGCCCCATAAAAAGGACATGGGCCTTTCTCTTTACAACTCATTGATAACATTGTTTGCCCCAGTAGTAACTATCTGTTAAAGTTGTGAAAATATATACTTGTTTTTAGCAGGTGGACCCTGCTGTTCAGTGCTAGAAGTCACAGCAGAATGAATAGGGCCAAGGTTGGGACATTGATTTCTGGGACTTGCGCCATCAAGGGCAGTTCTGCAGTTGTTTGTTATGTGCCTGCCTGAATGTGAGATGGACTTCGTAGTCATGGGGTACCGTTTCAAACCACTCATGACCTTTCCCATTGCACTGAGCGAGCCTTGTTGTATGCCAACCTATAGAGTGGAATGAGAATAGAGACACTGTACTGGCTCAAGGACAAACAGCTATATGAGGTAGTCCAGGAAATGACTTATTTAAAGTGAATGTGTGCATAAGAGTTCTGGAAAAAGGTGTCAATGCAGCAACAAGTGATAGAGAGGGGTTTTGAAGCTCAACGATTATGAGCTTATACCCCTTAACTATAACTAAAACCTGTTTGACCATCAGTCTTCCTGTAGGCTATTGTGTTCTATTTGTTCTTAATTTACTGTCAAGAAAAATACATTTTTTGTATCATCATGCTATTAAGGGGTTCAAAGATTGGTTGCTATACTACTAATACTAATACTACTAAAAAGAAGAAGAATACAGTAATCATTTTACATATCATACCTTTTATTTTCTGTTGTTCATGTTTTGCAGAATTTCTCTTTGTTTAACCTTTTCACAAAAATGGCTTTATTTGTCAGGTCAACTGAAATGGAATGGGGAGAAAGAGGATAGAGACATTCGACAAATGGTTGAGACAGGGTAGAGTACCCAAAATGCTGATGTGGCAACAACCACATAAGTGCTGCATGTTTAAGCCACTACATCACGACCACTTTTTTACCATCTGTAACATCTGAAAATGAAAAACCTGGCTAACTTTGTGAGCATAAAATAGTCACTCAATGCTAATTACGTCACCTGTTTGATCCATGTCTTGAAGGTTTTCTGAGCTTATAGAAGAAGTTTTAGAGAAACACATCATCTGCTTTATTTGTCTCAGCGTGGGTCTGTGTATAGAGTGGAGCAGTTTGTTCAGACACATTGTTGGAAGTCTCTCAGGACACCCACTGCAGAGGAGTGAGGAGCAGAGTGAGCACATCGAAGACAGCAGTGACCCCCCGCACCTTCAGCCTTTGTGATATTTTCTGGCACACACCAATATCTAGCAAAGTGCAAAAAGAGGAATGGAAATCTAGCACTTACTTGCTACACTGTTGTTGAAGTGTGAAAAGCCTGGGTTATTAAAGAAGTTCTTAACACCTTTGGGTTAGCTATTCATCTTCAGCACAATGTCTCATGAAGTTATAAGAGATTGTATTTATGCTATTCTGGTCAAAACTGAACTTTTATCAAGCCATGGTATTATCAAACATACTTTCGTGGAACTGTGAAAAGATATGTGTGGCTTATTTGTGGCTACTGCGGCAGTAGTTCAGTTCGTAGAGCGTTTGTCTACTGATCCAGAGGTTGGCGGTTTGTATCCCACTCTTGACGTGTTGGTCGTGTGTGATCCCAGCTCCCACAGATGAGCGCTGCTGTTGTGCCCATGGGCAAGACACTTAACCCCACCTCGCCCCCAGTGTCGGTGGACACTGGTAGCCCCCATGACAGAAGTGCATCAAGGCCAGTTGTGAAGTGGGCCATCCTCCCGTGGACCCACCACCCGCAAGAGAATCCATGGGGGCTGGTGCATTCATTGTGTTCCGCGACCCAGAAATGGAATAAGTGGAAGAAGATGGATGGATGGATGGATGGATGGCTTATTTTTATTTTATTTTATTTTATTTATTTCTTATTTTTTTTCGATCTGTAGTCCCTGGTGCATGTTTTTTTAGGTTGTTTTGAGGTTATCCAGCTGAGCCTTCAGTACTATTGTTGTCTATGTCATTATTATTATTATTATTATTATTATTATTATTATTATTATTATTATTATTATTATTATTATTATTATTATTATGCATCTAGAAACCATATGAATGACATATGACAGTTCTACACATGTAATGCACTAAACAAAATGTACATTCATGAAGATCATGAAGAGATACTAACAAAAACAACAGTACACTGGTCAGACAGATGGACTGTCAGATAGGTGCACTTACAGCCTCACTTATAATACAGCCTGATGTGTCACAAACTTCCTGTCACATTAGAACAGTGTCAACAACAACAGTGTTGTTGTCTCCTGCCACACATGCACACTCACGTGGAATCAGGGCTCTCAAGTCTCACACTTTGAGAGTGTGACACACGCAATTCGACGTGTTCACACGCTCACACGCCACACATGGTATTTCTCACGCTGAAATTTTTAAAAGCAATTCAAAACTGTAGCCACTATTCACAGCGCTTCTGTGCACAGAAATTCTGTAAGTTAATGCAGGCACCGCTCGTTTTCAGCGAAAAAAAGTAACTTGCACACCAGTACTCGAGTTGAGCGATCAGCTGTGAGGCCGATCGCTCACAGCTGTGAGGCCTGTTCGCCCATCAGCTGTGAGCGAGCCGCGTGATATTTACGCGGGATTTGCAAGAGAATAAGAATCCTTAACTTGCTACGTTAATGCTACATAAGAAGGAACTCTCGCCTCGGGACACGGGATAAGTTCGGGATATGTCCTTTTCTCCGGAGCTCCGGATTATTAAAGATCATGACACGTGCATACATGGATACGAGTGACCGCGTTCTTATGGGTGAGTCATATCAGATTATTTCTGCATCTATTTCGGCTCTAAACCAGGACTAAACCAAGACTAAACCAGGTCTAAACCAGGTCTAAACCAGGACTAAACCAAGACTAAACCAGGTCTAAACCAGGTCTAAACCAAGACTAAGCCAAGACTAAACCAGGTCTAAACCAGGTCTAAACCAGGACTAAACCGGGACTAACCCGGCACTAAACCAGGACTAAACCAGGTCTAAACCAGGACTAAACCAGGTCTAAACCAGGACTAAGCCAAGACTAAACCAGATCTAAACTGGGACTAAACCAGGACTAAACCAAAACTAAACCAGGTCTAAACCAAGACTAAGCCAGGACTAAAACAGGAGTAAACCAGGTCTAAACCAGGACTAAGCCAGGACTAAACCAGGACTAAACCAGGACTAAACCAGGTCTAAACCAGAACTAAGCCAAGACTAAACCAGATCTAAACCGGGTCTAAACCAGCACTAAACCAGGACTAAACCAGGTCTAAACTAGGACTAAACCAGGTCTAAACCAGGACTAAGCCAAGACTAAACCAGATCTAAACCGGGTCTAAACCAGGACTAAATCGGGACTAAACCAAAACTAAACCAGGTCTAAACCAAGACTAAGCCAGGACTAAAACAGGTCTAAACCAGGTCTAAACCAGGACTAAACCAGGACTAAACCAGGACTAATCCAAGACTGTGCATTATTGAATTATTGAATGATAATATGGACTTTTTGTTATAAAAGCAAAGCAATCTTCAAAACTTGAGAGCCATGCGTGGAATTGCCACAAATCTCCAGTTCCTGTGAATGATAATATGGGTTTATTGAGTGCTGTTTGAGCTGGCTGTGGTCCTCAAGATGTAAGCTCAAACCTCTAAAACAACAACATATATTAAATTTTTAAAAATGTGTTTCAAGGTGGTTGGTCTCTCACTCTCATCCAGCTCGGGTCCTCTACCAGAGGCCTGGGAGCTTGAGAGTTCTGCGCTGTATCTTTGCTGTTCCTAGTACTGCACTTTTCTGGACTGAGATGTCTGATCTTTTTCCTGGGATCTGCTGTAACCACTCCTCCAGTTTGGGGGTTACAGCCCCGAGTGCTCTGATCACCACGTACACCAGTGATGCCTCCACCTTCCAGGCCTTCTCCAGCTCTTCCTTGAGCCCCTGGTATTTCTCTAGTTTCTCGTGTTCCTTTTTCCTGATGTTACCATCGTTTGGTATTGCAATGTCCACCACCATGGCTTTGTTCTGTTGCTTATCCAACACCACTATGTCTGGTTGGTTCGCCATCACCATTCTGTCAGTCTGTATTTTGAAGTCCCACAGGATCTTGGCAACCTTCGGAGGTGTTTCCCACCTTGACCTTGGGGTCTCCAGCCCGTACTCTGCACAGATGTTTCTGTACACTATGCCCGCCATTTGGTTGTGTCGCTCCATATATACTTTCCCTGCCAGCATCTTACACCCTGCAGTTATGTGCTGGACTGTCTCAGGAGCCTCTTTGTACAGCCTACACCTTAGGTCTTGTCTGGTGTGGGAGATCTGGGCCTCTATCGCTTGGGTGCTCAAGGCCTGCTCCTGTGCAGCCAGGATGAGGGCCTCTGTGCTGTCCTCTCAGCCCTCTCAAGTCATTAATTGGATTTCTTGATATCAGTCACTTCAGTTATATATATATATATATATATATATATATATATATATATATATATATATATATATATATCAGAGGTGTGGACTCGAGTTATGTGACTTCGACTCGAGTCAGACTCGAGTCACGAATTTGATCACTTTAGACTCGAATCAACAAAATGTACAAACACTTGCAACTCGACTTGGACTTCAATATCAATAACTCGTGACTTCACTTGGACTTAGGCCTTTTGACTTGTGATGACTTGCTACGTCCAATGAAAAAAAACCCTCTAAAACAGGGGTCGGCAACCTTTATCACTCAAAGAGTCATTTGGACCCGTTTCACACAGTAAAACACTGGGAGCCACAAAACCCTTTTGAAATTTAAAATAAAATAACACTGCATATAACGAGTGTTATTATCAACATACTTTTAGAGTCTAAAAGTATGTTGATAAGGACCGCACTCGTTGTACTTGTGAATCTGCGAAAATGTATGCAAAGAGCATGTGCGCGCCGCTTGCACAACATCCAATCACAGTAGATCTACGTTGCTTTCATTCGACTGCATCCAAGGCAAATTTTACAACAAATGATGCGAAAACAAGCATCCACGCGCCAGTTTGCAAAATGATGCCGAGGGTGATTTGTTATATTATATAATTTGTAGACATTTTTATTTCTTTGTAAAGGGGACTCGAAATGACTCAAAACAAAAATGCTAGGACTTTGGACTCGACTTGAGACTTGTGAGCTTTGACTTCGGACTTGACTCGGCACTTGGATACTCTTGACTCGGGACTTCACTCGGACTTGAGTGCAAAAGACTTAGACTTACTTGGGACTTGCCCAGCAATGACTTTGTCCCACCTCTGATTATATATATATATATATATATATATATATATATATATATATATATATATATATACATACATACATACATACATACATACATACATACATACATATATATATATATATATATATATATATATATATATATATATATATAGTATTAATGTAAAAAAAAAAATCATCAAAAAACTCAAATGTCTCCCTTAAAATCCATTGCCTTCAAAGTGAAACAAAGCCTTATTGCTATTCTGTGAGCAGTGTGCTAAAGATGAGAAAACACAATGTTTGCAGTTGTCAGTAGGTGCTAATCCTCAAATAGCAAGCTCTGGCTAAAGCCCAATGACAAGGGATGTAGAAGCACATATCCTGAATCCCAAATGTCACATAGAAGATCTCACTGCTCCATCTGCCTTCTTTCAGGCATTCACACCAGAAATGTTATCTTGACACATCCAGCATAGATAGGGTTATGCATGGGATTTCTGCACATTATTCAGCATGCTGTCAGGCAAGAGGCCCACCAAACTACATGTGATAATTCGTTTAGTCAAGTCCAGATGGTTCTGTTAGCCCACCATACTGAACTTCTCCTCCAGGTGAGGTTGGTACTGTCTGCTGGGTTTCATAATCAGAATAAGTTTTGTTGCCATTGTCAGTGAATATAAGATTAAAAATAGACGATGATATACAAAGACAAAATATACAGTATATATGTAACTCCACAGTCATTTCCACTGTATTCTGGGTGTTCCAGGTTGTTGCCACTGTACCAAGTCACTAGCCAGTCCACCTCTCTCTTGTAGGCAGACTGCTCAGACAGTAGTGGGGAGGAGATTGCAGAAATTGCTAAAGAGTAATTGTATCTTCCCCATGACTCATTACACAGGTTTGAATGTGGATAAAACAAACTCTTACAAAAACTTTTGCAGAGACAGAAGATACAGCTATCTGACATTTCACAAACCCAGTAGAAGCAACATAAATTCCCCTTAGACTTTTAACATTTGAATAAGTTGCCAAGAAGCTTATCCACATAAAGCTGCAGTTGATGAGTATCTGGAATCTGGCATTTTTCAAGGCCTTGTTAATATTTCTAGACATTCTCAACAATTATACGTCTTAGTACAAGTTTGTGCTGTAGTGAAACAAAAATGTTACAAATAATAATAGAAGATTATTAATTAATAGCTTTCTGGAAATCATTGTAAAGGCTTGTTCATTGTCTTGAGGTAAAAGATGTATGCAACCTCTAATTATAAAGAGTTTTGTTGTTGTTGTTAGCATTACCATGGCACCAAAACACCTCTCTAGGTTCTGAAATTGCATAGAGACTCATCATGGTGAACAATTAGGATGGTTGGAATGCATAAGTGAGTGTAAGTAAGTAAGAAAAAACTTTGGACCACTGCAAACAGCTTAGTATGAATTGCTTTTCACGTTATTGGTAAGACTACAAAATTAGTGCCCACTAAATTGCTGTTAAATCATTGTAGAATGTCGAATGCTGTATAAGACAAAGATATTAAATAAACCCTGAAAAGACGTAAAAGCATAGTTTCAACAAGTCTGCACATTTGGTCAGTCTTCTGTTCACCTCTTCACTTCCACTGGAGCCAGCTGGTCACAGAGGGCATGTTGGGAAATCACACCCACGCCATGACCTTATCACCAATGCAGAATACTGATGACTGACACATGCCCACACACCCCTCTAGGCGCTCTGGAGGTTAAGATTTAATGCATACTTTGACTTAAGGGCCATGGCGTATAACAACAACTTTTCAATCTGGCAAAGTGACAAGTTTAGTTTTACTTGGTTACAAAAACAAGACAAATTGAAACTAGTGATGGGCTCCTGACAGGTTAGAGTTTTTGCCTCACAGGAAAACAGTTTTGAATTGTCAATTCTCAGGTAATGTTGAGCCATGAATTTGCATGTTCTCTGCAGTTCAAGTGGGTTTCTTTTGAGAGCTTCTTTCTCCCTAACCAATGTTTAAAACCTTCCAAAATAGAATAATTCTTCTGCTGGGTACACTTGACCACCTGTCTCATGGGAAGAAAGGTTTTCAGATACTGCCAGTTATATTGTTTTGTGTTTTCTGGTGGAGGGCACAGCACATTGTTAGTCTCCATGAAGCTTTTATTGCTTTGACTACAATGTCCCACAGTATGACCTCAAACGTATCTATCTCTATGGAGACAAGCAGGTGCAGCTGCCAGGGCAAGTAACTGATCAGATATGTGAAGAGGCAACCCAGCTTACAGCAAGAATGCATGTTTTTCAGTGTATTTTTAGCAGTAACAAAGTTTATGAATACATGCAAAATGAATATGTTTAAAGTTTATATTGTGGCACAATTTCCAAAGCAATTTCCCTTATGGATCAATAAAGTTTGTCTAAGTCTATTCTTAGATGATAAGCAATATCATCTCCAAGCAATTGGTGGACCCTCTTCCTGAAAAGTTTTATCGTGCTCCATTAAGTACATTGAGCAACTTTCTCTTACTTCTTTTCCCCAACAAACAACATACTTTCCAAAAATCAATCCCCCCCAGTAAAAACTGAAGTCATAATGGCACTTTTCTATTTAAATGTGTGCTTCTAATATGAGCCCAGAAGGATATGAGCAGGCGGCTAAGGTTATTAAGATATGAGCCATTAGCCTGTAATGTGCTGGGAAATGGCTTGTGACCTCCACCTTAGCATTTAACATTTAAATGTACTATGTGACTCATGACAGCCATTTAGCCGAGTGCGGGAGACAGAGGCAGAGCGGCAGGAGCTGAGAGAAGAAAAGAGTGGAGTGACTTGTTAAATGAAGGGTCAGACACAGGTGAGGCTCCAGATACGCAGGTGAAATGAGGTTAATGTCGGCTGAGCTTGGTGCAGTGGGATCGATACTTCAAGGCACTTTGTTTTGAGGTAACTAAAAGCTACAATACGGATTTTATTGTTTTATAGCTACAACTTTGGAACGCATTGTATTGGTTATTAAGGTTTCACCACTTGCTTGTCACCATGGAGATGTTATTCCTTTGCTGGAATGCTCTCAGTATTGCATTTAACACATCAATCTCATATTTATTAAATTTCAGATGTTGCTAAATAAAATACATTAATAAGCATGTATTATAACTGTAACCTTGGTTACATCTATAAATCTGACCTGTAACTTTTTATTTATTTATTTTTAATTATCCTTTATTTATCCCTGTAGGGAAATTATTTCTCTGCATTTGACCCATCCTTTTCAGGAGCAGTGCAGCTTATCTTTCTTTCTTTGCTATGCTTGGTCCAGACCTCATCTGGAGGATTTTACCTATAGATTATGTTTTTGTGTTGATGGGGGAAACCGGAGTGCCCGGAGGAAACCCACCCAGAGACAGGAAGAACAGGCAAACTCCACACAGAAAGGCCCGGGGATCAAACCTGGAAACTTCTTGCTGTGACGCATGAGTGCTAGCCACTCAGCCACCGTGCCGCCACTTGACCTGCTTGTCTCCATGGAAACAGGAAAAGTTACACTATTGTTAACTATCTCCACTGCAGCAGCATGTCACCAGCCACCTCCTATCCTATTTTTCAGGGTTCATTCTAAAATGATTGCACCTCATTTTCTCTGTGTGTTTCCTTTAGCTTTGATTTGCCATGTTTTATGGTGAATGCCCTTAAATGTGTACTATGTACATTTTCTGTTGGAGGGTTAGTCATCTGCTTCTCTCCATGGAGATGTTATCTATCTCCATAGAGACAAACATGTGATGTCACTGGGCCAAGAATACATGTTTAAAAGCTATTTTTGAGCACTCGTAGTTGAAGAAAAGAAATGCAAGACCGATAAATTTAATGCCATATTATGAAACATTCCAGACAAAGCAATCATATCTCCATGGAGACAAACTACTGGCTGAACCCTGTCCAGAAATTACATACTGCAGCTTTAAGTAACGCTCTGCATTGATCCAGACTGCACTGAGTCTTAACTACTCTTGAATCCTCTGTGTCTGCGTATGTCTGTGTGTGTGTGTGTGTGTGTGTGTGTGTGTGTGTGTGTGGGTGTGCGTGTGTGTGTGTGTGTGTGTGTGTGCGTGCGTGCGTGCGTGCGTGTGTGTGTGTGTGTGTGTGTGCGTGCATGCATGCGTGTGTGTGTATGTGTGTGAGCCTTTTTGGGCTTAAAATACAAATGCAAGGCAGATAAATGTAATGCTATACTGTGAGACATTCCAGACAAAGCAATAATATCTCCATGGAGACAAACTACTGGCTGAACCCTGTCCAGAAATTACATACTGCAGCTTTAAGTAACGCTCTGCATTGATCCAGACTGCACTGAGTCTTAACTACTCTTGAATCCTCTGTGTCTGCGTATGTCAGTGTGTGTGTGTGTGTGTGTGTGTGTGTGTGTGTGTGTGTGTGTGTGTGTGTGTGTGTGTGTGTGTGTGTGTGTGTGAGCCTTTTTGGGCTTAAAATAGAAATGCAAGGCAGATAAATGTAATGCTATACTGTGAGACATTCCAGACAAAGCAATAATATCTCCATGGAGACAAACTACTCTCCAGAAAGCCTTTTAGTAGCCCTCTGCATTAATCCAGACTTGTACTAAGTCTTATCTACCCTTGAATCCTCTCTCTGTGTGTGGGAGAGCCTTTTTGGTCCTAAAATAGTGGGTTGCTCTCGTCACAGAACATTGCACCCATTTACAGTGCACTGACAACTGTGAAGAGCTGATGGAAACTGCAGTCCTGGAGATGCTGACTCAGTTAAAGCTTTATGCTGCTGCGTATTACTCCCAGGTGCCATGGTGACCAGCCAGACGTGTTATTTCTTTCTATATGTAACTTAAGTTTATTATTTAAATTGTGGCTAACGTTTTTGCTTGTATAATAAAACTAACAAGACCTGTAACGCTGCGTATTAACAGTCAAATAATTGCTAATGGCAAATATATTTCTCATTTATGTGAACAAAACAAGAGTGCCATTTTGTCAATCATTAGTTACACATATATATTCTTTATTTAGTCTATACTTGAAATCGCATTTGCCTTTAAAATCTAACCTTCATAAGATATAGTATAGAGTATTCTTATTGACTCATACCAGTTACATGAAAACAAATAGTAACTAAACCTTTATTAGCCTCAACTTGAAGAATGACTGAGGATTAGTAACTAAAAATAAAGGGCTTAGTTAGCTATTTGTTCATTATTATAGGGCCCATATAACACTGTTTTCCTGATCTATGTTATAATGTTGTTTCCTCATCAAAAACTTACCTGGAGTTGTTTCATTCACACATGTAGTTGTTTCATTCACACAAAACACTGCATACACTGTGTTCTTCTCTCAAAAGAAATTCTGTGAATCAAAGTGTGAATGAAATATAACACCAGATATGTTGTTGATGTGGTAACAATGTTCTAACATGGTTTAAAGCTCAAAAGAGTCAATTTGGAATAATATAGGATCTTTAATTTCTTCAGTCATGGTTAAACATGACTAGCAGACAGATTTCTTTATAATGTAATGAAACATGGATAACTATTTTGCAAATTGCATCATGTAAAACTTATAGCTGTTCTTAAATAATACACATAAGCCTAAATAGCTGAATGGCCTATATAGACACTAAAAAAAGAAACATTTGGACCATAAAACCTGACACACACGCACACACACACACACACACACACACACACACACACACACACACACACACACACACACGCACACGCACACACATGCACACAGCCCCACGACTCTCGTGTCGTCCGCGAACTTCACAATGGTGTTGTTGGAGTGGGTGGGGCTGCAGTCGGATGTGTATAGTGTGTACAGGAGGGGGCTTAGCATGTACCCTTGTGGGGTGTGTGCTGAGCCCATGCTCAGTGTGTGAGTGGAGGACAGGGGGGGTCCGAGTCTCACTGCCTGGGGTCGGTTTATGAGAAACCATCTGACTGCTGCCGCGTGGTGCATGATGGAGGAGGCGAAGGATACTCAGATGTGTCCTTTGTTCACGTAACGAAGAACACATCTGAGATTCTGTGCCTGAGCTAGCTCATGAGCTAGCTTCTGTGCTAACTCATGAGCTAGCTTCTGTGCTAACTCATGAGCTAGCTTCTGGGCTAACTCTTGAGCTAGCTTCTGTGCTAACTCCTGAGCTAGCTTCTATGCTAAATCCTGAGCTAGCTTCTGTGCTAACTCGTGAGCTAGCTTCTGTGCTAACTCACGTGCTAGCTTCTGTGCTAACTCATGTGCTAGCTTCTGTGCTAAATAGTGAGCTAGCTTCTGTGCTAATTCCTGAGTTAACTTCTGTGACGTCCCTCGCTTGGTTGTTGTTGAGCTGGTCCATTGTTTCACATTACCTTTCACATTCAAATTGGCAATCTCTCTCTTTAGGTCATGTTGGCATTGTAGAAGCGATTTATTCTCATCTTCAAGTTTTTTTCAGATTAGCTTTTATCAGCTTCTTACTTATGTCTAAGAACTTTTTTGTATAGGATGTAGTTTTCTTTTATCACTTCACTTGTGGAAGATTCAAATGTTTCCATATCTGGAAGCAGATGGATCTTCTTCTTAAGTGCGTTGTACCTTTCCTGGAGTTTCTCTTTTTCCTTAAGCAATTTCTTATTATTTTCTATAACCTTCTTGTTTTTTTGTCAATGTACATGAAGCTCTCAAACATGGCTTTGGGGTCACATATTTTCTCTTGCACCGTGGCGATTTCTTGCAGCATCCGGTCATTCTCGGCCTGCATCTCCTTCGTCTTCCACTCTTTTTCTTTTTCCTTGTAGTTTCTCCACTTTTTCACCTTTAGAGCATCATATTCTTTGTATGATTTCGAAAGATGTTCCTTCAGTTGTGCATTTTCACTTTTTAAGGAGCTCCATGACACCTTGAAGGCCTCACCTTGCTTTCTCCAGCACTCATTACTCATTAGTAATTTTCTGGTATGTCATCCAGATCTTGTCCCGTAAAATCATATTTTCTTCCCAGCTACTGTCCATCTCAGTTTTAGTTGAGTGTAGCGTGCTACTTCATCTTCTTCTCCTTTTTTGATTCTGTTTTGATTCTGAATAGTCAAACTCTAACTGGTCAACCTCCTCTGCCAAAGTGCGGTTCTGGTCTCTCAGTGATGTCAATTCATCCTCCAGTTTTCTGATTTCTTCTTAGATTGTTAAATTGTTCCGTAGCTCCACACACTCCTTGTGAAGTGCCTGATTGTGTGCTCGGATGCAATCTTTTTCAGAGTTTAATGCAGCACGGCATTCTTCCAAGTCACACTGAGGCAGTTTTGATTTTAACAGGTCAGACTCATACTTCAGAGTGTCGTTCTGGACTATCAATGACTGTACTTCATGGTCCAGTTTATGAATGTCTTCCTGAACTGTCTCTAGACAGACCGGTTGCCGATCGATTTAAAAGCGTCCTTTTATTCTTGTACGCCCTGAATTAGGCCCCATACAGCCCAAACATGTTTTTTACATAAAATGACTTTTTCTGCAGTGTCTCTGATTTTTAAGCTTTGATTTTCCACTGTGATTGTGATCAGCACATGACCTGATACTTCACTATTGATAAGTCCTGTGTTTGCTAATTCACAGGTCAAAGTCAGCTTTATTGTCAATTCTGCCATGTGTGTTCAACATAAAGTGAATCGAAATTCATTTCTCTCTGGCCAAGCAGTGCAAAAAGACAGTGTACAAAATACAATATAAAGACAAAAAAAATATATCTAAGATTCCAAGACAGAATCTAAAAGCAGTGGAAAGAATAAATAAATACCTATTTACAGATGTCCAAAATGTAAAGTGTGCATCACTGGTGGATGAAGCTGTTTGACAGTCTGGTGGAGTGGGCCCGGAGACTCCGGTACCTTCTCCCCGAGGGCAGAAGGCTGAAGAGGCTGTGTGAGGGGTGGCTCGGGTCACCCACAATGCTGGACGAGCCGGGTGTTAAAAATGTCCAGGAGGGAGGGGAGAGAGACACCAGTGATCCTCCTAGCTGCATTCACTATGCGTTGCAGGGCTTTCCTATTCTGTTCAGTGCAGCTCCTGTGGAGGAAATACAAGCACCTCTGAGCCCTCTTTGTGATGCAGTGTTCGCTGTCCAGGAGAGGTCCTCACTGATGTGCACCTCCAGGAATTTGGTGCTGCTCACCCTCTCTACAGCAGCACCATTGATGGACAGTGGAGGGTGCTGGGTGGGGCCTCTCCGGAAGTCTATAACAATCTCCTTGGTCTTTTCAACATTCAGAAGGAGATTGTTATTGTTAGACTGTTGTAATGTTGGATATTCTACAGTGTAGCCATGTCCAACATTTACTCTAAGCTGCTCGCCTGCACAATTGCGCACTGCTCGCACATTTGCAGCACACAAGAAAACCTATGCAGCGCATTGTAAATCAGGGATGAAAGAGCTTTTAGCGGATCTCCCCTTGTTATTCAGCCGCTGGGTCATTTTTTTTTATATCTGCAAAGTGCGAGCCACGCGGGAGGGGGGGGGGGGTATTACTAGTTGCAATAGAATAATATTTTTGTCTGTAGGGAACAAGGAGCAGACCACCCGGCTCATTGAGCTGAGGCGGGACCTGTTCCATTTCGCAGATGCTCATGTGATCCCCGGACTGCAGTCAGGGCTCAGCGAGTATGCACCGCCTCGACTGCAGACTGAGACCACACTCCAAACCGTGCATTCGCTGAATTGGGAAACGGCGAACGGCGAACATCGCAGAGTAGCAAGTGTAAATAGTGGGTGGGGATTTATGACGATTTATGCAACGGTGGCCGACGAGGGTCCGAAAGGAGGACAAAATGTAAAAAAGGAGGACACGTGACAGACGGCCGGACAGACAGCTCTAAAACCGGACTGTCCGGATGAAATCCGGACGAATGGTCACCCTAATTATGGTGCTGAACGCTGAACTGAAATCTATGAACAGCATTCTCACATACGAGTCTTATGTTTGCACCCAGCATTTAAAAGAACAAAAATAAACACAAAAGAAAAAGAAAATAACAGAACAGTGTAGGAAAGGCTTATGAGTGACCCTCCTCTTAAAATAAAACACACACACACACACATACACACACACACACACACACACACACACACACACACATACACACACACACACACACACACACACACACGCACACACACACACACACGCACACACATGGCTGAAGTATTCTGGGAGCTGAGCCAAAGTTGAAATAGATGAAGTGATTCCTTGCGACCTCTGTTACCTTGAAAACATATCTAAAGTGGCCCACTTTCCCCAGACGAACCCATTCATATCCCTCCCTGCAGGATGATCAAGGACTGAGGGCAAAGGCCTGGCATCATATATCATAGTAATAACACCTACATGACTTGTTCTAGTAATTAAATCTGAAAGTATTTACACATTTGATTATCATTTACTTCACCCCAGTCAGTGCAGTAATAGTAAAACATTGTCAAAAACACACAAGAAGATAAAGTAGGTGAAATCTGTAGTTTTTAAAAAATCAAGAGTGGAAAAAAATATTCTCAGTATTTAACATTCCTTTATTATAATTCCAGAGCTAAAATCATCCATGATTTGAGTGAAGGTTTATGGAGTTTAAAACAGTGGAGCACTTCCTGTATTACCACATTACATCATTTAGTGTTTTCTATTACCTAAATATGCAGGGTTTGTGTGTTAAACATGTGTGAGTGAAACAAAACACAACTCCAGGCCTGTTTTCGATACAACAATACATAAATAACATAAATCAGAAAATAGTGTACTATTGGCCCTTTAATGTCATTGTTAGGCCAATGAGATTAGCACACTTTAGCAACTCTAACAGTAGAATGGCTCTTTTTCAACTTGGAATTAAAAAGGTCAAATGAAGCTGTGAATCATTAGCAGCAGTCGTATCATCTTGCACAGTGATAGGAAGTAATACGGCTATTTTTCTGAAATATGAACCGCAATCTCGTCCTGAAATGTTGTTTCAGGCTAAAGCTATTGTAGACCGGAGACATGTAAACATGTGACTCTAGTATAGACATTTACATTTGAACACCCAAATGAGAACTGAGAGGCCAGAGTGAGGTGGAATGCAATTTACATTTTGTTTACTTAGATTATTAATATGTATTTGGTTAGAAACATCCTCTGAACTTCCAAATATGTCCAATATGGGTTTGGTATTATGACAGGGCGTGGGAGAGAGTGACCGAGGAAGGTGGAGCGCACCAAACTACGATTGTTTTACACCTTCAGCAGCGATTCCAAATGTCTCACATGAACACGCTCAGAGAGGGAATATTTAAGAAAGAAATAAGCAGGCACTTTTGTCGTGTTTAGCGCTCTTTCTGCGATTGCAGATCCACAGTCAATAGCAAGGGGGGGGGGGGGGGGGGGGGGGGTGTGACAGACACATGCTCTATGAAACGCCTCATAAATGTGACCAACCACGGCAAAACCCGCCATAAGTCGCTCAGAGTGAACAGGAAAAAATCATGTTAGAAGCATTTTTTTTTATTTTTTTTTCAAAATTTGTGATTTTCTTTTTTTTTTTGCCAAATGTGCTAGTTGAAATCATGAAGAAGCCACTCCATGTTTCAGATAACAGCACTGGTTGCTTTAAAAGCATTTTGTCTTTGAAATTGGCTACTTTCTCGGAAAGAATCAGGACTTGTGTAAATTACCATAATTACCATACTGGCACTTCTGGTCATTCACAAGATGATTAGCGCTATTTGTTTTCTTTTTCCACCAATCAGCTGTGAGCTGTAAGCAAACCTCATGGCTACTTAAAGATCCCATGACATGGTACTTCTTGATGCTTTTATATGGCGCCTTAATGGTTCCCTAATACTGTAAATGAATCCTTCTTCAAAATCAAGACTCAGTGCATGAGAAAGCCCCATGAACATAGTCAGAGTCAAAAATATCTCTCTGAAACACTTTATTATGGGCGTTGTTGCTTGAATGCAAATGAGGAGGACAGAGATAGGCCAGTGCAGCGGGTGGGGGCGTGGCCAAACTCTCCGCTGTTTCCTCTTTAGCGGTGCGCTCTGCGCTGGCTCCACTTCCGCGTTCAAGCGCAGAGGAAGATATGAGACAATTTCCATTGAAAAATAAACACATTTCCACAGAAAATAAAATTAAACCACTGCTGTTTCAGAGGTTCGGAGTCTCAGATAAAGGACATCCGAGCCTGGAAACACTCTCACGTGTCTCCAGGCAAATAAAAAAACGCATCTCGCTTTGCGTAGCTCGTTTGCGGTCCAAACTCTATGGCCGTGAGTTCCAGAGACGGTGGGTAGACATCCAGATGGGGGGTGGAACTGCATTCGCATTTTTCCCCTGAGTGTGACATCAGAAATTTCCCTTGTTCAGAATCGCCCGTTTGGGCTGTCTTTTTTTCAAACGCGGAAAAGGATAGCAAATGCTCAGTTTACACATTTCACAACTTTTAGCCATGGGGTGTGGAAGGGGGGGGGGGGGTAAACAGGGTAGGGGCACTGGGAAAAATGGCATTGTTTCCGGGGGTGTTTGTAGTCGTATATCCCAGGATATTCACAATATCTGTAGATATTCGGATTGACACGCTCCGGATACGTTGGTGTCAATTCTCGTATACGGAGCATTTCCTAACTCCGGAATGGCACTGTGTCGACACGCTACATATCCGGTTCTCCGGATACTTACTGGATATCGTCCGTGTTTCACGTATTCACTGTTCGTATATCTCCGAATACGTCACGTTCTGGTACTGTGCTCACCTCCGGATATGTCAGGATACACAAGCTAGCATTCACTAGGGAGCTTTATTTTTCAAGCATTTATAGGCTACTGTATCGTGAAACCCATAGCCTTATGACCATGCAACATTTTCATACATTTATATACCATTTATATACCAATGTTTTACAGTGTACTACTGACTAGGCGGCTGGTAACTCGGTTAATATTTTAATTATATGCCTTAGTTATTTTAAAATAGCAGACATTGACCAAAATGACAAACAGATTAGCATAACTAAAAATTCATCACAATTACTTTGAAAAAGCTAAGTCTACACAACTGACAAACTTTAGAGGTCATGGAAAAATGTAACCAATTTAAAGGTTTTTTTTTTAACTCAAAATACATTAACAAGTACTGTTTTACTTTTACTCAAGTAGATTTTTAGATGGGTACTTTTAATTTAGTAGGCTTTAAGCAAGTAAAGATACTTAAATCAAATTTTTTCAGCATTTTTCCACCTCTGCCAATGTCACTAATACAATTTATACAACAGACAAGAACGTTTGATAAAGTTGTGTTTGATAAAGTTGTCTTTATTAATTAACCCATTTAGACCTAAAACGCCTGGGGAAAAAGGCCTGAAAATCTTAAGGGCGAGATCCTGAGGTTTTTCCTGGAAATTCAACAATGTCAACGACTATTAAATAAGTGATTTCTCAGCCTCTGAAGCAGAGAGACAAAATTCCAAAAGTATTTGAAAGCTTACACTTGTGGGTTTCATGAGAACTGTGTCTTATTATTCTACACCTTAAGAAAAAAATATAAAATAATCCAGAAACACAATAATATGGAAAAAATAAAAGAAAACAGTCACAACATGTACAGTGCACAATATTTTCAAGTTTTAAGAAATAAAGAACAGCTCTTATTCAGGTCAAACTGTAAAAATAAAGTGTCCCAAGGCCATAAGGCAGTAAGATGAAGTGCACTACATACTGCACAGGTTACATCCCTTACATATACCAGCGATAGTGCTTGCCAAAGCACTCAATGTGCAGAGGTAGTTTGCACTGTTTGCATCCAAAGACTGTTGGCCCACCTACTTTCTCGTTCTCTGGGACCAGTTGACATTCCCGGCACAGCTTGCGCTTGTCATATATCTTTCCACAGTCATGTTGTGGAGGTGGTGTGGCTACTATGGCCCCCAAACGTCCTACAGTCGGGTGGAGGAGGAGTAAGAGAAGATGGAGAAGGAGGAGAGGTCACAGGAACAGCCCTTGTTGTCATTGGTGTGATAAGTTCCTCCAGCCAGTTCTTGTACCCTCTGTACTTTCTGCTGAAGGCAGGTCTTGCAGCAATGTATGCATTGTGGCAGGACACAGACAAGAAGAAAAACACTCGCCTCCACCACTTCTTCGTTCGATGCTGGAACCCATAGTAGCCAACCATTTGATCAAGCAGATCGACGCCTGGAACACACAGCACACATTACACACTCACAAGGCAACAGTGGAAATATACATAATAAATAATTATATAGTCACATATTTTGCCATAAAACCAAAAAGGCAAACAAACCTTTCATATTTTTTTGATAATCTGCAAGGCAAGCTGGCACTTCCACCTGTTGCTGGATGGCTCCGTTGCCTTCGATTGGCTGAAAATGCAGAAACAGACACAGGAAAGTCACTTTGGATGAAAGTATAATATAAAACAGCATAATTTACATTGTACTGTGGCTTTGTGAGATATTCGGTCTATTGTAATAAGATGGCACCGCAAACTATGTGTATGTGATGAATAAAAATATTATGTATTTTTTAAATGTCTACAGGTACTGTAAATTACATTGTTCTCTTGTGTTACAGCTTGTATTTGTATGATGGTATGTATCTATTTTTGTATTATATTTGTATGCATGATTATGGTTGAATAAAAGTTCAATGCATAATACCAATACCTCTCTCATCATTATGCCCAAAGATGTAAACATGAAATGCTACATAATTAGAAAAAATGTAATTTGCAATGATAATATTAATAATCACCGTTTGTTATTACATAATTATCACAATCAATCAGTATTTTAGTTCTTGCCTCCATATAGCATAGAATCTGCCATGGCGTCAGAGAACTGAGTCTTGACGAGATTTTTGGTGTGTCTCCAATAATCTCTCTGTGCAGGCAGAACAAGTAGACCCACGCCGATACATAGCCCAATAAACGTCTTCATTTCAGGGACAGTTACATTCGACCACTTAAGCGTCTTTGCCCTCGCTGGAGTGTGATCACGTTCGGTCTGTTCACGGTAAATATTTGTCCCTTTAATGAGATGCGCCCAAAGTTCGTCTGTGAAAATGTGATTGAATACCTTTAACTTTAACTCCCGGCGTGCGGTTGAATAGAGTTCTGCTCCTTTCAGATACTGCAGGTCATCGACATCAAGGAGGTCCTTGGCCACCTGAAGCCGCTGCTTGAAAAGCTACACAGAAGAGGGCAATATTAAGCAACACATTTCAAAAGAATGTAGAATGCAGACCTACCTGAATTTCAATGCTTGCACCCAAATAATATACTCAACAAAAATATAAACGCAACACTTTTGTTTTTGCTCCCATTTTTCATGAGATGGACTTAAAGATCCAAAATTCACTCCAGATACATAACACTACCATTTCTCTCAAACATTGTTCACAAATCTGCCCAAATGTGTGACAGCGAGCACCTCTGCCCCGCCGAGACAATCCACCCCACCTCACAGGTGCGCCACATCAAGATGCCGATCCGACATCATGACCAGTGCACAGGTGCGCCCCAGACTGCCCACAATAAAAGGCCACCCCGAAATGTGCTTTTCTTTGCTTTATTGGGGGTCTGGGGACTCAGAACCAGTCAGTATCTGGTGTGACCACCATTTGCCTCATGCAGTACAACACATCTTCTTCGCATAGAGTTGATCAGATTGTCAATTGTGGCCTGTGGAATGTTGGTCCACTCCTCTTCAATGGCTGTGCGAAGTTGCAGGATATTAGTGGGAGCTGGTACACGCTGTCGTATACGCCGGTCAAGCACATCCCAAACATGCTCAATGGGTGACATGTCCGGTGAGTATGCTGGCCATGCAAGAACTGGGACATTTTCAGCTTCCAAGAATTGTGTACAGATCCTTGCAACATGGGGCCGTGCATTATCTTGCTGAAACATGAGGTGATGTTCATGGATGTATGGCACAACAATGGGCCTCAGGATCTCATCACGGCATCTCTGTGCATTCAAAATGCCATCAATAAAATGCACCTGTGTTCTTCGTCCATAACAGCCTTTGAAGAGGAGTGGACCAACATTCCACAGGCCACAATTGACAATCTGATAAACTCTATGCAAAGAAGATGTGTTGCACTGCATGAGGCAAATGGTGGTCACACCAGATACTGACTGGTTCTGAGTCCCCAGATCCCCAATAAAGCAAAAAAAAAAAATGCACATTTCGGGGTGGCCTTTTATTGTGGGCAGTCTGGGGTGCACCTGTGCACTGGTCATGATGTCGGATCGGCATCTTGATGTGGCGCACCTGTGAGGTGGGGTGGATTGTCTCGGCGGGGCAGAGGTGCTCGCTGTCACACATTTGGACAGATTTGTGAACAATGTTTGAGAGAAATGGTAGTGTTGTGTATCTGGAGTGAATTTTGGATCTTTGGGTCCATCTCAGGAAAAATGGGAGCAAAAACAAAAGTGTTGCGTTTATATTTTTGTTGAGTGTAGTTCATGGCAGCCAGGAAGAATTTCACAACCATCAACTGGATTTTTTTTTCTTTGGTCAAGCAGTGATCAAAGATAGTGATGCCAACAAAAAATAAAGGGGAAAAAAGGCACTTGAGTTGATTTACTGTAAAAAGTCCAAAACAATATTTTATGTGGGCTAATAAAATCACCAATGTGAATCAGCTCTACGGCCTTAATCAGGGTGTGATGCCAGTGTGAGGTGTGTTGGGGGTCGTTTTACCTACCCGGTCACGTCGGCTGTTCATTTTTTTCTTCTTTACTTCATCGGTCCTCCCAGCTAGGTCCATTTTTTGGGGGTCCTTCAGGTGTTCATAGAACCTATTTCAAGCTTCTGCAAGACAGTAAGAAGTAGAGTTAACAGACTTTTGAGTGATTGAGTAGACCTTATTAATCCCCAAAGAGGAAATTATGCCACCTGACCATTCATACAACATATACACACACAATAGTAAGACAATTACACAAGTTAGTGTAACAGATAAAAAATAAAGAGCTAAAAATAAATAAGTGACATCCCATCATAGAAATACAAAAAGAACCACAACATTAAAATAGTGCTCAGCTATTGTTGAAAAGTCTGATTGCTGCACGAACAAAAGACCTCCTAAATCTAGTGGAGCACCTAGGTAGGAGGAGCCTTTGGCTCCTACCACGTTTAGTGAACATGATGTACAGTGGGTGATCATCCTTACACTTCTCCCTATTCACCTCTCAATCACCCACTCCTTTAAGATTTGCTCCACAGTACTAAAACACACCAGTGATGGACCCTGCTTTCTTTATAAGCGTAAGTGTTAGATTGTGTGTATCATGCCTCTCTGAGGTTCATCACAAACTGTAACCCTCGCACACACCACTGTGAACTTTACACACGTGTGGGCTGGCCAGCATTGGAGACTCGTAGGCTCACTCACTGGTATATGTTCATTTATAAGGGTATCCACTGCAGTTCCCCAAGCCCACAGTGAAAGCGCCTCACCCGTGCCTGAATAAGAAAAAATCATTATACAACTGTATGTGGTTAAGACGACCAATATAGAAAGAAACAGTGGATAATGATGTCAGCCTAGTTATGGGACATACATGAGTCCAGTTTGTGTCCTATTCTCAAAAACACACAATCAAGTGTTACCGCCAACTCCAAAGGGACTTTGTGGTTCTCCTGGGTCATGCGGGAGTGTTGCTGCTGCATCATGGCATCCTGCATGGTCCTCAGTTCCTTTCTCAGGTAATCCACTGAACTGCGAAGGTCACCGATTGCCCTGCAGCATTCAGAAACATTAATTTCAACATCTCATTGTCTTTTGTAATGTTTGCGATTAGCTACATCTATCTTGGGGCAAGAGCAATGACTGATCCGCTTTGTCACACACATGTTTAAAAGGTAGTTTATTTCCAGAATGCATGCTGCTCATTCACAAATGTTACCTTTTCATGAATACTTACCACCACCATCAAATTCTAAGTATTAATTTTGACTGGGAAAGGAAAGAAATCTTTTCCATGTCTGTCATTTTGAATTTCCAGTAATAGACATTTTTTAATCTGCAGAACTACTTTGGTCATACTAGTAACTATAATTTTATTTATTACTTACTTGGTCATACTAGTAACTATAATTTTATTACTTATTTACTTTTATTTACTTATTTACTTTGACTAAATAATAATCATGAAAAGATTTTGGAAATAAGCAGCACAGTTGCAATGTACTTACCTACTCTGGCCACAATCCTACATATTACCTTCAAGTCTCCTGGCGGCTCTAAAACCCACCCAATTTCACAAAGCCCCCAGTTGGTTTGTATGGTAATGGACTAAGAAATAGCGTATTTTTACCCACAGATTATTACGCTAAACACTTGGGTGGGAAACCTACTGTATGTAGGCTAGCTGCTACACAATGATAGATCGCAGTGTCACGCTAGCTAGAAGGCTACATTTAGCTAGCAGATTACTCTCCATTTTTACACAAGTGGGATTTTGAAATTCATCCCCTGCGTATGTCAAAAATCAGACATCGACGCCGTTACATGTTATACATTCATATTACTGATGATACATTATGTCCCAATCATTCCATCAACCAGCTTTGTCATTCCACGTTATCAACGAATGGCAGGCTAACTGTGTAGCTAACGCCAAACATTCACCCGCCAAATAGCAATTCTCATATTTCAACTTACCTTAAAACATCTCTGATAGTGGGATTGTTCACCTCCCCATCAAAACGTGACCGCTTGTCCGCCAGGAGCACGGCTAACATTGCTGCGTTTCCCAAATTCAGCAAGTGCGGTTCGGAGTGTGGCGAGTGGCGACTCAGTCTGCAGTCGAGACGGCGCATACTCGCTCGCTCAGCCCTGAGGGCAGTCCGGGGATCACATGGGCGTGTAGCGAGCTGGCTACAGAGAGACACGAGTGCCAAAATATCTCCGGATACGAACAGATATTGTACCCAGTGAAATCCGGAGTCCAGATACGTCAATATTTTCATGGATTCTCAAGAAATAAGGATATCGTGAAAATCTGGTCCGGATATGTGGCGTGTCATATAAAATATCCAGTCCAAACACGTCCGGATTCTAGCTTATTTTGCCCAGTGGGGAGCTCACATTAACGTTCAAAAACCTCAGAAAGTGAAAATTTCATGCCATGGGACCTTTAAGCTGCAGAGCTGCATTTAAAGATGCAATGTATTGAGGATGAGCTGAATCGTGGCTGTTTTAACGGAAGCCGATCTGTCGGCCTCGCACAGAGGAGCTGGATCATAAGATATCAGATGCTATATCTACAGTACATTTGAACAGGATAAGGACAGTAAAATGGAGAAAATCCGTAACTTTCACTGTAAATGCTACATAAGAAGGAAGGAGAACTCTCTCCTCGATACACATTCATGTAGCCAGAATTTTTCTCCAGAGCTAATGTATAGAATGTGATCAGATTCATGACCTGCCAAAAGACAGTGGCAGGATACATGAATAATTGGAAGAGGCAAACAGATGAACATCAGAGGTTCTGCTGGACCACATCCAGCAGAAAGCCCCAACAAAAAGCAAGTGTCCTCAATGATGTTTCTCTTTCTTATGGGATGAGTGCCTCTAAACTTTGACACTACAGACTTTAGGACATGTTTAAATACTAATCCATCTTTCGTGTGGTCATATCATTTCTGTATCAAAAGGGGAGTTTTAGCTGAAAGCAGGGGGCTTGTTTAATGGTCAACATTAGCATCATATTACATCTTATTCCAACAGACATTCATTTTACTGCATTGTACTGCATAATGCAGTATTTTGGACATGAAAAAACTGCAGTTTTCCTGTTATATACACTGCAGTCTTTTTTTCATAAAGGTGAGGAACAGAATACATCCAGAGTCAGGTGACTCATTATGTGTATTTCTTATGCCTTTATGACTTTGACTTAACATATTATCCTGTGTATTATTGAATTATTGAATGATTATATGGGCTTTTTGTTATAAAAGCATTTCCATTTTAACAAAGTACCTTTTAATTCTGATCTTCCCTGAATGTTAACACCACACCACAGGATTGGATTGGATTTCTCCCGTTACTCGGCGGGTGGTCTGTCGTCCAATCCGAAATTAAGCTCGCTCAATCGGATTCAGGTCAGCGACCTGGCCAGGTCCGCAACACTAAGTGGTGCTGTAGTCCAACTACTTCCGGGTGATGGCTACTCAATAAAAACACAACAAACTACGTGGCGGTATACAAAGATGGCACTTGAGGATTTGACGGAGCAGCATTGGTGTACGTGTGGTGCATTCTTTCTTCACAGCCATGATTTCGTCTGACTTTTCCGGCAACAATCGCTACTTATGACGGCGTTGGTGCCTCCAGCCGCTTCCGGGTGAAATCCCTGGCGAAAATTTGCACGCATGCGCAGTACGCCAATCCGATCCGAAATCATGCACAAGGCGGATTACTATCGGCCTAAGCCAGGGGTTCCAATCGGATTGGGGAAACCAATCCCTATCCAATCCTTTGCCTGTGCACATGAATCCGATACGATCCCAAGCCATTTGCAGTCGGATTACACGTCCATGTGCACGCAGTCAGTGATAGTCAGTGATGGGGGGAGGGCTTATCTTCAGGTCATGCAAATGAGTACTATTCTGCTCCCCTAGCCCCAAAGTGAGACAATCTTGAAAAGGCTTTTTCTCAGCTCATTGTTTTCTTATGTGCATGCTTTCAAATGGCTACAAATTCTTCAAATGTTCTCAGATTTCCATGTGTAAGGCATCGTTGGAAAGCTTAGAAACTACACTTTCAGAATCTGTGAATAACTCAAAACGCATCCGGGACAACTTGTGACTGGTTTTGCCGCAGTCGATCACAAATCTGACCAGCCACAGAAAAAGAACTCTGCATCACTGGCCAGTAAAGCCCAACAGCTACTCTACTTCCTCCACAAGCTGAAGAGAGCCAGAGCCCCTGCTAACATCATACACACCATAGAGAGCATCCTCACCAGCTGCATCACTGTGTGGTATGGCACCTGCACCGTGTCCTGCCAGAAAAAGCTACACCGAGTGGTGAGAGCAGCTGAGAGAATCGTGGGTATCTCTCTTCCCTCCCTGCAGGACATCTACTGCACCCACCTCACCTGCAAAGCCCTCTGCAGTGCAGGTGATCCCACCCATCCAACTGCCTCTTCAGTCTGCTGCCATCAAGAAGGAGACTGAGGAGCCTCAGGGCAAAGACCAGCAGACTGAAAGACAGCTCCATCCACCAACCTGTGAGGATGCTGAACTCTCTCCCTGCTCTGCCCCCCTCCCCCAATGACACTGCTGCTTAAATTACACTTAAGTGACACTGACACGACTGCTTAAAAGAAACTTAAAGGACACTGACACTGCTGCTTAAATGACACAATTTGAGCTTTATTACACTACACATTGTGTGTTTCACCTATTTGTATTATATACAAGTTTACTGTACTTTTGCTGTGTATATGTGATGTTTTAGTCACTGCATTTATTGTCTTGCTTATCAGATGTTTTATGTTCACTGTGGACCTAGGGAGCGCTGCAATTTCAGATCCTGTGTGTGCAACCTGTACATATGGTTTTTGACTATAAAGTTGAATTTGAAGAATAGGCACTGTGAATGGTGTTGCCTTTCCATAGATCTAACCGGTAATTTGAGGTTTGCTCTCCATGATGCTAGAAAGTTTCAGTGCCACACTGTGAAATATTTCAGACAAAGCAATAACATCTCCAGAAACACAGGTAGCGAACCCTCCACCAGAAAAATTACACAATGCACCTTTAATTATAAGTGTCATGTCAAGTAGTTGTCTATTACAACATGTGGTGGGATTTCGACATCAGTAACTTGAATTAAATAAAAAATAGCATGGTGTGAGAAAAGTATGCCTGCTGTGTGTGACATTGACTCAAAGGTTAGAACAGGTTTCCTACAAACAGAGAGGCCGGTCTCCCATTCATACTGTCAAAGTGTCCTTGGCCGACAATAGAGCCCATTTCAACTGTCTTTGTAGCAGGTGACAGAATGAGAGGGTCTCTTTGTGATGAAATAGATAAATACACACAGTTGACGTCTACCTCTTTTAGACCATACACATAGAAAACTGTTACTAATGACTCTTGCCAAGATGTTTTGTTTTTATTGTTTAGAAAAAAGGTTAATTAACAAGTTACATTATCTATGCTATCTAAATTATTCCTATTCCTACCACAAAACAATGCTTGGTAACAACAACAACAAAAAAAAGCACAGATAAAACAAAAGAAAATAATCAGACATAATTGTATGTGTAAATCTGATCAAAAATATATTTATGTAAGTTTTTTCTTTTTTTTTTTTTTTTCCAAAATAGATCTTGTATGTTACTTGTTTTGATTGTATTGTATTTGTATACTTTATTAGGAATGTATTAGAAATGTAGTTGCAGTCAAGATACTGTTGTTGTAGACACAATGAAAGATTTCAGTGCTGGCTGTTGGACCTCCCTTTTAATTGGACCGAAACAGCCTGAAAGTGTAAGAACAGCCAAAAATGAACTAATCTATCAACAGTAATTAGAAAGGGTATTAGTTCATTTTAACAAGAAAAATGAATTGTGATATTGTGAGTCAAATTTAGCCCAATTTAGATCTACTTGAGAAGTGTTTACATTTCATCTCTTCCCTGGAAGCCAATTAAAATCCACAGCTTGTCAAATAACAGAAGGATTTATTCAAATACAGGAAAAAAAAAACCTGCAGATGATCCGATATGTGCCAACTAAAATGCTCTTTGAAAGTTTGCACTCAAATCTGTTTGTTTTGGACTCTGGCAAGACTCAAATCGGCTGCTTTCTGCTGACAGACGCCTTGTTCTCGCTGTTCTATTCTCAGAAAGAAAAAAACAAAAACAAATAATGTTCGTGTTGTAGAAACATTTTGAGTGATCAGAAGGAGAATAAGTCCTGACACAGTGACTGAGCAGCGGGCTAGAATAAAAGTTATCCTGCCAGCCTTTCAGAGCCAACAGAAATGCTGAATTGGCATGGGTGGTAACATCAATAAAAGCAGTCTTCCGCACAATACTGACAAGAGCATCAGAAACCAGCACCTGAGCACACACTAACGGATGACAATCGCACGGCCATTGCACAATACAATATGGAACTCTCTTGTCATGTGTTTCAGTAGCTGGGTACATTGTGTGTTTCCAGTGTACTATACAGTAAAGCCCTCTAGGATCAAATTTGACAAAAGTTAAACACACACCAAGACACTCTGAGGCACATCCATAACACCAGCCTTCATTATTTTCTATGGGAGTGCACAGACCATGTCGTGTGTGTAGTTCCATGTTTGTGAAGTACTGCTCTGTGCACCAGCACCCTCAAGACACAGCACCCACAGATACCCTTCCTCACCACTAGAGATTTGAACCAGGCCTCTCCCTCATCTGCTCAACACACATCCAGTATGTGACCTGTCCCACCAGAAACAATTAAACACTGGACTAGGGAAGTATATTCTTTACCCCCCTCTTTCCCTTGTAAAGAGCCATTTCCTCATAGTCTACAACCCCACAAATCAACAAATGACTGCTTCCTCAACACTTATTTTCCCCTGTCACATCATTGTTTTGTGTTACATTATTATGAGGCATCTTTGAGTTACCATGAAAAGCACTGAAACCAATGTATCATTATTATAACTAAGGTATACATTAAAACTCTCTCATGAGGAAAATTAATCATCTGCATTTGACCCATCTTTCCTCTGTCCTTCAACATAACCGCAAAATAACAATGGCCCCAAAACAGCAGCTTGTGGCACTACATTTTCAAGCATATTATGAAGCAGCAATTGTATTTTGTGTACACCTTTGATTTAAATAGTTTCATAGTTTCAGGCTAGGCTTTCCTTTGGGGCAAATGGTCTACTGCCCCTCTGTTCTTAAGTTTTACCACATTTTATAAGGTCAGTAATGATAGAGCTTAAAATGTGTTTCTTCAGGCATGACTGCGAGTAATGGCCCCCTTAGCCACTACTGTTTATCTTCCTGGACCTCCAGTGTGTCCTTAAACTAACTAGCCTTGCCTGGCTCTGGTGTTATGTGAAATGAAAAATAAATAAATAAAATGCACTCTCAATGCCTGAATAACCAAGCAACAATACATTATTTTCCTCATTAGGATAGAGAAATTGCCTGTTAGAAAATATTACTTACAATTTAATGACATATGAAGGACCAGACAGACATATAGATACAGTGTTAGGTTTGATGTGTTGGATTGAGTTTGGAAATGTCTTTTCATCAGACTGCTTCTTCTACTCTATCTGGGCAACATTTTACTACTCACACAATGTATGGATAAAGTTCCCTTTGGTCAACATATTTTCATCCCTTGTGTGTTTTTATGTTTTGTTATCAATATGTAGTTCACCCTGCCCACCAACTGGTAGTGCTACTTGCCTAGTTTAGAAGTCCCATTACAGTTTTGTCCTTTATCTGGCCTCACTTCCTTCCGAATGCATTACACTGGTAGCTTTGTGCTGGATGCTACGTGAAAACAGGTTTGAATCATATTATTATATTCTGTAACAGCACCATTTTAAAGGGAACAAAAAATGTAAGCAAAATAAAGACAGTTGGGTAAAATAAGTAAAACTAACTGCTTGAGGTGGCATGTCCTCCACCTGCAAGATTTGATGGAATTAAAGTAGGAGGAGAAGGCCCTCCTGCAGCCCCCAAAAAGTCACATGTGTGGAGATGTAAGCCTGCTTACTGTAAGTACGCAGTTTTACTGTTTTTCAACACTACCATAAAGAAAAAAAATAGCTAAAAGTTACATAATGTGGCTTTAATGGAACCTCAGACTCTGTATCAATGTACTTACCTGTGCTCTTTATGTGTTGGGAAAAGATACAATGCTAAGTTAAAAGAAGAAATTCAATTTGTCAACTGGACAAAGTTTGTTTGGTCGAAAACATTTCGCCGCTCATCCGAGAGGCTTTGTCAGTTCTGGTTCTAGTGCTGAACCAGAACTGACGAAGCCTCTCGGATGAGTGGCGAAACGTTTTCGACCAAACAAACTGTCCAGTTGACAAATTGAATTTCTCCTTTTATCATGGATTCTACCTGGACGACTGAGGGACTCTTCACGCATACAATGCTAAGGCTAACAGCAACCACAACTACAGTTACATCAATCTTGCACATTCCAATGCAAAACCAAGCCAGACCGCCAGACCACTGACTTGAGTGGGGTAGTCACTTTAGTCCAATGATAAATTAACCCCAACCTATCCTGTGTATGTAAAATGTTGGACACACTGTTGCTGTTTGATGGACAGGGTGGACTGATGCTGTTTTGCATTCTGCCGGTCTGAGCGTGCTGGAGTGTATCCACCTGTTACTGATCTGTGTCTCCTGTGCACTGAGCCTACTGACAGACTGCTGATAAACAACCACACTCACACTACAACAGGCAGGGGGGTGGGCACTGCTAAATGTGTACAAGACAAGCTCATCTGTCCACTATGCATGGAAATGTATGGAGAATCTCCATACATTTCCATACTGGAGATACTGTATGTAAAAATGTATGTGCTCAAGTAAGTGGGGGTCCAAATTTTGGGCTTCTTTTTCAGTTAAAATCCACTTCAAAACTCTGATTCAGACATGAACATGAGAGAGCCAGACAAATGGAAGCTATATAGAGTTCAGCTATTATAATATGTTAGGTTGTCTATTTTCCAAGGTACAAGTCGATTTCAAGGTGTTATTTTGCTTTCCAACCTGATATTAAGATTTTCTGGTGACTCATAACCAAACCTCAACCCAGCAACATTAACTTGGTCCTTTGGCTAGACACTTTGTCCACTTTATGAACGTGGTAGTCGAGTGATTGGTGACTGTCAGAGGGGCTGTGGACTCAGCTGCCATGTCTTTGTTAGTCTTCCCCAGGGCAGACGTGGCTACAAAAAATACCTTGAGAAACATGCATTTTTACTAAGACAGGGGTCGCTTCTCCACAGATATGACTTGTAACCTGAGATAGATAAGTTTAATATAACGCTGTGGAACACCTCAGGCAAAGCAATATCATTTTCATGAAGACAAAAAGGTGAACGACCATCCAGCAGAAATACAGTATGTTTGACGACACACTTTTATTAGTTACAGTGGAGGAACATTGGAGCAGACTGTTTATGAAGTATTCACAAACCTCATATTTTTTCATAGTTTGCCTTCACTCCTCAGTATTGACTTGAAGTCCTTATCCCAGTGCTTGTTATTCCACTGTCTCTGTTCTCTCCCACCCATACTTGTCATAAAAAGTCTTTCTGTTGTTGAACTTTGGTGATGCCTCCTCTGTCTGCCTGCAGTCTTATCAGTCAGAGGTTGTCGCGGCTTATGTTAACTACCTTGTTCTTTGCCTGAGAGCGCACAGAACCAATTTAAAAGCGTATTTTACTTGTACAGGTGAGCGGCAGGAGTTGTATTGAGTTGGAGCGCTTCTGATCAATAGTGTTATACGGCACAGTCTCCAGTTTCCGAGATAGATATGATTCATAGCAGGATGTTTACCTTTCTGTTGCATCAGTGCCTTCATTTAACATATAGGAATAGCAGTAATGAGCTCAGAAGTAGCCTTAAAGAGCTCTTAGCTTTCAGAATAATATTTATAGTGTCAAATATCACTTTATAGCGAGCATAAGTAACAGAATAGCTTTACAGAGTGAGCAGATAAACAACAAGACAGAATCAAAGGTCATGTGTGTCAAGTGTTTATGGTAAGTATGAAAACAAATAAGAAAGTACATGTTTTTTGTATAAAGGAAATACTGTTTGACTATAAATACATTATTATGCTTATGTCAAGAGATGTAGTACCTAATTTTGGATGATTATTTCCTCAATATTGAACAAGGAGAAAGGGACTTTTGCATTTTAATGGTAGCTGAATCTTTGGCATATATGTTCATTTAAATAACTGGTTCTTTTTATATTATTTATATTTAAGTAGCCAGTCTGTCACCTCATTTTATCCAATTACTACTGTAGGCACTGTGAGGAAGCTAACTATTCCAAAGAGAATCATTTGGTCTTCTTTTCTTCTAAGTACTTTTGTTTGCAACCAGACCAGTTTGCTTGTTTACCTTTTGGCCACTTGCCTGTCGCCATCCTCAGAAGTGCAAAAAACATCTGAAGTCTGCCGTCACAGACCACTGCAAAAGGGAGAACCACATTATGAACTGGGACGGAGCCAAAGGTATGATAATAAACACCATCGTTGGATATAAAATGCAATAGAAACCTGGAATAGTGCCCCCAAAACACATCATTATCGCCAGGTAATAATTTGTTTATTGTCTCAAGATGCCAATTTCAATGGATTTTAGTAGTATTTTGGGCATTTAATTGATCAAATCTAAAGAATACTCAAGTCTGGATTAATTTATTGCAAAACCAAATCCAAACTGTCCTGATTAAGATTAAGGCACATTGTGTAATATTTCTGGTTGGGGTCCATCACCTGCTTGTTTCTATGGATTTGTCATTGTTTGGCCTGGAATGTACCACAGTATGACATTAAAGAGTTCTACCTTACATTTATTTAATTATAAGTGGTTTTATAGCTCAGAAATACCTAAAAAAAAAAAAAACAACAACAGGCATTTTGATTGTGAGTGGGGTTGCCTCTCCACAGATCTGACCTGCAACTTGGTCTGGTGTGGTCCCCATGTAGATAGGTTTAATACCATACTGTGAAACATTCCAGACAACGCAATAATTTTCTCCATGGAGAAAAACATTTGACAGACCCCCCACCAGAAAAGTTACACAATACAGAGGGGAGTTAAAGGGATATGCCACCCCCAGGTCAAATTTGGGCATCTCCCCACAGTCCAGAGACTAAAATAAGTGGTGGAAAGCGTTTTTCTGGTGACCCAGCCATTGTCCGAGTCTGTCGCCACTGACCGCCGCGGTATCTGGTGCTCCTCCGCCTTAGACTGGAGTCTAACGTCGCCAGAGAAAGATTTCGGCCAAAAGGAATTAATTTGCTCGATGCGTTTCCCAATGACTTTATGTGTAGTGCGCATTCATATCGAGTGCAAATAAATGTGCAAATCAACACGGAGAGCTTGCCTTGGTCATTTTGGGTGGGAACTATTTTCCAGTGCGGACGAATACAGTCGAATCACACCACGTTGTGCAACAGGGGAACTCCCTTCCCGGTGCGTAACTGGGATTCCCCTGGTAGCGTGCTGCGTGATTCGACTGTATTCGTCCGCACTGGAAAATAGTTCCCACCCAAAATGACCAAGGCAAGCTCTCCGTGTTGATTTGCACATTTATTTGCACTCGATATGAATGCGCACTACACACAAAGTAATTGGGAAACGCATCGAGCAAATTAATTCCTTTTGGCCGAAATCTTTCTCTGGCGACGTTAGACTCCAGTCTAAGGCGGAGTAGCTGCAGATACCGCGGCGGTCAGTGGCGACAGACTCGGACAATGGCTGGGTGAGCAGGAAAACGCTTTCCTCCACTTATTTTAGTCTCTGGACTGTGGGGAGATGCCCAAATTTGACCTGGGGGTGGCATATCCCTTTAAAGAGGCAATTTTTGTCAAAAAAGAGAATCCTTCTTTAAACAGGAATGGTGGAGTCAGACATAATTTGTCCCCCATTTATAATTCCATTCTCAAACCGAAATCAAAACAAACTAAGGAAACAATAGGGCACCCAGGTCAGGGCCAGAGGTGTGAAAACAGTCGTTAGGGGTTGAATGGGTATGCTAAACTAGACGCCAGAGAAACTGGAAAAACAAAAGACAGAAACTCAAAACAAAGAGGTGAGATAGTTTCAGGATAATTTCAGTGTAGTTAGCTCCTCCCTGCAGCTAGACATAAGCAGTGTCCATCAGCACTCTAACCAGAACTGACGAAGCCTCTCGGATGACCTGCGAAACGTTTTTGACCAAATAAACTTTGTCCAGTTGACAAATTGAATTTCTCCTTTTATCACCTTACACAATACACCTTTAATATTGATTCATATATTTTGACTTTTTTTTCTATACTATACACTGTAAAACTAAATTTAAAGGCGCATTGTGTAACCTTTCTGGTGTTAGTTAAAATGCCTGTTTTTCTAGGTATTTCAGCAATAAAACCAACTGTAATTGAACAAATGTAAGGTAGAGACATTCTAAGCAGAGGCAAAAGGAGAAATTCAATTTGTCATTTGGACAACAGTTTATTTGGTCAAAATTCGCAGCTCATCCAAGCTACTTCTTCAGTTCTGGTCAGACGCTGGTCAGACGCTGGTGGACACTGCGACACTGCTAACTACAATGAAATTACTTTGAAACTACTATGCCTACTTGTTTACAATTTCTGTTGTTAGGTAGGCCTATTAGATATGCAGTGGGAGTGTAGTGTGGGGTCTTGTTAGCAGAACCATTCAGGGCCATAATGGGTGTTTTCACACCTCTGGACCTGACCTGCTGCCCTATTATTTTCTTTGTTTGTTTTGGTTTAGGTTTGAGAATAGAGTTATAGATGGAAGAGAAATTATGTCTGAGACCTCCATTTCTGTTTCTTGACAAAAATAGCCTCTTTAACTCCCCTCTCAAACCAGTTCTTTTCTCTGGCTAAGATCTGTACCTCACTGTCCTCAAAGGAGTGGCCTGTGGCTTCTAGGTGGAGATGTACGGCAGATGACGGTCCACTCTGGCACGCCCGTCTGTGTTGGTACATCCTCTTGTGAAGTGGCTGTTTTGTTTCTCCAATGTAGCGCTCACTCCAGTCTTCACTACACTGAATGGAGTAGACCACATTGCTTTGTTTGTGGCTCGGTGTTTTGTCCTTTGGTTGCACCAGATTCTGTCTTAAAGTGTTTGTGGGTTTGAAATAGACTGGGATTTCATGTTGTCTGAAGATCCTCTGTACTTTTTCAGAAATGCCAGCCAATTAAAGAATAGTTACACCTTTTCTCCTTGGTTCTGATTCTCTATTGTCCTGTTTCTTGTCCTTGTCTCTCTTAGTTTTGTTGAAAGACCATTTAGGATATCCACAAACAGAGAGGGCTTTCTGCACATGTTGTTCTTCTTTCTCCTTTCCCTCTGTGCTCGTAGGAACCACTTGCGGAGCAATGACATATCCATAGAAAGTTAGAAACAAGAAAGTGACATGCCCCTGACTGATTAGTTACCCAGTTACATAGAAAAGTTACACCTTTAATAAAATATAACCTAAATAATAAAAACTACAAATTACAGTTTACTTGCCCCCATCACCTATCTGCTGTTTCACAAGACACCAGGATATGTGTGTGGGTTTTCTGAATCCAGCTGAGGGAACATTAAGTCATACAAACACCTTGAGTGCCAGCCTTGGCGAGAGGAGAGGGGGAAGATGGATGGTATGTAGCCCGCGCTGCTCAGACACTGATGAATGAGCGCATCATGTTGAGCCGCACACACCTGTACGAGTGCACTGCCCATTTCTGTACAACTCAAAGACATATTTAGCCATTTTGTGTCCAAGAAGCAATGGTGTGGAAAAATGAGAGGTTGTTTCCAAATAAATCATCACCATATTTGTTTCAACTGCTACAAGTTATTTTTAGTTCACAAAGTATTTTAGTAGTTCTATGTTAGATTTTCCACATGGGTTCCTGCTGGTTTAAAAACACAAAATCCCACAACTGAATCTGGAATGCTGGCTGTCATATACTGAGAACATTATTACAGTGTTACATATATTTTAAAGGAGCTGTGTGTGTGGCCTGTGCCTTTACGGATTTGAAAAAAAGTATTGCAATCACTACTGAGCCTGGGTTTCCAGTGCATTAACCTGCATGCAGAACACATGAGAACACGTGCATGTTTTTTTATTTTTTATTTTTTTTTACCATTCTCAATATGGTTCTTGAAATGTGAATAAGATTTACCACACAAAATGTTGACAATAAAATTATGAGATGTTTAAAAAAAAAAGGGAGGGAATTCTTGTATTGATTGTTAACATTTGAGTAGGTTATAAGGTTGTAGTAGTCCTGGGATACATGTAGTTCATTGCATGCAGCTCCATTGGACTTGCTTTAAGTATTGGAAAACCTAGACTATGGTTTTACTTACTGAATAGCCCTCTCCATATCTCCGCCTGGTCTATCTGTGCCCCCTCCCTCTATGAGTGGGTGCTTACAGTTACAGACTGTCCTCATTCTACCGGAAAGGTCAGCCGTCAGACAGTATTGAGCAACGCTAAAGGTGAACCTAACATGAAATATGGTAAATGAAAAAGTATGTAGCAGTACCAACCATCGCAATATGGAAGTCGGGCAGATAGTGTTCTAGTAATTAAAACTTATGAGCTATACAGGCTATGATCAGGTATTTTAAACAATAATCAATAGCTTCCAAGGACAATGAATGTATGCAAAGATTTGAAACATAAAAGGTCATTTTATTTTGGGGAAAAAAACATTTTGAATTCTCATCTCCTGCTCCAATTGTATAATAAAGTTATTATTAAATAACTTTGTAAGGCAGAAGTAACTTTTCAAATTTAGGTGAAATTCAGGTCACAGGTACATGCAATCTTTGTCCAGGAAAGTGGCATATGAGGAGTGCTTTATCCCCACATGCCTCTTCTCCTGTGGGTGGCTGAAAGGGAGAGAGCGTGGGTCTCCTGTGGGTGCTGACCTAGAAGTATCAAGACACAATTCAAACAGAGTTCTGCCAATGTCCGGCAAATACAAAAAGTCGGATTCAATATGTGTTATGGCACTTCAAAGTGTGTTCATATTTGCATTATTTACCACATATAAACTGGGTGTGTGAGCGTGTGAGCGTGTGAACACGTCGAATTGCGTGTGTCACACTCTCAAAGCGTGAGACTTGAGAGCCCTGCTCTAGATCCACACAGTGCATTAACGTGCAAAAATGACCTAAACCAAGACTATACTTGAACTAGACTGTAATAAACATTAAGGACTAGAACAGAACCAACCCCCCAAAATGGTGCTATCTACATTTAACCTTATATATATAGCACCTTATTTCACAAAGGTAAACTCACATTTCTTGGTCCTTTGACAGGAACAAGCTTTGCGATTTAATTGCAAAGACACCCTAGTAGAGTTGCTTTGGCACTGAATGTTAAATTGAAGTCGTAATTTCTTTCGATGTGTTGAAAGTAATAATGAGACAGTTTTGGCAGGCAGCAAGGCTTGTCTCTACATATTAGCAGAAGACAGTCATGTTAGAATGTCATGTTTGTGTATGAGAATCTTGAGACATGGTACTTCAGTCAAATTCTCACAGATCATTTTGGCTAATTTGTTTAATACAATTGTGTCATCACCCCCAAGTAGATTAAGCTAGTGATGCCAGGCATTTTTTTATTGGAGGAGCTATGGGGGTGCTAAGGTCTTCAATGTGGGTGTTAATCTGCAGTCTTTTATGGACCTGAGCACAACCCCACCCCTTGCCACTTTTCTTTTGCAATTTGAAACAAGTTTAAATGTAGTTAACACCCTGTAGTGGTTTATAAATCACAATATTCAATTCCTTCCTTACTGTGGTAAAATTTTAGACACTCTCTAGTTACCATTTGAATATTTTTTGTATTATGTCGGTGCATTGGTCTTTCTAGGGAAGGCTGATTATTGATAGATTTCATAATGACCCAAAATTGTAAATCTTTACCAATGTCAGGAAGGGAGAAAAATATATGAATTAATAGCTCAACACTTAGGCTTTTGTGTGGTTAGCTCACACAAAACAGTAGAGTCACTTTTGTATTTCTTTGTCAAAATTATGAATATTATTAGGAGTGATAATAGGTCTTCTTGTTTTGTTATTTGTTTTGACCTTAATGTTTATCAACCAAGTGAATGTCATTTGGAAGTAAAATCTATTACTTGTCAAGCTTGATGAATCGAATGCATGGAAAACCATAGCAAAGTGGACAGTGGATATTCTACACTAATATGCTGTGTACTCTAGCATAGATTGAAAGTTGTGTGTATTTCCATATCATGTTTTCCTTCTGTGAAGCTGCAAGTCAAATGTAAAACAAATGACTAAACAAACTTTGCTAATGAAGTGTGCTACTGCTGACAAGACTAATTTCCATGTTGTTTTACAGAGTGCTTATTTCTCTCCTCTAATGGAAGCGAGCCAGCCTTTCCCCATGTATTCGGTACAGAGTATGCAGTTGCAGCTTAATCTTCCCCTGAAGCACAGCCATGCCCCACTGAGCACATAAAATGAAATATGCCACCATGCCAAGCCACTGTGCACAACAACCTTTCCCAAATACTCCAACCTCCCCCATGTACGCTGGTCTACCCCGGGACATTCGCTCACAATAAGTCCCAAAATGTCCAAAAGCGCACGCCAATCCATTCACACTTAGCTGAACAGTGAGGCTGGGCGTACTCGTGCACTGTGGTAGCCTCAGCAAACCCACCGTGTTTTCCAGCAATTACAGATCCACTGGGTAGCTTTTGTTATACGTATATACAGCTATATTTGCGAAGATATGAATGTATGTGTCCACTGCTAGCCCCAGTCCTTGTTATCCTACATCTTCAGAGGTATAATGCTTCCTACAATGAAAGCGTAGCAAGACTTAACTGCACTTGACTGGAATGGACAATACTATTACAATGTCTCGAGGATTCATGTTGATGTACTGAAGGTAAATAGAAAACAGAAAAGTAGGTTATATATTATATGTCTTAGAGATACTGTACTTTAAAATGGACCCAAAAAGGTTAGCATGTGAGTGTTTAGTGCAAAACATTGAAATTAATGGAAATCTTCATTGATATGTTTTGCATTTGGCCTAAAATTGACTGGAAAGGAAGCAAGTCAACACAAATGCTCATTTCTTACAACGCTAAGAACTTTGCACACATACTGTAATCAAACCAGATGGGTATAATGCAGTTACTTACATGTGTACATGTTATGGACAGCACTCATGCTTCACAGCAAGAAGGTTCCAGATTCGATCCCCGGCCTTTCTGTGTGGAGTTTGCATGTTCTCCCCGTGTCTGGATGGGTTTCTTCCGGGCACTCCGGTTTCCCCCATCAACCCAAAAACATGTTCCAGGTAAAATCCTCCAGCTTAGGTCCTGACCAAGGATCCCCGGGCGCCTAAAAGATGAGCTGCCCACTGCTCCTGAAGGATGGGTCAAATGCAGAGAAATAATTTCCCTACGGGGATAAATAAAGCGTGTCTTCTTCTTCTTCTTCTTCTTCTTCTTCTTCTTCTTCTTCTTCTTCTTCTTCTTCTTCTTCTTCTTCTCCTTACACTTCCAACCCTTTTTCTCTCTTTTGTTTCTCTTTCTCTGTAGCCATCCCACTTCTCCATCTATCAGGCCTGGCACTACCACTCTCACTTCTTCACTGTTGGCTGAAGCCCCTCTGAAGTCTCTCTGTGGCTAATCTGTTGCCAATGCTAACACCCAGGGTCGAAGGTCACGGTGGCAGAGGCCTGTGGAGCCTCATGGGTAGTGGCCTGCCCACATGCACTCAGCCAGGGGTTTGTCTATCTCCTCCCAAAGCTCATAGAGTAGAGATAAAACACTGATGCTGCAGCGCTCCACTTGATCAAACCATACCTCCACACCTAAAAAGGAGAATCTAACTGGTGCATTTTTATAGTGTTAGTTGTAAAAAGATCAAATTAATTCATGGGTTAGTAGGGCTGGGCGATATAGAGCAAAAAATATATCTCGATATATTTTCTTATATCTCAATATACGATATATATCTCGATGTCTGTACAGGAAAATTAACCGTTCAAAAACTACTACAAAAACAAATATGTGACTGAGTACGGCCAAACAGTCCCCAACTTGGGATTAGGGAATACACACGTTTTTACAATTTCTTTTTCAAATTTTTTTTGTTTTTTTGCAGAATGTGCTAGTTGAGATCATGAAGAACCCACTCCATGTTTCAGATAACAGCGTTGGCTGCTTAAAAAGCATACATTTTGTCTGTGAAATTGGCTTGTTTTTCGGAAAGAATCGAGGTGTGTCTAAATTACCATCCTACAGCTGCGGAACAATCACGTGACATTTGCGCTCTTTTGTTTACCTTTTCTGCCTGGGCGCAGCTCCTGAATATGTAGCTGTATTTCATAGGCTGCATTTGCATCCATAACTTAAATATCCTTAACTTTGACTGTAAATGCTACATAAGGAAATGCTGTAAACGCTCTCTTCGGGACATGGAACACGGAGCTCTCTGGAGCTCATGTACAGAATGCGATCAGATACTTTACTGGGGAAAGAGCGCGGATATGCAATCCACAGACAAAGAGGCAAACAACAGGAAAGTAAATGTAAGACCACGTTTACTTTATAGACTTTAGGACATGTTTAAATACTAATTCAGCTTTCGTGTGGCGATCATATTGCACTGTGCTCTGTGCAGGACCGCGCTGTGCGGATCTCCATTCACAATGCGGCTAAGCTAATGATAACGCTAGCATTGATACAAAAGCGGTCAGCGTGAACAAGAACAGTCTCTTTAGGTTAATTTCCACTCTATTTTTGTTTATATAAAAGCCAAACGTTTTGCCATAGGCTATAGTGGTAGAGTAATACTTTATCCCTGTATAGAAAAATTATTTAACTGTAAAATAAAGGAAGAAATAATACATGTTACTTCATTTTTATTCAAAAACTCAACTTGAGCTCATCTTTGCATTAACAATCTTAACCATAGGATAACCATGAGCTCCTTTAGCAGAGGAAGCCTGGGAGGTTCCTTATTTTAATAGATCCATGTTCCTTATTTTAATAGATCCATGTTCCTTATTTTAATAGATCCATGTTCCTTATTTTAATAGATCCATTTTCCTTATTTTAATAAATTCATGTTCCTCACCAGTGGTCAGGAGCTCTGATGTTTCCCACTGCGCAGATCAAACCAAATGTTTCCAAATACGACTGTACAAGTTTTACACTGCAGTAGATTAATTTCAAATCTTTTGCATAAATAAACTTTACATGACTAAACTTTACAACATATAAACCGTAACTACTATAGAGCCACTTCAGCCCGTCCTTTTTTGTTGTCCTTTTTTTTTTGAGCGGGAGTGTGCAAGGCAAACAAGCGGAATTAAATATAAACATTATATCGATATATATGATATGTCAAAATCCATATTGAGTTTAACAAATATCTTGATATATTTTAAATATTGAGATATTGCCCACCCCTATGGGCTAGGGTTACATTATGGGTAAAATTGTTGGCTGTGTGAACCAATCACATGAATCAGAATATTGTTTTTTTTTTTTTTTTAAGTAGACCACAACTGGAAGGTTTGCAGTTTGATTTCTGAATGGGTCACTTCCAGTACTATGGAGTATGCATATTATTTTTGTGTTTGATCATATGTTTTCTCTGTGTTTTTGATGGAATTTTGTGTTTTTTCAGTGCTACTTTCTATAGCTTTTACAGCTTCTATTCACAAACTGCCCCCTTACTGGAGTCAGATTTTGAAAATTATTTCAATACTATGCCAGCACATGTCAAAAAAAAGTTATATGCACTTTTGAATGGGATCTGGTGAAAATTCAATGTTATTTATATCCATACTCTTTAAACCCAAAACGGCTTGTCTACACAGGAAACATAGTTATCCTGCATGACAGCTCATTCAGCAGGGGGCCCTGGAGATGATTTTTTTTTCCAGGAAAAAAAAAACAACATACTTTAGAAATGAAGCTTTTAAGTCTGATGAAAGTTGAATTGCAGTGACACTCAATAATACTAATCAGAAACAGTAAAATTAGATCTGAAATTATTTCAAGGTTAAAAATAAGTGCCCTCAGAATGTGTCTAGAATAGAAAAGGCTATGTAGCACAGGAACTGAAAACAAGTTGTGTAAAAATGTGTTTGTTCTACAGATTTTTTTAGCCTTAAGAGTGGGACCTAAGTGGGACCAAACGTCTGCAAAGTGATAGTAACGGATTTGATTGATCTTACCTCTAGGTATGACTACAAAGTTGAAATTAAAGTATATTTCAGATAGACTTCATAAAAGAAATTCAAACATACAACCATCCTGATTTAACAAACTCACATTTTCTTCACTCGCTTGACTTTATTGACAATATTTATTTTTAAAAATCCCTTTCTACATTCTCAAGCTCTGCATGAGCCTCCTGTAGCTCACACAATCTGATGCTTGATTAAACCATGATTTCTGGAACCACTTGAGGGAATATTCTGTTTTTCATCTCACTGTGAATGATCTGTATTGTTTGGGTAAATTGTTGCACTTTTGGAACTCTTTGATTAAATCTTTGTTATTAAATTATTGACCGTAAGAGTCCAAAGAGTGCTGACATCTTAGCTCTGAAGCAGCCTCCAGCTAATTTGCAGCCTTTTGCACGTTTTGAAAATTGTTTTAAATGGACTCAAGAGCCACATTATAACATTTCTGAAGCTTACAACTAGTAATAGGCTACACTCACTTAAAGGTGCTGATGTATTTTGACGTCAAGAGTTGTTTAAGACATGATGTACGTTGACCAAACTCCACCAAACCTTATATACCAAACCTTGCTTGGTAAACGTAATTTCACTGAGAGACTCTTCACAGAAATCCTCTGAACCCTCATGCCCAAATATCGTAGAACATACAACTGCCTATTAGTTTTGATTGTTCATTACGGGGTAACAGTGCCAGTAAGCTTCCTATGCTAGAAGGTTCAAGTTCCAATAGAGGGTAGAAGGTTCAAATTTTACGAGCTAGATTATAATGGTGTTGTACTCTTGGGCAAGACACTTCACCCACCTTGCCTGATAGTGTGACTGTGTCATTGCAATCAGCTGTTTTTGCACATTAACAGTACATCTCTCTGAACAGTGTTTGGGGCAGATGAAGAAACTGACAGACGCCGTGAATGAAAAGCTTATGACCATTATAAGGGAGAAGAAGGATGGCTATATTGTTTTTTGTTTTTTAAATGTCACAAATGTTTATTTGTCAATTTTTAGTTGTTTATTATTCTGACATAGTAAGACTGGAAAATGTTCGTTTTTCATTTAGGCTCATAAAAATTAATCAGATTAATAGTTGCCCAATAATTGAGCACATGGAGATTTTCTCCTAAGAAAGCCAAAACTTCACTTTTACCTTTTATCTAACATTTTAGATTGACCAAGAGCACTAATTGTTCAATTATAAAGTTAATCCTCATAAATTCAACTTGCCTAATACAGTGGAGGAAATAAGTATTTGAGTCCTTGCTGATTTTGTAGGTTTGCCCACTGACAAAGAAATGGACAGTCTATAATTTTAATGGTAGGTTCATTTTAACATTGAGAGACAGAATAAGAAAATCAAGAAAATAACTTTAAAGAAAATATATAAACTGATTTGCATTTTATTGAGTTGAATAATTATTTGAACCCTGTTGCCAAAAAAGACTTAAAACCCTTGTTTGCAGCGCAAAGGTCAGAGTTTTCTTGTAGCTGATGACAAGGTTTGCGCACAATCAGAAGTAATTATCTTCAAAAAAAATCTAAATCTAAAATCTCCAAATCATTAAGGTTTCGTGGCTGTCCCTTGGCAACTCGGAGCTTGAGCTCCCGCCATAGGTTTTCTGTAGGGTTAAGGTCCGGAGACTGGCTTGGCCTCTCTATGACCTTAATGTGCTTCTTCTTGAGCCACTCCTTTGTTGCCTTGGTTGTATGTTTTGGGTCATTGTCGTGTGGGAACACCCATCCACAGCCCACTTTCAGTTTCCTGGCGGAGGGAAGGAGGTTGTCACTCAGAATTTTAACGGTACATGGCTCCATCCATCCTCCCGTTGACACAGTGAAGTTTTCCTGTGCCCCTAGCAGAAAACCCAGAAGAAAGGGTGTAACCTTTCCTTACCTGGCCGGCGTTTCTGAACAACTACAGAGGATTTTTAAACAATATGAAATCCCAGTCTATGTCAAACTCACAAACACTTTAAGACAAAAACCCAAAGGACAAAACACCGAGCCACAAAGCAATGTGGTCTACTCAGTGGTGAAAGTAGTTTTCATTTCATTTCACCACTGGGTCTACTCCATTCAGTGTAGTGAAGCCTGCAGTGAGCGCTACATTGGAGAAACAAAACAGCCACTTCACAAGAGGATGTACCAACACAGACGGGCGTGCCAGAGTGGACCTTCATCTACCATACATCTCCACCTAGAAGCTACAGGCCAGTCCTTTGAGGATAGTGAGGTACAGATCTTGGCCAGAGAAAAGAACTGGTTTGAGAGGGGAGTTAAAGAGGCTATTTTTGTCAAAAAAGAGAATCATTCCTTGAACAGAAATGGAGGCCTCAGATTTAATTTGTCACCCATCTATAACTCTATCCTCAAACCAAAATAAAAACAAACAAAGAAAACAATATAGGGTTAGGCGGGTCAGGTCCAGAGGTGTGAAAACACCCATTATGGTCCTGAATGGTTATGCTAACAAGACCCACAGACCCACACACAGAAACTGAAAACAAATAGGTGTGATAGTTATAGTAATTTCACTGTAATTAGCTTCTCACTGCAGCTACTTATAAGCAGCCAGCACTCTAGCCAGAACTGAAGAAGCAGCTTGGATGAGCTGCCAAACGTATTCGACCAAATAAACTTTGTCCAGTTGACAAATTGAATTTCTCCTTTTGCTTTGTCAGCAATACTTATTTCCTCCATTGTTACTGAAAAGTTCTACTGTATGATATCACATTTTAATCTCCAAGAAGACAAGCAGGGGGCACCACAGGCCAAGGTCAGATCTGTGGAGAGGATACCCCATTCAAAGTAAGAATTCCAGGCAAAGCAATAACATTTCCAAGTTAAATTGCATACCTTCAATTAGGGCTGCAGTAGTCACCCATAGCAAAATTATATTCTCAATCACCACAGCGAAAATTACAAAATCTTTCTTAAACTGGACCAAAGCAACTCAGCACTCAGACTAGTACATTGCAATTGCATTGTTTGTGTCTATTTATACAAAAGCATGAGATAAATTACCAGGTTGGGCCTGTCATGAGAAAGTGATGACCATGTAGCCAGCATCGGGTTGTGCTTTCAAGGGCAGAGCTAGTGTGAACAGGGAGCCTTCCACCTCTCTCTGCCTCTGTCGCGGTGTGACACGGTGTGATGAATTCAATGGCTGCGTTTGACACAACAGAAATGACCTGACAGTGTGTGGGTTAATGTGTTTACATGCTCCTCTGCTAACCTGTGACGGAGCAGCTTTCTCAGAGCGCACCAGTTAACATCAAGAGAACAACTCTGCAATGTCGCAACATCTGTTTCTATTGGCTAAAGGATAGGCCTGCAAAATCAAATGAATCCAAACAAAATTAAGATTAGTGTGGTTGCAACTGATAGGTCAAACAGCTTGTGAATATATAGGTAATGAGCTCTTTTTATTTAATGTAATTTTTCAGCTGCTATCCCTTCACTTGTCAAAACAGCTTTATGGCCTGGTTCAAAAGACAGCTCTGGCCCCAAACTCTAAGTTACAGCAGTGAGACAACTCAGAGGGGGATGACATTTTGTAAGGCAGGATTGTTTGGCTGCTGTGGATTTTTAAAGTTTGTGCATATGCAATGAGGAAGGACTTTGATTGACGACTTGCACTGGACATGGGGAATGAGTGGACGACAGTCTTTAACGCCCCTCTGCCTTTTAAGAAGATTCTCTGGGGGAGTACCAAAACCTAGTGATTTTGATTTCTGCATATCTTATGTCATATATACAGTCAATAAATACAATGATCTATACAAATTTATTCTAAAATACATAGTATTGTATTAGTTATATTTTGTTACTTTAGCTTGTAATAGGTCAGTGTTTTTTGTAAATTGTCTTTGAAGTATGAACTTATAACAGCAATTTCATATTTTACAAAAGTTGTCCAGCCATTTGGTTACTGTATAAAGTAACAGAAACCAAAATATAGCTGCAAGCAGCAATGTGGGGCCAAGCAGTGACCCAGCCTAATTTGATGATGTGCGTTGGATCAGTCTTCGCCCAAAGATCCCAGGCATACCAAATTTTTGAAAATCTGACTTACGGTTCAAAAGTTACAAGCAGAAATGTCCCTCAAATTTTGACCTGTTGGTGGCGCTAGAGGGTTTCAGCTGGGGCCCTGTAATTTTTTGTGGGGAATCCTGGGAAGGATGTGAACATCTGTGAAAAGATTGAAAATAATCCTATGAAGGGTTCCCGAGATATGAGCTCACTTCCTGTTTGGCAACTTTTCGGACGCGTTTGATTGGCTGTCACGACAAAACGATAAGAGATATCCAAAAGTCCAAGGATATTTCTGATGAGCTTCAATCCAAAGATGCTATGTACCAAATTTGAGCAAAATTGGTCCAAAATTGAGGGAGGAGAAGCATTTTGAGTGTTTTTCATAAAATTCAAAATGGCGGAAAATCTACCCTGGTGGAAAATGACGTCATATAGTGCGTTGGATTCGGCTTGGCCCAAGGATGCCAAGTTTTTGAAAATTGGACATACGGTTCAAAAGTTACACACAGAAATGTACCTCAAAATTCTTGCAAATTTGAGCTGCTGGTGGCGCTAGAGGGTTGGGGGCCTATAAATTGCTGTGGGTAATGAGGAGACTGGCTGGAATGTGCATGCCAAATTTCACAACTTTTTACCAGACGGTTCTAGGGGTTGCCATAGACTCCCAGAGGCGGAAGAATATTGTTTAATAATAATAATAAGAATCAATACAATCCATGATGAAAGGAGAAATTCAATTTGTCAACTGGACAAAGTTTGTTTGGTCGAAAACGTTTCGCCGCTCATCCGAGAGGCTTCGTCAGCTCTGGTTCTAGTGCTGGTTAGACCCTGTTTATATCTAGCTGCAGGGAGGAGCTCACTATACTGAAATAGCTCTAAAACTATCTCCACTAATCTCTCTTTGTTTTCCAAATTACTCTGGCGACTAGTTTCGCCTCCCTATTCAAGCCTAACGACCCTCTCCACCCCTCTGCCCTGGATTGTCTGCCCTAATGTTTCTTTGTCTGTTTTTGACTTGGTTTGAGAATCGAATTATAAATGGGAGACAAGTTATGTCTAACTCCCCCATTTCTGTTTAACGATGGATTCTCTTTTTTTTGTGACAAAAATTGCCTCTTTAACCCCCCTCTCAAACCAGTTTTGTTCCCTGGCTAAGATCTGAACCTCACTGTCCTCAAAAGAATGGCCCGTGGCTTCTAGGTGAAGATGCACAAAAAGAGAATCTGTCGTTAAACAGAAATGGGGGAGTTAGACATAACTTGTCTCCCATTTATAATTTGATTCTCAAACCAAGTCAAAAACAGACAAAGAAACATTAGGGCAGACGAGCCAGGGCAGAGGGGTGGAGAGGGTCGTTAGGCTTGAATAGGGAGGCTAAACTAGTTAATAATAATAATAATAATAATAATAATAATAATAATAATAATAATAATAATAATAATAATAATAATAAAGCCTGACAATTAGTTTACTGATGTTACATTTAAAAAGCTTGATGGATAATAGAGAATTTAGAGAGTTGAGCCCATATTCTGCACAAGATTATAACTAAATAGCTAACTAAATGGAAACTATTCCATTTGTAGGCCCTAATTTGCAGTAATAAATAATGCAATACACCCAATCAACAAGTAGTGTAATCAAATAGTTTGAACACTTTTGACCCAGAACCACATTTTAACCAACATTTTGTTGTTGGTGTTGTTGTGGATTCAAACATGTATTTATCACTTCTGCCATAAATCTTATTCTTACTTGAGTATATGATCATTTTTTGAATTATCTAAAATGCTCCAAAATGACGAGCTCAACTTTATATGGATCAAACGCTTTCTAAAGTTGCCCTCTGTAAACTCTCTCCAGCAGTTTTAGCGAAAGTTAAATAGATGTTGCTATGGAAACTAAAACTCCGAGATGGAGAGAAAAAAAAATGACACTGGTTAAAAAAAGAAAAGAAAAGGTATATTGTGAGAATACAGTGTGTGGTAAGACGGAGCTAGCATTTTGCCTGAAGACCGCTGACCTTTACCTACAGCCTATGTGCTATTTGCTTATTGTAATGCAAACTTTGCATGTCTGATCTAAGTGCTGTTATGGGGGAGAAACGCACACTCCTGACAACCCAGTTCTCTCAGATCTGAAGTGAGTCGAAGTCTTAGCGGGATACTTGTGATTCTCTAATGAACCATCTGTCTCATCAGCTCAAAATCACACATTTCTTTCTTTTTTTTTTTTTTTTTTTTTTTAAGACACTTGATGCCACTAAAACTCCTAGTCACCATATGTCAACAAGGGTTATTTTTATACACCACATGTCAAGGGTGTGATTAGGGTTAGAAAGGGTTAGAAAAAGGGTTAGAAAAAAAAAGATTGTGCTTTTGGTAAAGAAGAGATGGTTTAAGATAACAAAAACATCTCATGGTTATCACAGAATGTGACACACACGCACAAAGTATTTTAAAAAAGTATTGAAATAAAGTTATTTGTTAGTTTAAATTCAGGAAAAAGAAAATGTATTGTTTTGCATGGGCCGCCCACACAATTTACTTTATAATTTTGCCAAGAAATTCCATTCTTTTACACTGCTCAGAATGCCAACTTTATGCTTTCTGGGAGTTTAATATTTTGAACTTTGATTACCTATTATCTTTATTGAAATACAATATGTCTTTTATTACACTATATTTAAAGGGGCACTATTTAACCTGGTGAAGCATCTGCCACTGCTAACATTAGTGATGGCCGATCACTAGCCACATATTGAGGTAGATATCAATTCTCATGCAAATATATCAATATGTGCATTGTTTACATTTTATTTTTTCAGCACATATTTAATTTTTATATCAGTTCAATGGGCTGGAACAAAGACCATGGCAAAATTCTTATAGTAGAGGAGTTCCAGTGCATTTTATTTCAAAATTCACTGGTATCGGTACTGGATCAACATTATGATACTTGCCATAGTAGTAGATTGTATTGTATCATTACAAAAATCACTGGAATCGCCAATCACTGAGTAAAATTAGACTATATTTTATTAACTGAACAGAACTTCATCTTTGATCAGACCTGCTCCTCTATGCTAACCACCGATGTCTTTGAAGTGTAAAGTCCAAGGATATGGAGTGTATCCTGACACGGTTGGGTGGACCTTGTGACTAAAGAGAGAGCGCCCCTGTCACCAGTAACCTTTGAACTCCCCTTGACCTTTCCCCCTGCCGAAGCCCCTCACAGCTGGGTCAGTGCAGCCCACTGCCTGACTCTGACAGCTACCTCCTCTTCCTTGCATGCAAATGAGGAGATGGCCCCACCCCCCTGGTGCTCAGGTGGAGCGCTGTGACACCTCCATCTGTTTGGTGGGGGAGAATGGTGGGGGGTTCAGTGCAGCATGGGAGAGAAGGCAGGTAAATGATGGTGACACTGGCATAAATAACATGTGGTTGTAGTGAATTACATTGACTTTTGTGCAGTTCTTACAATGCAGTTATCATAATAAAACGATGTAATGACAAATTAAGACAAAACAATACCATAAAACATTAATTAAAAGGTTTGAATGTCTTTTCAATTTTGCGTGTAGATGGACGATCTATGTGTGAGACCATATAGCCTGTGCAGACCATATAGCCTGAATGTTTTGCAGAATGTTGAATAGAGATGTCAAGATTATTTGTTAATTGATAATTGTGATTACTCAGGTGACAATATAATTAATTTTTTTTTTAAATATATCATAATTGTGAGGAGGGGGAGGAAACACAGCAAGGCCAGTTACGTTGCCCGCATTGGCGTTACCGGGGCCCCACCCTGGAGCTAGGCCTGGGGTGGGTGCTTGACAGCGTCTGGTGGTCAGCCAGCTCCTGGACGTCTCCCTCGGGAGGTGCTCGGGGCATCTCTCAACGGGTGGAGGCCCCGAGGAAGACCCAGGACATGCTAGAGGGACTATGTCTCTCGGCTGGCCTGGGGACAACTTGGGGTTCCCCTGAAGGTGTTGAAGGAAGTGTCTGGGGTGAAGGAAGTCTGGGAGTCCCTGCTTAGACTGTTGCCCCCGTTACCTGGCCCCAGATAAGCAGAAGGAAATGGATGATTGTGAGGAATTATAATTTCTATACTCAAAAAAATGTAAACCTAAATTTAAAGTACTTAAATCTTACACATTAAACTTAATTTACTTTGTGTGCATTTATATACTGTCACTTTTCTAGTGGTTTATTTATTTATTTATTCTTTTATTTAATAGGGACAGTGTACAGTAATCCCTCGTTTAACGCAGGGGTTAGGTTCCAGAAATAACCCGCAATAAGAGAAATCTGCGAAGTAGGAGAACTTTATATTTTACAAATATTCTACATGTTTTAAGGCTGTAAATGCCTCACCACACACATTATACACTTTTCTCAGACTGGAATTAACCTTTTCTCACATTTCTCTCTCGTTTAAACACTCAAACTTTCATAGATTTTCGGGGGGGGGGGGGCACGGCTCCGGGAGCCCCGCCGGACGCGCGAGGGGAGCGGAGACATGAGTCACTGGATCCGCAGAAGCACCGCACTCATCCAACGGCACTGCCACGTCCTGGGATGTGACGCGCACCAACCCCTCAGAGAAGTGCGCAACACGTGCACCCCTCATTGTGATCAAATCCATGACAGAGCAGCACGACCGGCGTGAGGCCGCGCGTACACCGGGGCTGCGAGCACAAGATCGAACCGCGACGCCCGGACCGCGTCCTCTCAGCGCGAGCCACAAACCAGCCGCACGAAACCAGCAAAGAGCGGCAGGTGGTGGCTTAATCCTGGTTTAAACCTGGTTTAGTCCCGGTTTAGTCCAGGTCTAGACCTGGTCCAGTCCTGGTTTAGTCCAGGTCCAGTCCAGGTTTAGACCTGGTTTAGACCTGGTCTAGACCTGGTTTTGTTCTTGTCTAGACCTGGTTTAGTCCACATCTAGTCCCGGTCTAGTACCGGTCACCCCGCATCCCCCATCTATCAATCGGCAAAGGTCTACAGTCCCTTAGCCAATCAGGACGCAGAACATAATGTTACACAATAAAAAAGTTACACTATTAAAAAAATTGGAGAAAAAATATTGAAAAAAAATGGGGAAAAAAATCAGCGAAACAGTGAGGCCGCGAACAGTGAACCGCGATAGAGCGAGGGACCACTGTATATTAATGAACATCTAGAACATTGCAGTGTAAATACGCCAGATTATAGCAAAAATGCCCATTTCCATCTGTAGTCCCGAGGCAAGTGACACCACAGCAAAAACAACAACACTAACAATAACAATTGACAATAGTAACATACACTAAATGTGTTCACATGACTGGTTTTCCTTTAGCCACTGTTTCAAGTGTGATTTGAAAGTGGCCAGGTTAAATATTAGATCTCCACTGAGAGAAGCAGCTCTTAATCATAAAAGTTACATGATGCATTTGACATTGGTAATGGAGGAAAAAATAAGGATTTCCTTGTTAGTTTTAGTGTCAAAATTGCAAAATTGTGATGTTTATTCTCACAATAGTCACAAAGCAAAAATGTTATATCGTGGCCTCCCTGGTGTGAAATAGGAATTCTGCCGCTAAGACTTATTTAATGAACATGAGAAAATTCACAGAACTTTGTTGAAATTCATTTATGAGTAGATTCGTGTTAAGTTGGGCGTAACATGGCGGATTGGTGCTGCAGCTGCGACTGGGTTCTCCTCTAGCATCTGGTGAGTGAGACAAACACACCTGGAGCTATCTTAATGCCAATGGGAGCATGTTCAGGGGGAAAATTGGCGGTCTTAACCTGCTATCATAATTTGCTTTGCCACTTCATCTCATGTGGAAGCAAAACTGTAGTAAAACAGATCTGCCACAACCTAGATCTTGGCCAGTAATGTTAGTTCAATATTTTTATGTTGTGAAATGCTGTAATCCACATGCAAAATCCTACAAGAGTTCCAGAGTGGCCAGTAAGTAGCAATAACAACATGTCATTTTCCAAAGTTATGTTTGCACTACACATGATATGGTTTGGTATTTGTAAAGTTGATTTTAGACAATGGGTATACTGTAATTGAGTGTAAATAATAATATAAAAATATGCAGGTGAATAGTTTTCTTGATGTTTGTTGCCGATGGTAACCTTGGACAAATTGACTACCTCTGAATACGAACAGATGATGAATGCAAGTATATGCAATGTCTTGAATGGAGAACAAATATGACATTGCAGTATCACACTGTGGGTGCTCTATAATGCGTTTCTATTGGCGGAATGTTCTGCTGTTTCCATGGTGATACAATGAACCATTAGCAAACACAGTCAAAAATGTTTTACGATCGTCTGAAAACTCAAGAAAAAATACTAAATGGGTATAAACCTCAATCGCACCTTCAAAAAAAAAATCACATTGAGACATACTCCAAAAATCAAAAAGTGAAATAAAAAATCAAAGTGAACATATATATATAAATAAAGTGAATATACATATAAATAATCAATAGCATATAAAACCTAAAGGAATAGTGAAGTTTTTTTGATGTGAATCTGTATGGGTTCCCCTCTAATAGTGTCATGCATTAACACTGGCTTACCGCTCACCGCCTCGTCTGAGCCGTGTTCTGCTCCGGTTCTGGAGCTCAGGAACGTAGGTCCAGTAAGTTCGCGGGGACATAAAGCTTGTTTTTCTTCTCAAAACGTTTGTCCAAAAAGTGATATATTTGCATCACAAACAGTTGTCCGCTAAAAATTCAACAGCCTAATTCGCATTGGTGCTCTATTTTCTCTCGACTCCTATCACTGCGTGCAGATTAGCTATTATTAGCCTAATCACAGTTTAATCACAGTCACGAGCCTAACTGGCTTGTGACTGTGATTGTATGTGTGATACACTTGTTTAAGGGCACAAATCAAATAATCAAATAATTGATTGAGTTAAGATAAAGCTCAGATTAAAGTCTAACTTGAGTAACAGAGTTTCTAACAGAGTAGTGCTTTCAGTTAGCTTCACACCCCCAGGGAATGTTGATGACATCATCTGCAAAGTATCATAGGATTTGACAACTCAAAGGTTGTTTTCTGATAGCACGATAGCTGCAAAGGGTGGATCGACATCATATTAAAGCCTATTGATTTAGAATGAGATGTCACTTACAGTAAGTCTATATGTGAATCAAGGCAGATGAGCGAATACTTTTGACACTATAGTGTACTTGTTAAAATGTTTTAAACATGTAATGAAAGCAATCATCTTTCTCTGGCATTCTCATTTGTATTGCCCACCCTGACAGAGTGTTTGTCTTTTTTTTTGTAAACAAAATTTGAACTGCAGAGAGAAGTACACTGACTTGGTGACTGTTTACAACTAGCAGCAGAATCAGAAGTTGATGGCAGTTACAGGGAATGTGAATGAGTCCATTTGGATTAGCCTCCATCATAATGTTCATAACTGGAGATTGGGCACGGGAGTGCCGAGTTGCTTTTATAATCAAAGTGATGAGATGTGGGGTGACAGTCAACCTGATAATAGGGGAGAACAGCACTGTGATTTCAATACAGAAAAGAGGAGTTCATGAAAAAAATTGCAATGCATTCTTCTATTTCATATATTTTGATGGTATGATATTTAAAATTCTTATGGCATAGCCCTTTTCTGTCACAGAAAACACATTTAAATAACAGCAGGTTTACACGTCCAGCTCTAGGTTAGTTTTTTTTTTTTAATATGAAAAGCAAATACTTCTTATAGACACTGTTAGCGTGGCCATCCAGAATAACCTCTGAACACCCTCAAAATATATTATTTATTGAGGGTTTATGCCACAACCCACAGAATTCTCTTTATTCTTTATTTTAGTTTTTAGTGATGTTGTTCAATGTTTCAGTTGGCATTACAAGAGCTCTGACCCTCTTTTGTGTAGTGAAAAAACATTCAAAGCGAGTAAAGCTGTGCTGTGTAGCTTTTCATCAGGAATAATAATTAATAACAATTATTGTAATTGTTGTTTTGTTTAAATGCCCTGATGTTATTTCTTTTTCTACCACCTTCTCAATTGGCAAGGCAACGCTGCTGTGATTTACATATTAGTTAATCAGTTAAAGACATGGGAAGAAGCCCATATCTACTGCAGGACAATGCACCATGGCCTTACCAGCATGACCAGTCAGTAAGTGCTTTTGTATCTCCAAACACAGATGCAAGAAATATATGCTTTGACTGGGCTGTACAGAGATGCATGGAACACCTGGTCAGACAGCACCAACACTAACTTTTACCACTGGGGAACACAACCTATGATCTATCCCAGTGACAATTACTGTGGATATCTGACAGCTGCCACAGGGGAATGGCAAGTGATGCCTTGCACTGGTCTAAATTTGTTTGCTATGGAGGTGAGAAAATGTCACTTAACATTTAATTTTTAAGATTAACAGATTTAATTTGTGCTTAAAGCATTCACTGCTAATGGGAGTGGTTAACCTATAATTTAGTAAACATCATCTAGAGCTTGGGAAATGGGTAAAGGCTTAGCGATCATATTTGTTCTTCTATTCAGTGACCCTATACTGAAACTGAAAAAGTGAATATATAGGGAATATAGTGAGTTTAATACAAATGCTAGTGCTATTATTAAAGAAAATAATGAGTAAAGGTGTTGGCCAGTGGTTGAGTTGAGTGGTCTAAGCAGCAGCACATACCAGGTCTTCTACTACTACTACTACTACTACTACTACTACTACTACTACTACTACTACTGTGTCAGTCTTAGTCTATATCAGGGGTCTCAAACTCAATTTACCTAGGGGCCGCATGGGGTAGAATCTGAATGAGGCTGGGCCGCATCAGGATTTCCACAAGAAAAGTGCAAATAAATCATTCCAATGTTCTCAAATATATTTATTTTTAATACAAATGAAATAAATGAAAAAATGATAAAATAATAAATCAATCAGTAATAAATAATTTAATAATAATAATGGTCATACAGTAGATACAGACGACTAAAGAAACCGCATATTGACTGGCTGGCTGGCTAGTTATTTTTTATTCAGTTTTAAATGTATGTATTAACAGTTTTTTAAACGTTAATTGCCTGAAATGGAACATTGAACATAAACTGTTTTAAACATGGATTCTCTTCCTACTTCCTGCTGCAAGAGACCTGACAGCGCTTCTTCTCACATAGCCGAGCCATATTTGGCTTGAGGAAGGAAGAAGTGGAGACCCTCAGTACAGCTTGAAGATATTATACCAGACACTTATTAATCTAATATACTGTTCAAATGCTGAGTAAAGATAAGAACAAATAAGCACATTTTCTCTATGGCCAAGTTCGTATGAGACTCCCTGTCTTATCTTTGGTACCTGGTTCAGTCCTGGTTTAGTCCTGGTTTAGTCCTGGTTTAGTCCTGGTTTAGTCCTGGTTTTAGACCTGGTTTAGACCTGGTTCAGTCCTGGTCTAGTCAATATATGGATTATCGCAGTATCGCCCGGGTCTCACGCGCGCGCGCATCAAACAACACGTAGCGCGAGTGAGGCCGTGACACTATCTGCACGTGTGGGAACAGGGCCGCCCGCCGCCTCTCCACAGATCTGACAGGCTCTGAATGGAGTCAGAGACGGATGAAGACGAGTTCACAGAAGTAGCGCCCTCCCTCCCGCCGGAGCTGTGCGCCCGCGCGGGGAAAAGCGCGCGCAAAGCGGGAGGGAGGAAGAGAGGAGCGAGCGAGCACTCTGTGAAGAAGGGACACACAAATGCACCACTGTCTGCCTCCCTCGTGTCTAAGAAATGGATCAATCACTGTCCCTGTCTGATGTCTGTCTGCCGCAACCCCAAACACACAAGCACACACAAGCACACAAGCACTAAAAGCTCTAAGCACTGGGACCTCACCCTAGCCCCGCCCACATTTAGAGAAAATAAGCACGACCGATGTCCCGCCCTCCAGAGCCATATACCACATCGTGATTGGTTCATTCTGCGTCGCACACAAGAAATGAAATTCATATTAATCTTGCGGGCCTCACTTATATTAATCTTTCATATTAAGACGAGGGCCGCAAATTATCGTCCCGGGGGCCGCAGTTGGCCCGCGGGCCGCGGGCCTGAGACCATTGGTCTATATTGTCCTATCCAAAAAAGCCTACTGGCCACAAAAAAAACCCCAAAACATATAATAATAATGAGCAAAGGCAATCTCAAGCAACTGAATTTTGAGTCTTGATATGAAAGTTGTCTGAAAATAATATTGGGCCTCATTTATGAAACGTTTTCCGAACACATTTTTTTCTTAAGGTCTTCTTAGGAACATTTTTGGCATTCACAAAACGTTTTCTTATCTGAAAATGTTCTGGAAAAACAAATCAGATGACTGTCATTGAAGAAGGAATTCAACTGTATAAGAACACTTTGTGAATCTGGTGCAGACTTCTCATTTTCTTAAATTGGAACATTTTTTAAGAAAAGATTCATGAATGAGGCCCATTGTCTATATTGCAGATATTGTTAGAGAAAGATCCATGACACAACTTATGGCCTCTATCTGCAGGAAACAATATTAGACACAATTCATATGAAAATATGTCATACAGTGTATTGACGCTTCCCAAACACGTGACCTTCGTAAAAGCAAGCGCCATTTTGGACATGAACATCACCGCAGTATGAACGTGTTTGAATGCGATGAAGACGAGTCGGACACTCAAGATTTGGATTAAACGAAGTGAACGAGATGACACCTCCACTATCCAGCGAGACAGCACATTTACAGGGTGAGCAGAGGGAGAGATATTTTGAAAAGCTGAAAAACCTGCTTCCGCCCGGATTGTTTACGGACGTGAGAAAGTACACCAAGACCTCGTCGTTACCAGACTTCGGTCCTCATGATTTGTACATGTATGTCACAAGTAACCCATCGCCATACACAGGATGTGACCTGAAGGCATACAAGAGTTTGGATGCCTACAAATATTTCGTATCTGGCTGGGTTACATGTCTCTATCAGTGGGTCGTCCCTGGAGCTGGTGGTCGTCATCTCATTACCGCCAAGGTTTGTTCACATTTTTAATTTAATATCGGTCCTCTGGACAAACTAAATGTCATTAAATGTCACTGACATAACTTTTTAGTCTGTTGTTCATGGCCGTTATAAATTTGCTACTACCAGGCAATGAACAAGAACTTTGTTATTAGGCGTGTCTGTGTTGTGTATGTAGGCGATTAGCCGCATCTTCTCCTTCTGTCCGGATCCTTTGGGATACGATAAAACGACATATCCTGCCTACTGTGCTGGTGATTACTACACCTGGGTGCGCAACAATACAATGGCATGATTGCGAAATAGGAAGTAACTTAACACAAAGGCTATATTCGATATCTGTGTCCTTTAAAGGTCCCATGGCATGAAATTTTCACTTTCTGAGGTTTTTGAACGTTAATGTGAGCTCCCCTACCCTGTTTAGCCCCCCCCATGGTTAAAAGTTGCAAAATGTCTAAACTGAGCATTTGCGATCCTTTTCTGCGTCACAAAAAATCGGAGCTCAAACAGGCGATTTTGAACAAGGCACCTTATTGACGTCAGATCGAAAAAAGAAATGCAAATGCAGTTCCACCCCCGTCTGTCTGAACTCAGCGTCTATGTAAATCACGCCCAGAGAGTTTGGACTGCGAATGCGCTAGGCAATGCAAAATGCGTTTTTTTATTTGCCTGGAGGCACGTCCGAGTGTTTCTAGGCTCGGAAGTCCTTTATCTGAGCCTCTGGACCTTTGAACAGCAGTGGTTTAATTTTATTTTCTGTGGAAATGTGTTTATTTTTCAATGGAACGCTTCAAATCTCTCCCCCTGTGCAAAAAAACGGAAATGGATCAGCTGAGAGCTCAGAGCCGAGAGCGGAGAGTTTGGCCACATCCCCCACCCTCTACTATTGGCCAGCTCTTTTCTCCTCATTTGCATTCAAGCAACAACGCCCATAATGGAGTGTTCAGAGAGAGAAAAATTACTCTTTCTCATCTTATCTCTGTTTCTCATGCACTGAGTGTTGATTTTGAAGAAGGATTCATTTACAGTATTAGGGAACCATTAATACTGAGCCATATAAAAGCATCAAGAAGTACCATGTCATGGGATCTTTAACGTTCCGTTGATCTCTGCTGTGTTGTTGGCTGTGGTATCCCACTTCATGTCCAAAATGGCGGCCACAGTTTTGTGTCACGTGGGATGGGTCAATAGGCTGAGGGCAAGGTGGGAGAGATGTCTTCCAAAATGTATCAAATCTGTAACTAAATCTGTGACTTTGAAAAATGTATTTATTTGTTTAACGTAAGTGAAGAAAGACATCCATACTTGAGGAATCTGCCTCAAAGCAAATAAGGAAATGTGTTTATATGTAGTAAGCTGCAGTACTATAATACCCTTCAGTAAAGGTTTAGTAACCATATATCATTTAAATTTGTGAGCAAACAACTTTACCATATTACCATGTCCCTCATTAAGTACCTGTGATTATAGCTATGCAATCTCGTATTGTCAGAGACCTCAAAATGCTCAAGATTATTTCACTCTTTATGTCATTTCATTTATTTTTATGTTTTTAATTGCTATATTTGGAAAAGCAAATGTTCATACAACTTTAAATTTTAGTTGAAATGTTGAGATATACTTCAGTTTGACAGAACAAAATATAACCCTTATTACAGCATAGATTAGAAATTCAAATTTGTTTTATGTTTGACTGATGGAGTTGACAGTAACTGATATTTGAAATATACTGTAACCATTTTTTTACCCGTTCTTTTGCATTTCTGCTCAGACTGTACTCTATAACTCTCAAAAATCTAGAATGCTGTGTTTTGTTCCAACTCTCAAAAATAACCAAAATAAATAATATGACCTCTGAAAAGAGTAAATTCAAAAGGTCCTGTGAACAAAACAAAAACATCAGTGTGTGACCATCAGAGAAGAATAATAGCTAAACCACTGCTAAATAAATGTTCAGTCTTCAATGCACTCAAACGTGTTTTGCTTATGTGGGCTGGTGATTTTACTGATTCAGAACATTGCATGCACTGAGACAGATAGTGTAACATTTTGCATAGGAGTTGTTTGCATCAATCTGGTTCTACATGAAACATGGACAAGCTCAGATCAGGCTAAATTGTTAGCGCTGTTCAAACATCACGTGAGCCCATTTGCCTTTCCCCTTTTGTCTGAATTTTGTGCCCTGTCCGTCTGCTCTGGACTGGAGAGAAACAGGAAAATCTACAGAAGCGTCTGTGCGTGTGAGAGATAGTGACACTGCTCCCATATCACATGCCTTGCAAGTTCTTGGCACTGGTTGAATGATTATCAAAATCTCAAATAATTCTGGCAGAGCATGCAGTACCTTACAAAGTAAAAACAGTGCTTCTCCAACACTTTTTATAGTGTGTGTGTGCGTGTGTGCGTGTGTGTGTGTGCGTGTGTTAGGAGGATGTCTGTGATTACACCTTGGTGGTTATTAGAGATATACTGATCAAAAGCTCCGTCCTGAGTATCTAAAGTCTGGATGTAGTGGGAGTATCTTGGCTGACACGTCTCTGCAGTGTTACAAAGTGGTCAGGGACAGTAGCTCAGGATTGGATAACTGGGCTGGTGGTGCCTGTTTTCTAAAAGGGGGGCCAAAGACAAACATACAAACATGACCATTCACACAGATCATGGTGTCCTCTTCTCTGCATCACTGGAGGAAACAACAAAAACTGCCTCTCTGATAAATTGTTTTATCCCTGGAGTTGATAATGGGTGGGGTAGCATATTTTGTGACACCAGGGTTTATATTTATTTGATAAGAAAAAACAAAACAAAAAACTGTACATTACTGGTAGTATATTGCTTGTAGCACCATTCAGACCACCTCCAACACCACTGTGGTAAGAGTGACTTCTTGGCTTTTTGTGGTTTTGCCAATTTTGTATTTTTAAAACAATATTTTGATGTGTGATTTGTGATGAATGACTTTCTAGATTTGATAGATACACTGGAATATGCCAACCAGAATGTTGTTCATCCTACTGAGCACAAGTGAGTAACCAGATGTCATGAAAATTAATACATACAATATTATTTTTATTTTATTAAGGAAAAAAATACAAATGTCTTCAATTGATCAAACTTTGTTTAACAAAACATTGATATCTGGAGGTGGAGCATGGGAGAGCCCTCCCTGTCAACAACGACAATGTAAACTGGGCTTTAATAATTATTGAGGAAATGAACATTGTGCTGTGATGTTTAATGACACAATCCCTCAACTTCATGATAGAAAATGTTGGGATGGCAACTATTTCATGTTTAATTTTTAAATTATTATTTGTATTTTAAATAACTGACAGTAGTTTGTGTATTCTGTTACTTCCCAATTCTTGCCAAAGTACTCTTACTTACCAAAGCAGCCATATAATAAACAAGTATACTATGTAAAGGGTAAACACCTTACAGCTAATAATAAAATAATTATCAGAAAATCTGGTCTAAGTGTATTGCAATTACACTTATTATTACCATCCCAAACAATATTAATTATGCACTCGGGGAGGTTTTGGACTGTTAACCTAACTGTTTGGTGGATGCTTACCCCACTGCACCATTTGTGTGAAAATAAACATACAACTAAGAAACTTTTTTTTCCCTCATGCTCAATAATGATTTTTCTACCTTTTCCTAACACACTAGGCAAATCAGCCGCATATGTACATATTAGTATGTGAGAGCAAGGCATGGTCTGATGCCAAGAACTACCGCAGAACAAACTATGTTGGTCTGACCAGCACAAGGAGGGGGAAGATGTTCTAAATCTCTCACGTTGAATGAAGCAGGCATTTCTTATGCTTGGATCGTCCTCTACAGAGATCCATGGAGCACCTGGTCAGACAGCACCAACACCCGTTTTTATAACTGGCAAACACAATCTTTATTTAAAAGGGCTGTTCTACTGCACTACAAAAACTGTCTTCATTACAGACTCTGCTTTGCTGGTTGCTTTTAAGTCTGGATTTGATCATTAGTAGAACAATTTACATATGTGTGTCTGGTAGGTGAATGTTTCTAATAATAATAATAATAATAATACATTTTATTTATAAAGCGCTTTTCAAGACACTCAAAGACGCTGTACAAGAGGTAAAATCAGTAATAAAACAAGTAACAAAACAATAAACAATCAGAAAAACATTAAACATTAAGAAACATTAAAAGCAGTTTTAAAAAGGTGAGTCTTGAGCAATTTTTTGAAGGTGGGGAGGTCAGAGCAGTCACGGAGAGGTTGTGGGAGTGAGTTCCAGAGGGTGGGGGCAGCAATGGAGAAGGCTCTGTCACCCCAGGATCGGAGCTTGGTCCTGTAGGGGAGGGACAGGAGGTTGGTGTCAGAGGAACGGAGGGAGCGGGATGGGGTGTGGCGGTGCAGAAGGTTAGAGAGGTATGATGGGGCCAGGTTATGGAGGGCTTTGTAGGTCATGAGCAGGACTTTGAATTGGATACGCTGAGGGATGGGGAGCCAGTGGAGGCTTTGGAGGACAGGAGTGATGTGGTCTCGGGAGTGGGTGTGGGTGAGGAGGCGGGCAGCAGAGTTTTGAATGTATTGGAGTTTATTGAGAGTTTTGGAGGGTAGACCATAGAAAAGGCTATTGCAGTAGTCGATTCGAGAGGTGATGAATGCATGGATGAGTGTTTCGGCAGCAGAGAAAGAAAGGGATGGGCGGAGTCGTGCAATGTTTTTGAGATGGAAGAAAGCAGTCCGGGTTATGTAGTTTATGTGTTGTTGGTATGAGAGTGTGGTGTCAAAAAGAATGCCAAGGTTTCGGATGAGTGGGGATGGAGTGAGGGTTGTGTTGTCTATGGTCAGGCTGAAGTCTTGAGTGGATTTGGTGATGTTTTTGGGGCCAATAATGATTAAGTCGGTTTTGTCACAGTTTAGTTGTAGGAAATTGTGTTGCATCCAAGTTATAGCACATCTGTGGCCTCCTGTTCCAAAACATTATAAGACTAGATTCATACCATATATCGGATATAGAGAGCAAAGTGAGCGAGGTGCCTTGCCAGAGCTATAAGACCAGTGGGTGAGGCAAACATGACAGTGAAGTCAGAAAATGTGGACAGTGAAGTGGGTATAACAAAGACATCAAACCTACAGAAGCCTGTCACACGTGACCAACTCTAGGCTATACAACCATCCACATTTAATTTAGTCCTTTATCAAGTTACAGAATTATTCTTCACACGAGTTGAGCTCTTTCTCATGCAGATTCTGCTCAAAAGATTGGTCTCATGCTCACTGCACTGAAAGCATTTCTTTTGTTTGGTTTTAAGTTTAACACAAGTCATGTAACACATGAACTGATCATTAATCCTTATGCTTTCACTTAATGAACTGATTTATAAGTGTAATTTCATACAGCCATTTAATGTATTTTTTCAGCTTTATTTATTAATTTGATGTGTATAACTATTAATAAATAAATAAATACAATTGTTCCTGTATCTCTCATTCTGAGGAAGACTTGTGATATTACCCAGTATTTAAACAACTGCTACTCTCTATACTAACCCAAGTTTTAATCTCTTAAGCAATTATTAAATAATATTATATTTTATCTATATGATGAAATGGCATTGATTTATGGGATTTATTGAACTTCTCTTTAAAAAAATAATACAATGACTGCACATCTCAAACTCATATCCTTGTGGAAAAAATACACACTATATAGGCTGTATGTCTGCTCTCTTTCAAATGAATGAGCAGCAGATGATTTGTTTGGGACCTCAGAGAGACTGTAGATGTAGAACTTAGTGAACATGGACTTTGCTCATTTGCCATGGTCATTTGACTTGTTTTGATCGATTGTCCAAAGATCCACAGTATATTGTATTTGCATTACAGTATTACATGTCACTTTGCCTCTGTTTGCATCTGTCTGGGACAACATGACCATTTGGATAGGGTTTTTTTAAGGCATAGGAAAGTAAGTCTGGAAACTGTTGGTGGCATTTGACCAGTGGATAAATACTGTACTCTACAGCCACTAATTATTTATATCAGGCTTGAGTGAAAATATCTGATGCAGCTAGGGTTCCACCATTGAAATCTGACTGGACACCCCATTCTGAAGGGCTGGGGCAGTATATTGGAATAAATAACCACATGCATCTAGCAAAATGTGTACTATCAAATATTATGCTGCATTGTCTATGTAATCTCTCAATTATTCAGGTAGGCTCCACAGCAAAAGGAAGTGTAATTCTGTTAACTGGACAAAAGTTTTTGGGAGTTAATGTGTTCAGCACTCGTCCACTCATAGGTGTTAGATCACCCATTAGGTGGTTAGGTGACAGGTACAATTATGCACAATATGTGTCAGTTCACACACAGGCTAGTTCAATAGACTTAACTAGTAACTGTACTGATACTGATACTGTAACCGGCCAGAACTGAAGAAGACTCGATAAGACTAGATGAGTTGCTGAATGTTAAACAAAAACAAAACTCTTGTCCAGTTGACAATTACATTTTCTTTGTCTGATCATTTGTTTTTTCATTATATTGCATCAGTGATATAGAACAGAATAATAAAATAAAAGATATCATAAAATGTAGGGTATGTATACACAGCAGACAATTTTACATTTTATATTCTTTTTACACAATTTTTGGAAACAGTGAAAATGTAAATGTATAGGTTAGAAGGAACATGTCATTTGCATTGCTTATGCTGATGTTTGTTGTACGTTCCCTCATTCTAATAGGCAGGGTCACAATATTGTGTTACATTCATGAGTTCACATTTATTTCTAGAATAGTATAAATATGAGAATAATTTAAATAATAGTTTAAATACAGGCAAAATATTTCTGTCAGTACCTTACTGAGATCATCATTCAGACAACTCCAAGCTCTGCTGTGGTAAGTGGTATCTAATTGTATGTTCAACTTGTGACTTTATGGATGTGTGATTTTTTTTTTTATGATTATTTTTTAGATCGGGATAAATCAGCTGGAATATGGAAACAGAAATTTTGTTAATCATAAGTAAGTAATAGTAATTACTTTTGAAATACATTTATAGCTTTTTATAAATCTGTGAAATCTTTTGCACACTACAGTGGTCCCTCGCTCTATCGCGATTCACTGTTCGCGGCCTCGCTGTTTCGCAGATTTTTTTATTTATTTTTTTCAATTTTTTTTTATAGTGTAACTTTTTTTTATAGTGTAACATTGTGTTCTGCGTCCTGATTGGCTAAGAGACTGTAGACCTTTGCCGACTGATAGACCAGACCAGAACTAAACCAGGTCTAGACCAGGTCTAAAGCAGGTCTAAACCTGGACAGGTCCTGGACTAAACCAGGACTGGACCAGGTCTAGACCTGGACTAAACCAGGACTAGAACAGGTCTAAACCAGGATTAAACCACCACGTGCCGCTCTTTGCTGGTTTCGTGCGGCTGGTTTGTGGCTCGGGCTGAGAGGTGTACGCGCGGCCTCGCGCCGGTTGTGCTGCTCTGTCACGGATTTGACCACGATAAGGGGTGCATGTGTCGCGCACTACTCCAAGGAGTTGGTGCGCATTGTGTCCCGGGACGTGGCAGTGCCGTTGGATGAGCGCGGTGCTTCCTGCAGATCCAGTGACTCAGGTCTCCGCGCTCCTCGCGCGTCCGGCGGCCATGTCTCCCCCCACGCTTAACTATTAATACATTTTGTTGAAAATCTATGAAAGTTTGAGTGTTTAAAGGAGAGAGAATGTGAGAAAAGGTTAATCCCAGTCTGAGAAAAGTGTATAATGTGTGTGGTGAGGCATTTCCAGCCTTAAAACATGTAGAATAAATTTAAAATATAAAGTTGTCCTACTTCGCAGATTTCTCTTATTGCGGGTTATTTCTGGAACCTAACCCTCACGATAAACGAGGGATTACTGTATTCACACAAGACACAAAACATTTCAGAACAATTGAAAAATTGTAAAAAAAATATATATATATAAAACAGGACAATTTGTGGTTCAAATACATCAAACCATCATCCAAACACTGTCCAGAGCAGTGGCGCCGCCAGGCGTACGGCCGTACGCACTAGGCGTACCTTTTTTTTTTTTTTCATTTTTATAGAAATTGAATGTTTTAATATAAATAGAATATGTGAGATGGAGAGCCCAAGCGAACTGGGTCCGATCAGACTGGAAGTGCGATAAGCACCAAGTTCACAGCCCGACAGCACACTCCTCACGCCCCCCCACAAAAATGATACATCCAACATTCCATCGCAGCAGGTCACCTCCTCAGTATACACACAACGAAGTTCGAGTCCTCTTTACTGAAATAGTGATATTGCTCGAATTCAACGATATGTTTGGCTGGAAAGACGTAATTAAAGTGTTGCAAATGCGATATTAAACTGTAGCCTACGACGTCCGTGGACTAGCAGACAACGGATCAAACTTAAGGTAAGCCGGCCTTTACTTTATTTGCCCGCCGATGGCACTGCTGGTTCCAAACATTTACAAGATATAATTTTGATGTCATGTCGAGCCGTTTCCACTGCCTCTGCCGAGCGCTCGTTCAGCACACTGAGACGCCTAAAAAAGTACCTGCGAAACACCATGGGTGATGCGAGGCTTACCGGGCTTGCTCTCATCAACATTCACTTCGAGATGAAAATCGATAGTGAAGCGTTCATGAGACAGTTCGACGCATCTGATAAAAGGTGACTACATTTCAAATAGATTGCTCTACAAGTTACAATTGCGCCTTTAACTGCGCTCCTGGGGAGAGAGAGGGGAGAGGAGGAGGGGGGGGGCGCGCTCTTTGCTGTGCTTATGGATGTGTGGCCCATGTGGGCTACTGTGCACGAATGTGAGTTTTAAAATATGTTCCAATGTTTATTGTTCGTGTGTTGTTCACATATTACGTTCATATTGTTCACATTGTTCAATTTCAAGTTCTTTTGTTGTATTGTAGCCTACAGATTTGGGACAGTAGGCCTATATGCACCGCGCAATTTTTTTTATTTTTTTTTGGAGGGGGTGTACCTTACATTTCAATCCTGCAGGTGCCCCTGGTCCAGAGAATGCCCCCTCATCTTTATACGTGTCGTGTGAGGGCGTCACAGGCCTGTAGGACCAGTACCACACGGTTTCGGATTGGTTGAAGTGAGGAATGCTGTGCAGAATATTACACAATAATTTGGGAAACAAAAAAGCACAATATTCAAATTTGTGGTTTGTAGCAGTTGGTATCTGAACTGTGTTTGACTTGGATTTGAAATCTCAATGAAAATCCGGTTTGCACAGGTTTTCTCTAGTCTTTTAAATTGTGATTTCTAGTGTTTCTGTGTTTGTCTATAAAATTGCTTTATTTTGTGTGCATTCAGTTTTGTCCTTTGTGTCTTTGGTCTATGGTATATGGTCATATTTGCTATCTGTATTTAAATAATTTAGCATTGTGCTTTAAGTTCTGCAAATAGTGTTTTGTAGTTTTGTTTTGTAGTTGAGAGTTACATTATTTTTCAATTATTTGGCACTTTTATCTATAGAAAATTTTAATTTGCAAAACAGCTCACACAAAATCCTAAACAAAAGTTTAGTTTTCCTAAACAAAATTTAATCTCAGCAAAATGCATTTTTACATTCAAATGCAACCAAAAAAAAAACCTGTTTTACCATCAAAACTCTCAGACTCTGGTCATGTATTTTTCTGTGCTCTTTCATTCGACAGTACAGCTCGTTTTAGTCGTTTTAGTTTTAGTCCTTCTCTCAGGGATCACTGAGAATCACTGATTTAGTGCAGTCTTACACTGGGATTCACACTTTACACAGATGAATTTTTGAACCTGTCTGTATTGTATTATGTAAAATAAATACCAATTGCAAAGTAAATTTTGCAGTATTTGATCAAAAATCATTTCTTCTTAAGAAAATTGAAAGATGTTGGAATAGCAAATATATCAACACTACTTTTGTACTGTAATGTGTTCTTCAAAATCATTTACAGACATGTACACATCTCTCATTGTGTACTGTATACTGTATCTGTGTGTAGTCTCAAGTAAGTCCCAAGTCAAAGACAGGCAAGGCCAAGTCATGTCCCAAGTCAGTGGTCCACAAATCCAAGTCAAGTCCAAGTCATATACTTTTCAAGACTTCAAGACTTTTATATTGTGAAATTATTAAACCATTGTACAGCATGTGTAGCCCTAGTTAAAATAAATCTTGTTATTCTCAGAAATATAAACCAAATGTGTTTGTTTTTTTTTTGGTTTTTCAAATCTTGTGCTGTTTAGTGCTCACAAATTGTAGAATTTTTGAGTTTCTATGTATATAGAAACTGACAGAGTTTGGGCCATAGCCCTTCATCAGATGAGAACAGGCCTATACTATTGAAAAACAAGCTGAATTAATTGATCATGTGTGTTTGTGCTGTGTCAAATGTTCTGAGAAAAAGCCTGAGAACTGTGTGAACTGATGAGAAATGTTCCAAATGATTTGACCACCAGTTCCCCAGTTCAGATACAGGTTTGAACCAAATGATCTAAAGAACTAGATCTAAACAAACTAAACAACTAACAACTAAAAAGTTTCACAAATGTGTTAAAATGATGATCATTGTGTTTTAAGTTCTGCAAAAAGTGTTTTGCAGTTTTGATATGAGAGTTAATGCTTGAACATGGCTATAAGCTTTTGACAACATGACAGGAGTATTTGCTCTTTCAGTTGCACTGAAAAAAACTGGAAAGACAAGACATTTGTCATGGATCTACACGTATGATGTCTCTCTATACATACAGTGTGTGCTCTGCTATTTAACTATTTAAATATCAAATATAACACTCTCTCTGTACTTGCTATAGTCGTGTCTACCTAAATACTCCACACTTTTACCACAGTCCATAGACCAAAGACACAAGGGACAAAACTGAACACACATGAATCACAATATGAAGATAAGCAGACATAGAAGCACTAGAAACCACAATGTAAAACTTTGTAGTGAAAATCTGTGTGAACCAGGACTTTGAGGTCCAAGTCCTGTGGCATTAGGTGGGATCAATTAAACATAATTGAATTATAATGATTGCCTGGAAGAATCCATGACTCATCGCTGTACCAGCGAGTGAGTCTGGTAATGCTTGATCCACAGAATGCGCTGCGGTTGCGCGTAGACAGACAGCTAAGTGAACCAATCAGAGATTGCGCCATCTTGATTCAAAACTGAGGCGGAACTTCCGCTGCCTAAGAGTGACTTTGCGGGCAAAGGCGGGTGCACTGACGTCACCATCTTTGAACGAATCAGAATCGCGGAGTCGGTTTGGAACCGGAGGAGCGAGAGTGGATGGAGAGTGTCCAAATGGTATCGCGGTGTATAGGAAATACAGAGAGATATCATTTGGCTGGCCAGGTAATTATAATGAGCAAAGATAAAACAAATTACGCCACTGGAAATAAATGAATGTTAAAAAAATAAATGTATAACTAAATGAGGCAACAGTTCACACTATAGTGCTGTTCACAGTTCCAGCACCAATACAGTAAGTTCAAACAGATTTCATTTAAATCAGAGTTCATGACACATTTTCTCCATTACATTAAGATAAAAAAAAAGCGAAACCTGCGGTAAAGGAGGAGTTAGCTAAGTAATCCAAAAACATAGTAATAACCCACAATGGACCATCACACTCACTGACTGACCAGCCCAGTACCCAGCTCCAACAAAGGACTCCAGTAGGGGACATGAACAAACAGACCACTGCAACAAGCTGCAACAAGGGACCCCAGGACTGCTGGCGGCTGAGAAACAGTGTTGAAGGGCACCATGGCAAAACAGGGGGGGCACTGTAGGTATTGTACATTGGGGTTTGCTATGCTTATTATGAACATGTGAATTAAATGAAATCCGTACTTGCCCAGAAAAGGACAACACACAACCTGTGGGCACTGCTCACCCATATAGAAAGATGGATGTAATGGAGACAGGAGGGGTAGTAGGAGCAGTCTTTCTGGACTTACGAAAGGCCTTTGACACCGTAAATCACTGTACCCTATTGCATAAATTATCAAATTATAAACTGTCTAATCAAACAATAAACTGGTTTAAATCTTACCTGAGTGTTAGAGTGAGTAAATCACACACTGTTGCCCTTTAAAGACTGCACCATGGGAGTTCCGCAGGGCTCTATATTAGGGCCTCTGCTTTTAAGTTTGTATATCAACGATCTCCCCTCGGTGTGTGATTCTAATGTCATCATGTATGCAGATGACACAGTCCTGTTCACTCATGGGGAAAATGCTGCAGATGTGGCCATGAGATTAACAGGGGGATTGAAGAAGGTGGCTGACTGGTTGCAAAATTCTAGTCTCACTTTAAATGCAAAGAAGATAGTTGCAGTGTTTTTTGTTTGTTTTTTTACAAACAGACGAAATATTCTAAAATATCCAGTTATTCATGCAAATGGGAAGAAAATTAAAAATGTCAATGAATTTATATATTTAGGTGTCATTTTGGATTCAACATTGACTTTTAAAAATCATGTAAAAAAGCTTAGAAATTCTCTCAAATTTAATCTGGCAAATTTTAGGTACATACGAGGATCTGTGACTATCGAGGCATCGCACATGTATTTAAATTCCATGATTCTCTCTTGTTTTCTATATTGCATGACAAGCTGGTCGCAGACATGCAAAACAGCCTTAAAGCCTCTTGAATCAATCTATAAAAGTGCTCTAAATATTCACAACAAGAAATCCAGACAGTATCACCACTGTCATATTCTTTCTAAATATGATTTTCTAAATTTCGATAACCAAATAATGCCTAATTTTTAAAATTATTCATGGTATTGCTGCCCCTCCTCTGAGAAGGTTTGTCACACTGAGCTCTGAAAAAACAACTCGAGTCACTAGGGCATCCTCTAGAGGAGAGTGCAGCACTCCAAAATGTAGGACTTCTTTTAGTAAAACTGCCTTCTCTTTTATTGCCATGAGTCAGTGGAATAGTTTGCCAAATGAGATTATAACATGTACAAGTTTTCAAAGGTTTGCACATCGAACAAAGAAATGGCTAATATCAAAGCAAATTTGCACTCATTAGTGATGAATGTGTGTGAGTGAGGCTAGGACTGGTGAGTGTGTGTATGGATGTATAAAGATGATTTTTTTTTCCCTTTTTGAATGTTTTTTAGAAATGGCATAGTGACGGTCAGAATTTTATCTGATATGTATGCACATGTGATTATTCTTATGCACATTCTCCCACATAGAGCAGTGCATGGGTACCCAACTCTAGCGGAACTGGGTGCATGCAAGGAAATGCGTGTAACAGTTTTTTAATGAAATTAAAAATGTGTTTCCTTTAAAATGTAAAATAAAGACCCTGTAAATTATGGAATCTGGCACTCTCACTTGATATGCTTATCTGTATGTCTTATACTTAGATTTTCTTTCCCCAAACTAGATTTTATAACACCATTTCTATTAAAGGAGAATTAACGTTTTTTTACAATCTGAACCTTATTTCGGTAATAAAACAAGTTGTTTTACTCACCCATAGCACTTTGGTGTCATTTGGAGCATTTCCGGAGATGTTTTAGATTTGTGATATCCGTAACGTGAGTTCTCGGGGCATATGTTTGCGGTCTCCAAATAACACAAACTTTAGCACTTTTCAAATCATAGAAGCTCAATATCTTAGTCTACACTTTCGTTTGAGTCAAAAGTGGCCTGTAATTTATTTATTTATCCATAATTTCGAGTAGATGAGGATGTCAGTGCGCATGTGCGGAGTCACATCTTATTTCGCTCTCAGCTTATTTCGCTCTCGCTCTCAAACATGAAACGCAAAGCTGTAAGATGTTTGGACCATCATGTTTGCAGTACCCACTTCAGTCAAGATGATTTTTTACCAGCAAAGGAAAAGAAAGAAGGCCAGCGGATTCAGTGCACGATTCTGAGAAGTAATGTGAAACCGATGGCTGTTCTCTGCACTGCTCCTAAAACTGTCTCCGCTTCATTCTTTCTGTATCTATTCTGTCTCATCTGTATACTCCTCTTCAGTCCTCAGTCCTCCATAAGTCCTCTTCAGCCTCAAAGTCCAAATCTTGTGCCATGTGTCACTCGCAACAGAAAAGTTGCGTCTTCTTATCTGCAAAACAGCTGTGAATGAGTGGGTGCGCAGTAGCCTCCTCATCTACTCAAAATTATGGATAAATCTCGGATTACAGGCCACTTTTGACTCAAATTAAAGTGTAGACTAAGACATTGAGCTTCTATGATTTGAAAAGTGCTAAAGTTTGTGTTATTTGGAGACCGCAAACATATGCCCTGACAACTCACGTTACGGATATCGCAAATCTAAAACATCTCCGGAAATGCTCCAAATGACACCAAAGTGCTATGGGTGAGTAAAACAACTTGTTTTATTACTGAAATAAGCCTCAGATTGTAAAAAACGTTAATTCTCCTTTAATATTCCAAAGTGTCAAACCCTCCACTGCCACAATATAGGAAAGGTCGATGACGTGTCTTGTCATGACGGCAGAACTTTGGCTGAGAGGGAATAGATTCTACGACCTTCGGGTTGGTCCATTACCCATCTATAATCTCTGTTACAGTATATTTAATTAACATCAACCTGTCCTGGGACTACAGGTGGAAATTAGCATTTTTGCTATAAACTGGCACCATGCATCTTTCTTTTTAAATTCTGAAGTTAAATTTCATTAAAAAGTATTCTTACACTAGAGTAATAGTAATGGAGTAATAGTAGTAGTAGTATATTTCCCAGTAATGTCCCAGGATCTTATCGGGTTATTTCATGGTTCTTTTGTTCACTTTTGACACACTTTTTGCTAATATATCTCTGTGAACTTTTGGTGTGTCTCGCTGCAAATGCAAAGTTTCTAAATCTTCAATTAGCGCTCGATCCAGAGCACATCTGATGGATAAAATGTGAATTGCACTGTTTCATTCACTGGTAAAAATGCCTTGGTACAAACTCATCAACCAGGGTGGCACCAAACAGTGCTACAGACTATGAGGGCATAGAGGAAGAGGCGCCTTGCCAAAGGATACAACAGCAGAAGGCAATGACAACCAACTAATATTTTCAGAACTGTGGCCAGCTGTAAAATTTAAGAGTGAACAACCTGGCCCAATGGAACAGACTGGAGAAAGATAGAAACTACAGATGGCCTCATGTACAGTTCACTTTACGCTAAATTAAATAGGTTTGGTGTTTTCCATGTAGAATAAATAACGAATGATAATAAAAACATTTTTCAGGAGTAAAAATGTGAAATGTTCCCCAAATGCAGACAGTCCTCAAAGTGAAGCTTCATTCTGGAGTGAACAGCATGGAGATTCAGCACCAGATTTTAGAGCAGGCGAGTCCTCCATATGTTACAGACCAAGTCAGTCTTTATACTTGTCTCATGTTTTAAGTTTAGATGAAGAACAGCCTGGGAGCAGTGGGCGAGGCAAACATGACTGTGAAGTGGAGAGCTACAACAAAGGCATCAAATCCAGAGGAGCCTGTCACAAACCAAACTGTACTGATAAAATGTAGCTCTTAGTATTCACTGAAAATGGAAGCGTGCTAAGCAGATGAAGAGCTATTATCATTTTCTGTATTCCTTTGTCAATGTCCTGTACAATCTTGCCTTCTTTCATTTCTTCAAAAATGGTGTACAGCCCATTTTCTTCAGTTCTGATAGTTGTACAAAATGGAAGTAAGTTTCTTCCAGATTATGGTCTGTTTGTTTTAAAAGTTTTCTTTTCTCGTTTTTGTTTGTAACAACTTTTAAAAACAAAGAGACAATAATGTCGTATGAATTGCTGTTTTAAAATTAACCAACAAAAATCAACATTATAAATCTAAATGTAAAATAACTATGTTGTTTCAAAATCAAATGACATACATACATACATACATACATACATACATACATACATACATTATACCTTTGGATATCATAATCAATTTAGCTTTAGTGAAATGTTGCACACAGCAGAAAAACTGTAGCAATGCAAATACTTTCCCTTTTCTGATTTTTTTTTTATTTTTTAATATATATCTGTTATCAGTACAATAGTGTATATTAAATTATTCATATTCATTGCTGGATTTAATCTATATACAATATAAATTATTATATTATATAATATTTGCATTACATTTGCATGTTTCTCCCCATGTCTGGCTGGGTTTCCTCTGAGCACTCCGGTTTTCCCATCAACCAAAAACACAGGTCAAATCCTCCTGTAAATGTAGCCTAGCAACAAGATCACGGCGATGGGCACTGTACTGTGGTGCTTACTGCTCCTGATGAGAAAGGACAAATTTCTGTAAGTGAGGCTGCCAACAATACTGCGTGTCAAGCCAGACCCCAAATCAGATTTGTGTCTTTTATTCGTCTGTGACGCATGTGAACTGAATGAATGAATCACTGAATAAAATAAAATATTTCTCTCACCTTTGAACCACAGAGTTTAGTGCTTCGCTCATTGATTCAGCAGAAACGCTTAGTTGGCTGATTAGCTAACTTGTGAACTCATATCATGTAGCCTCCTCATATCTTTGTATCACTGTTTTGGTGAAGTGTGTATTCTGGAAATGCACACCAGGCAAATGATAAGAAGCACTCAAACAGAGTCTGAGCCAGTACTGTCCGCTCTGTGTAGGACTATGATGGACCTGGCTATCTTTAGACAAGGTCCTTCATGGTCCTACACACAGTAGACAGTATTAGCTCTCTACAGAAACCACATGTTGCACACATGCCCCAGTCACTCAGTGGCCCATGATCATTTTACACTGATTCTGCTTTGGCACACATCACATGTGTAAAGCATAATTACAGCTGCCCTGGGGCAGACTGATGAAAGCGAAGCTGCCACTCTGTGATATCAGCCCCTTTGCCCACTAATCACTTACGAGCACATCACTTTCATACTGTGGCAAGACCAGCTGTGAGGGTCTACGCTGAACCTGCAGTTCCTTGGCGCTGTGCTGGCAGACTATTTAAGTGCTCCCCCTATTTCTCGTTGCTCCCCCTTTTGCCCACACACATTTCCGGGTCCCTGTGTAAGCCAGTCTGTCCTCCATGACTAGTGCAGCCATATGACTGCAAGTTCAGCACTGCTTCACTCTCGCAACACGCTGAACATGCAGTCTCATTTTTGGCACTAGTTTCTCTGCTTGGCCGTCTCATTGAGCCAAGTGCGGAAAAAGTAGTAGGTCAAAGTAGTAGCCAACTGGCCTACATCATCCACAGTGACGGAACTCTGTTATTTCCTTGGATTTGCCAGCTACGACGTCAGCTAAACTGGGAGCTGTTGAGCACCACCCAGTTGGCCTCCTTTGTGATGAGTTATGATAAGTATCGATCAGGTAAGAGCAACAAAAACAATGACGCTTTCTTCATTAGCCTGGCATCTCCTCACAGGGAGTGTCACCCAGGACCTTGGGCAATTGCTTGCCTGAGCAGTTGTAGCAAGGTTTGCAAGGAGTAGCTAGGCAATACAGATTGTGATTGTGGCGGGGATGTGTATCAACTCCTTCTGCCCAAACCTCTTGTCCAGAATACCCTCACCCAAGTCCATCAGGAGCATGGACACCAAAGTATAGAGAGGACTCTGGCCCTGACTCTGGCCCATGTGTTATTAGCCAGGTATGTCTCGTGAGGTAGCCCAATGGTGCCAGGCTTGTGAGAGATGTCAGCACGCAAAGGACAATCAACATGTTGCCCACGCATTCATTACTGGCTTCACAGCCGAACAAGATTGTTGCAGTTGACTTTATTCTACTAGAGCTAACCCCTGATTGAAAACGTGCTAATAATGACTGACTTGTTCAGCAAGTACACTCTGGCGGTCCCAACCCGCAACCAGCTCACCTTTGCAGTGGTGCAGGTCCTAATCACGGAGTGGTTTGCAAAGTTTGATGTGCCTACACGCATCTACTCCGACCAGGGACAACATTTTGAGAGTAAACTGATTCAGCAGTTGTGCAGCTTGTCAAGTCTCGCACTACCATATACCACCCAGCAGGTAATGGGCAATGCAAGCGCTTCATTCACATGCTGCACATCATGTTGCAGGCACTGCCTGCAACCTGCAAGAAGGACTGGATTGCTTGTCTGCCCCAGGTGCTCTACGCCTACAACGCCACTCCTCACCAGTCCATAGGGGAGTCACCCTTCTTCGTAATGTTTGGACAGGAACCGCGACTGAGATTTCCTTCCTGCTGGGTCGAGTGCAAGAACCCGTGGTGGGAACTGTGCACAAGTGGGTGCAGGAGCACCAGACACTTCTGCGGATGGCCCTTTGATCGTGCAAGGGAGAGACTGCACCTAGCTGCCTCATGCAGAATGCCAATCATGACCAGAATGTTCGAGAAGTGGTCCTTAAGGAAGGCCAATTTGTGATGCTTTGTGACCACAGTGCCAAAGGTTGTCGGAAGACCCAAGACCTGTGGCCAAGACCTATGCCAGCTGTACCTGAGCTGGAAATTGTTTGTGACCCTGGTCAGGCCACTGTCCACAGGCGCACTTGGCCAATAACTGGTCAACACCAAAATCCCCATCATCTCCTAGGGGAGGTGGTGCTACCGAATCATCATCTAGGACCACATATGCTGTGTGGTGCTAGGATGTGTTGCTTCATCGTCAGGTTGACGATGCAAACCGGGGGGATAGAATGTGGCAAGACCGGCTGTGAGGGTCTATGCTGAAGTTTCTATTACCTGCAGTTCCATGAGGCTGAGCTGGTGGACTATTTAAGCACTCCCTTTCTTGTTGCTCCCCCTTTTGCCCACATGCATTTCCAGGTCTCTCTGTAAGCCACTTTGGGCTCCATGACCTGGTAAAATTACAATCCTTTAGCCCTTATTCATGAAAATATCCAAATTCCTAAATCAGTTGTCCTTTTTGTGCCGCTGTCTGACTGCGAGTGCAGCACCACTTCACTCTCACAACATGCTGAGCTTCACAGTGGATTCTTGTGCTCTCTCGTATTTGGCAACAGGTAATGAATGACTACTGCTCTTGTCCATTCACAAAATATTGTCACATAGTCCATGTTTTTTGTAGTTTCTCTGCTTGGTCGTCTCATTGTGCCTTGAGCCAAGTGCACCTCGCTGTGCGCCTTCATCTGCATCGACAGGTAACACCCCGTGGAAATTCTTCATTCATAAAATTTCCAAATTCTTACACATATGTCCCTTGTAGCCACGTTGCTTGACTGCACTCGCCATACCAGTCCCTTTATGCACTGTGGCGTGCCTTCAACAAAAGGACAAGGAAAATGCATTCTAAATATAATTTCAACTCAAAGCATGCATTCTCTAACAATGAATCTGGTTGTATCGTTGCCAAAGATGACTCAAGTAATTCCACGCCAGTCATCCCAAACTCTAGAAAGTGAGCTGTGTAAAGCGGATTCCTAGCTGTCAACCCTGGGATCGTGTGCTCACCTTATTCCATCAGTGGTATGTGTTTCTCTCAGTTGGGCTTAGTTCTAGTGCACTATAGGATTTACTGTAACTCTCCATTCATGTTTTTGGTGTCATCAGTGGTCAGCAACGGCACAGAGCACACCACCTCTGCTGTTTTGCTTATACTGCTTTGCTTTACTGCTTTGTCTGTGCTGTTCTGCTCTCTCTCGCTTGCTTATTTTCTGCCTCTATTTGTTTCATTTTTTTAAATTTTGATTTATGCTTTAAGTTGAGAGAATCGGGTCTAATCTTGTGTCTGGCGCCATTCTCCCACATAGAGCAGTGCATGGGCACCCAACTCTAGCGGAACTGGGTGCATGCAAGGAAATGCGTGTAACAGTTTTTTTAAATTAAATTAAAAATATGTTTCCTTTAAAATGTAAAATAAAGACCCTGTAAATTATGGAATCTGGCACTCTCATTTGATATGCTTACCTGTATGTCTTATACTTAGATTTTCTTTCCCCAAACTAGATTTTATAACACCATTTCTATTAAAGGAGAATTAACGTAATCTGAACCTTATTTCGGTAATAAAACAAGTTGTTTTACTCACCCATAGCACTTTGGTGTCATTTGGAGCATTTCCGGAGATGTTTTAGATTTGTGATATCCGTAACGTGAGTTCTCGGGGCATATGTTTGCGGTCTCCAAATAACACAAACTTTAGCACTTTTCAAATCATAGAAGCTCAATGTCTTAGTCTACACTTTCGTTTGAGTCAAAAGTGGCCTGTAATCCGAGATTTATCCATAATTTCGAGTAGATGAGGATGCCAGTGCGCATGTGCGGAGTCACATCTTATTTCGCTCTCAGCTTATTTCGCTCTCGCTCTCAAACATGAAACGCAAAGCTGTAAGATGTTTGGACCATCGTGTTTGCAGTACCCACTTCAGTCAAGATGATTTTTTACCAGCAAAGGAAAAGAAAGAAGGCCAGCGGATTCAGCGCATGATTCTGAGAAGTAATGCAAAACCGATGGCTGTTCTCTGCGCTGCTCCTAAAACTGTCTCTGCTTCATTTTTCCGTATCCATTCTGTCTCATCCGTATACTCCTCTTCAGTCCTCAGTCCTCCATAAGTCCTCTTCAGCCTCAAAGTCCGAATCTTGTGCCATGTGTCACTCGCAACAGAAAAGTTGCGTCTTCTTATCTGCAAAACAGCTGTGAATGAGCGCGTGCGCAGTAGCCTCCTCATCTACTCAAAATTATAGATAAATCTCGGATTACAGGCCACTTTTGACTCAAATGAAAGTGTAGACTAAGCAGACCCTCCAGGAATTTGCGATGTTGCGATTTGCAACTTCAACGCAACTTCAGCCAATCCTAGTGAATTCAGGGCGGTGTTGCAATTTTGACCAATCACCGCAAATTTCCCGCAAATTTTACTAATTTTGACCAATCATCGGTGACGTATTGAACGCCGACCAACTTCTTTCTGCCTTAGTTCCGTGTGACGAAACGAAACTGCGGCCGTGTCCCCAGTTCGGAGCGCGGCCCGAAGGGGGCTCAGACTGCAGTCAAGGCGGTGCACACTTGCTCAGCCCCGACTGCAGTCCGCGGTCCGCGGTCCGCTTAAAGACTTTTCCTTTTCTGGTAAAAAATCATCTTGACTGAAGTGGGTACTGCAAACACGATGGTCCAAACATCTTACAGCTTTGCGTTTCATGTTTGAGAGCGAGAGCGAAATAAGCTGAGAGTGAAATAAGATGTGACTCCTCACATGCGCACTGGCATCCTCATCTACTCGAAATTATAAATAAATTACAGGCCACTTTTGACTCAAATGAAAGTGTAGACTAAGACATTGAGCTTCTATGATTTGAAAAGTGTTAACTGCGCATGGGACAAAAAAGAAGTGGGACAGCAGTCGTCGCGCCGGTGTACTGTCGAAATGTGTGACGCACATGCCCTTCAGGCCATGCTCCGAGCCGCGCGCTCTGGGAATTGGGACACGGCTTCTAATGGCAAAGAAACATGTCTGCGGCGCCATTTGCTTACAAAAATAACAGCAAAAGACCGGGCGAAACAGTTCCCCTCCTAGTAGTAATTTATTTTCGATGTTGGTAAGGTTGTTTTAGGACCATATCTGTGATCTCTGTGTCCTTGAATTATTCTTTTTCAGTAATAACTCAGTATTCAAAATATTACTCAATTTTAATTACAAAAAGGGAAAATCACAACTATTTATCGCAACTTTCACTTCCTCCCGCAACAAAATCCTTAAAAGCACCGCAACTTTCATCGCAACTTTTTGAAAAAGCTCCCGCAAATTCAGGCATTTTAGCCCGCAACAATCACAAAAAATGCCCGCGAAATCCTGGGGGGTCTGACTAAGACATTGAGCTTCTATGATTTGAAAAGTGCTAAAGTTTGTGTTATTTGGAGACCGCAAACATTTGCCCCGACAACTCACGTTACGGATATCGCAAATCTAAAACATCTCTGGAAGTGCTCCAAATGACACCAAAGTGCTATGGGCGAGTAAAACAACTTGTTTTATTACTGAAATAAGGCTCAGATTGTAAAAAACGTTAATTCTTCTTTAATATTCTAAAGTGTCAAACCCTCCAATGCCACAATATAAGAAAGGTCGATGATGTGTCTTGTCATGACGGCAGAACTTTGGCTGAGCGGGAATAGATAGATAGGACCACTGCTCTAACCACTGAGCCACTGTCACTGAGCTACGGTTGTATTTAGTTAAGTCAATGTAATGTCCATAAAAACACTGAAATGGCTGAACCAAACTGTGGATATACAGTATGCATATGAGTGAGGGGGGAAGGATTGTAGGGAAGCATAGCATGACTCTGGCTGTATAAGATATCAGTGAGTACAGACTTGCTTTGCTTATTTGGCCTGGTGATTTTACTGTTTGGAGCAATCGCATGAAAGATAGTATAACATTTTACATGGAAGCACTGCAAGTCACTTTCCTTACAGTTTGCATCTGTACGTGTCTGTGACAATTTAAATGGGTTTTCAGTCAGACATTTGCCTGGAAGAATCCATGACTCATCGCTGTACCAGCGGATGAGTCTGGTAACGCTTGATCCAGAATGTGCTGCTGTTGCGCTTAGACAGACAGCTAAGTGAACCAATCAGAGATTGCGCCATCTTGATTCAAAACTGAGGAGGAACTTCCGCTGCCTAAGAGTGACTTTGTGGGCAAAGGCGGGTGCACTGACGTCACCATCTTTGAACGAATCAGAATCGCGGAGTCCGTTTTTAACCGGAGGAGCGAGAGTGGAGCGAGGGTGTCCAAATGGTATCGCGCTGTATAGGAAATACAGAGAGATATCATTTGGCTGGCCAGGTAAGTCAGACATTGCAAACTGTAAACATAAAAAAAAAAATGGAAATAATATGGTAGTTAATTTGTCACCAATTTGTGTTTGGCCAACCTCATTGTGATCAAATATTATGTAATCGTTATTAATAATAGTAATAGTAATAGCATTTTTGCCATTTTTACCATATATATTTACAGAAATATCCTGGTTCATCATGGCAACAATTTGTTACTATTTTAGTTGCATTTAATTATTTTCTTGTTTGTTTGTATTTTATTATTCGCATCATCAACAGTTAACGTGGGGAGGTGTGAAGCCAAGATCCTCTGGCAAGACACAATTCCTACTTTTCCATTGAGAATGGCAGAGTAGAGGTCATTCTACTCTGGACAAAAGTACAACACAATATACTGTATGTCAGAACAAGTTACAAACACTGCTGTTCTCCCCACCCAGAAATGGGCGTGTCCTGAATATTGTGTAACGCCTCATCAGTTTGCAAATATAAATGCTTCTATATGTTAGGGTCGTATACAGAAGCGTCACTTTGGGCAAACTCCCTCTCCACTGCAGTACTTTTGTTTTGTTTTCTGAGCTCAAATTGTTTTTAACTATTTGCCTTCTTACAAATTTTTATCATTATGAATATGTTTCTAGGTTGGATAAATTACACTTAAATATGGAAACAGGAATGAAGTTCATACTGCTGAGTTCAAGTGAGTAAAAAGAGTTTAAAAATAAATAAATAAAACGATATATGGTGATGTTTGCACCAGACAATATTATTGCTATAGGTTTTAAATATGACCCTACATAATGCATGCTCGCAAAGAAGTATCATTTGTGTCTGTGCTCTAATTGTAGATTTTTCTGCATCTTTAAGTCTTAACTATAACCTATGCTGATCTGTTTAGGTCTTCTCCTTCATTTTGCCCACACTGAAAGACAGTTTGAGTATGTCCCAAATAGCCTGGACTGGACTCAAGCTCAGACCTATTGCAGACAGACATACACTGATCTGGTAACTATCTACAATGCCCAGGAAAATCTGATATTGAAGGCACTTACAGAGAACAATAATATAAATGTTTGGATCGGGCTCCGTCACAACTTTCATAACTGGAGATGGAGCATGGGAGTGTTCACTCACTCAGTTGACAACCATGATGCCATCTGGGCTCCTGGACAACCAGACAATCTCGGTGGAAACCAGCACTGTGCTGAAATAGCTATCGCATTTGGAAAGGGTGAAGGGATTTTCGATAGAGAATGCACATCTCTCTTCAACTTCATATGTTTTGATGGTACGATATTCAAAATTATTCTTACATGTGTGTGGCAATATGATGACTTTTGGTAGGGCTAATTTGTATAATTTAGCTTTACAGACTTGCCCTCAATCAATATCAACAACACAACTCTGATTTTAATGGTACCAGAGAAACCTTATTTAACATAAGTTTCTCCCCACACAAAGACACAGAGGTTCATGGACCATTACAGTGACATAGACAAAAATTACAATTGCATCACAAGATAATTAATGTTATATTTTAAGTTTAAGTCAGAAATTCAGTTTGAAGACCAGTGTTAGGCATAACGGTGTTAGTAACATCCTTACATTAACAAGTAATCTAATGTATTACTTTTTTCTTCTGCTATAACGCTGCTTTTTAGTCATTTTTTTACTGTAAGTCTCAGCAGTGGTGACAGATCAGAGTCTGCTCTATTGTCTCATTGAGAGGAGCTGCTTTTTTCTTTTGTTTTGGGAAGTAAACAAGACAGAGACGAGGGATAGAGTGATTGACTAAAAAAAGTAGACTGTAAATGTGACCAATCACAAGCAACATTAGGAGTCCGCTTAGACTCTCCTGACATTTCATTGGTTTAGCACTGGGATTTTTATGAATGTTCACAATTATTTGGCGATTCTTTTGTGACAGAAGTACAAATAGATTGACTACAGCAGGAGAGACACATGTGTTTGGGGTTTACAGGTCACTAAAAGGATAGTGGACACATCCCTCTGCTCGTGCCACTTATCATAAGTGCAGCTCATCTAATATCTGTTTGGAGGTTCACCTCTGGTTTTACACGTGTATAAGCACTGTCATGTGTGGTGTACATGTTTATAATATTCTGGTATCAGTGTCTTTGGTAAATGCGTTGTTTGGCCAAACTCTGCTGCCTAAAGGGGACAGCTGTTTGCCTTGTGTAACAATTAAATAGCTGCACCGCTGACAGTTCATGTGTAAGAATTATTTATGTGTAAAAGAGGAGAAAGAAAAAGAGGCTACATGGACTAAAAATACATTTATGTGAAGTATGCAAATCAATTAACTAAACAATTTTGACCCCCTGTGCAATTAAAAAAATACTAGATAAAGTGCCAGATACAGTTTTGTTTAATGATTTATTTCTCTGTTCAGGAGTCAGAATGACCCTCTGTATTCCAAATGCACTTTATTTCTCCTGTTAGACAGTAACACAGACCCAGGAACAGTAGTAAATGACCCTGTGATTTGATTGGTCAACACTGACAAGAGGTCTTTGCACTTCCCAAAACAATTTAAAGTAATGGCTAGTGTTGGGCAAGATCCTTAAAAAAGTATTTTTTAAGTTACCCGTTATATCCCCCAAAGTAATTGCATTATTTACTATGTTACTGGGTGATGTAAGTAACTAATTACCAGATATTAGGGATGTCAACAATTAATCGACTTACGATTAATTGTCGATCAAGACGTTGGTCGAACAAAATGCATTAATTGTAATTAATCGCGGACACGCGCACCCGCGTGGTCACGAAACAAGGCAACCGCGCACCGCGCTGCGCCAAGCTCGACTCACAGCCGGCCGCAGGCGCCAACGGCACTGCCCGCGCGTACACTGGGGCTGCTGAGCACGAGATCGACCCGCGGCGCCCGGAATGCGTAGTCTCAGCCCTAGCCACAAACCAGCCGCACGAAATCAGCAGCGGCACGTGGTGGTTTAATCCTGGTTTAGTCCAGATCTAGACCTGGTCCAGTCCTGGTTTAGTCCAGGCCCAGTCCAGGTTTAGACCTGGTTTAGACCTGGTCTAGACCTGGTTTAGTTCTGGTCTAGACCTGGTTTATTCCACGTTTTGTCCTGGTCTAGTCTCTTAGCCAATCAGGATGCAGAACACAATGTTACACTATAAAAAAAATAAATAAATAAATAAATCTGCGAACCGCGATAGAGCGAGGGATTACTGTATTTTGTTATTCAGCATCAATACATTTGTCTGCTTTTTACTAAGGAATAATTAATTGAGGAATATACAATATAATAATACTATGATATATTTTTGACTCAGTGTTATGTATTCTATAGCTTATATTCTTAAAGACCCTATTGAAACACTAAAACGCTTATCAGTTAGTCGTTAATCGATCGATAAGGTCAATCAACTATCAATTAATGAATTAATCGATAATTTGCATCCCTACCAGATATAGTAACTACTAAATTACAACAACAAAAAATACACCCCAGCTGCTTTTTCCAAGTAAAAATAAATCACCAAATGCACCCAGAGCCAGCGTTGTAGGCTATTCTCCACAGAGCTCTAAAACACAGACATAATGGTAAAGTCAAAACAGCGCAGGGAAAACAGCTGTCCCCTTTATGCAGTAGACTGTGGCCAAACAGCATTTACCAAATGCAATGATATCAGAAGATTACAAACATGATAGCTCTTCTAGACATGACAACTCTTATAGACATGTAAAACCAGAGGTGAACCACCAAACAGACATTCGATAAGAAGCATAAACAGACAACTGTGTCCACTATCACATCGCTGACGTCTTTTTTGACTACACCTGTGCTCTCTGGTCATCTTTTGGCTGGCCAAAGCAGGTACCCTGTCAGACAGCAGTAACATAGATCTCATCTAGTGGTGATATGTGAGAATACAACAGGGGCAGGTCAGCCAATATAATTACAGATCGAATCTAATTAGCTTTAAAACTATAAATAAATGTGTGAGAAAACAAGCTCCTGGATAAAGACCAGTTATTTTATTTATTTTATAAAGCTACCAATTAACTGATGAAATAAAATTGAAATAATGTTATGTATCGTCATAAAAAATATTTTGTTGTATTTTGCCATAATTTAAAAAATCAGGAATTAAAAAATCAGGAATTTCACAAATATTGTTGACAATCTTTGATGTAATTTCTTTCTCGATCCTCATCCAGGCAATAATGCAGTGAATTATATTTACGTAACTAATATGACTAAGACGTGGCATGACGCACAGCAGTACTGCAGGACAAACCATAATGACCTGGCCAGTGTAAGTGATGTCAGCACGCGTAAATATCTCCTGGACATGATAAGAGCCCCAAACAACAAAAACGTAGATGCTTGGATTGGGCTCTACAGAGATCCCTGGAGCTCCTGGTCAGACAACAGCAGCACGACCTTTTATAACTGGGAATCACAACCTACTATCCATTCTACTGATGATAACTGTGGGTATATGTCAGTTGCCACAGGGAAATGGCATGAGATCCAATGTACTACCAGCTACAACTTTTTCTGCTATAGAGGTGAGATTATGTTGCTTTTTGTTTTAATCCCTTGTTTTTAATCCTGTGTTTAATCCCAGTTTATTTTGATTTAAATCATTGGTATATTAATGCATAGGTATATTAAGATCCCACTGGTCATCTAGATCTTCACCAACTAACTACATAATACCGCTGTAGCAACTTTAACACATTCATACAACAGTCCTAAGTCAAAGTGGAAGATGCACATTACCCATTACCCAAGGACACCATAACAAAAAGCATTTAGTTGAAAACCAACTCTATATTTTCACTGAGCAATATGACCAATTAGAACGGAGATTGAAAAGATGTAGCCCTATATTTTGTCAATATTTTCAATCACAATAGTAAAATCACAATAGTAAATCGACTTAATAAAGTAAACAAGTCAGATGAAAATAAAGATTACTCAAACGTGTACAAATCACTCTAGTGGGTTAATGAGAAAACAATTATAAAATGGTTATGTTAGGAAGCAGCCATCACTCTAAATCAGGGACTGCAGATGGAAACTAGCTATTTATTTATAATCTAGTGCATAACATCATTTTTTATTAACTTATTGTGAAAGTAGTACCAGAAGATAGTGATGTAACATTCATGAATGTGTTGGCTCCTTGGAATGGTTCCTTAATATGAATGGTTGAAACCAGATAGAATTTTTGAAAATTTGTAATGTTTCTTTATTTTTATACTGATCCAACAGAAAAAAATAATACAGAAGCAGAGAAGCCAACAAAGAGTGAGACTTTTCTACACAGAAAACACCAAAATAACAATTGACATCATAATAAAAGTCTTTTATTATTATTGTAGTGCAACGTTTAGATTATGTGTCATTTCAAAGGGTAAACACACTTCCACTCAACAAAAAACTTGGCCATTTCTATCCCTATTATATACTTGTTGTTGTTGTTGTTAAACTGAGTGCTCACACTGGCTTCTGTCATATAATTAAATACATAAAAAAGCCAAAAGTCCCATCACTACCAGAGGAATGTTGTCTCCCACAGATTCTATCTCACCAACGACGGTGGGAAACAGCACTCAAGGTCCAACCCATACACGTACAACCCCTACAGTTCCAACCCATACAACTGTCCAAGAAGGCCAAAGGAAGATAGTTCTGAAAGTGAAGCTTCAGTCTGGAGTAAACCTGAACAACGTGGAGATACAGCACCAGATTTTAGAGCAGGCAAGTCCTCCACATGTTCAATCCAGGTCAATCATCATCACCATCATCATCAGTCTTTATACTTATGTCATGTTTTCTTTTAGGTGAAGAACAGACTCGGACAAGTGGGAGAGGTAAACATTACAGTGAAGTGGAGAGCCGCAACAAAACCTGTAACAAACCAAACTGTACCCAAAAAATGTAACGTACAAAACTTTGTAACATAGTGCATTGCATATTCTGGTGGATGTGATTATAGAGTTCGGGAAGGAATGTCAAAACACAGGCGTTAATGCTAAACTCTCATAGACAACACTAGCCAACACAATGTCAAAACTAGACGAAATCACAGTAAACTGCTGGGTCACTACTAGTAAATACGTACATCTATCACTGTATAGTGTTGGAAAATTTCTAAATGAACATTATGTTTAGTATTTAGCATCTTAAAATCTCCATTGGCCTTAACATTAGGCTAAATTCTATGTTGTGTGATGTCACAATCCCGAGCTCTATAGATGTTAAATATAGTCATTATAGAAGGACATTGATAGTGCGTGAATATGTTTTGCCAATTTTATTTCTGATTTAAAGCTAGTTTAGTCCACATGTAGACTTGGTTTGTAAAGTTTGAACAGTTTTGGTTGTTTATACTTTTTGGATCTGTAACATAATCAATAAATAAATGATAGTAATGTACTCTAATGTATTAGAGTAATGTACTCTAATAGTAATGTACTCTAATGATAGTAATGTACTCTGATTACTAAAAATAATAGTCATGTACGTAATTTTAAAGACAATAAAATAATAATAAAAAAAGATCAACTGATAAAGGTTGTCTTAAAAATATATTTATTGTTGAATATGTCAAAAAGAACAAGTTCGTATGGACGCAAGCCAGCCAGCACCCACAGTCAGGCCAAAGGTTTAAACAGAGGCAAAACTGTACTCATGAATACAAAACAAATTGTAACCCAACATAAAAAATTAAAAAACTTAAATAACCCCCCATATGGCTATACTTTAATTAACTAATAGACTAAAACAGAATAAACACACAAATGAACAGCAATGGTTAAGTCCGTGCTCATGTGACCTCCTTTAGCGCGTTACCATGCGTTATTTATGGCACGACCCGGAAGTGTCCAGGTTTGGCCCCTGAACCAGAGAGCAGCGTGGCAACAGTGGAAGGTAAGGAGCATGTGGACGTGTAGGCATCGAGTGTGCACCCTCAAATGCACTGTGGTGGGGAAACAGAGTCCAGGCAGCTTGGAAACAGTTTGTGGGAGTACAGGACCGCGGGACATGTAAGCCGTCCTACGGGGAAGCAGTCTACCGAAGCTTGGCTCTGCAAAACCAAGTGCTCCGTGCGTCCTGCCAGCTAAGGCGTGTTCTTGGGCCAGTGAAAGACGCACCGCTCCGGGAATGACGGAGCAACTGTCACACATGGCTTTAAGCACACAAGAGACAATTTTGCGTGTAATAGGACCTTTAAATAATTCCATGTCCACCTAAACTGATGACACTAATATAAACTAAAAAAATCATTATAATACATTCTATATAATCCAGTTGTCACACCCTTTGACCTTACATGTCCTTTGGAGCTGCTTAGTAACTATTTAAATCAGCTAACACAACCAAGCACCTCCTAAGATGGATGAAGCTACTTATCAGGCCCCTGTTGGCAGTTTGTCTTGGTTAGATACAAACTACAAACACATGGCTAGCTTGTGCTGTTAACAACCTTGTCTTGTGAATGACATTAGCTACCTTGTGTTCCAGATCTTGTGCCACATTGGGCAGGAGGAAGTGCAGGAGTGGACGGCGCTATGTTATGGCTACACTGTCAGGAAGTTACAGGTGTGTGGAGCGTAGTGAGATGTGCTAATGCTACATGTGTGTGACCTCCTCCAGCTCTGGGACTAGCATGTCGGGAATAAATCATGAGGTCTAACCCTGGTGTGGTGATTCATGGAGCTGCCGGTACGACCTTCGACTCTGGTGCACAGCTGGGTCCACGCATCCGGTGTCCACCCATTCTTCCCGGTGACAAGAAAGGCCTTTTCCACAACCTCAATAACGCAGTTTTTCTTCTCTCCAACAGAGGCAGTGATGGAAGAATACTTAAAATGTGTGTAGTTACAGAATACAGAATACCTGTATTAAACTTTATTTTGTAGCGTATTCCGATATCAGAGTACTGTATTCTGAATACTTTGAATACGTTCACGCAGAGTTGCATTTAAATTATAGTGTAAAGACATAACATAGGATCAAAAACAGCTTTATGTCTGTTTCACAGTTTGTTCTGCATTTATTTATCACTGATCAGAGAAAGAAAAAAAAAATCACACTTGCACGTACCACAAGAGCAGCTTTTTATATTTTTCTCATTGATTCTGTGCAGTTTGAAGCCTAAATTGTGTGATCCAGTACAGTAACTCCTTTGATTTTTGAAAAGGAACTGTATTCTGTGTACCACCAAACGAACAAATAACTGTACCAGAATACACAGCAAAAGAAAAAATCATTTCTGTCAACTAGGTAAAAGGTTTCGATTGAAGACATTTCGCAGAATACAGTTACTCAAAATGAGTATTCAGAATACATATTCTCAGTACATGAATTCAGTTTCTTCCCAGCACTGGACATACGCTACATGTTCTTTGGAAGAACAATCTCTTGCTGCAAACATGGATTTGGATAGTAAATAGGTTGCTGGCTTTCAAAATTGTACAGCTATAGGCTATGCATTAAGACCTTGATACAAACCAGGAGTAGACAATTCTAAAGGTCCATATCAGTGCTTAAATAGAAGGCATCAAATTGTCATGTTGCTAATAGCCTTGCTGCTAATTAACCATTTCAACATGTAATATTACCCACTGTTGCACTGTTGTAGAGGGCAAAACCAAGCATTTCCCTTGCAGTGACAACATTCCAGAAGACTTTTATAATAATAATAATAATAATAATAATAATAATAATAATAATAATAATAATAATAATAATAATAATAATAATAATAATGCATTATTCTAGCATTTTTCCATACATCCAAAGTTGCTTTACAATTTGGTGCATTGTACATTAACTCCATACTGGCGGTGGTAAGCCACTCTTGTAGCCACAGCTGCCCTGGGGCAGACTGGCTCCAATCTGTGCCCCTCTGACCAACACTTATGTTCACACCACTTTCATACTACACAATGTGGATGAAATGTCTTGCCTAAGGACACAACAACCCCTGACGCTTTCCCTTTCACGTACTAACCAGGCCCAGCCCTGCTTAGCTTCTGAGATCTGACCAGATCAGGCTTTGACAAGGAGGTTTGAACCATAACAAATTAAATGTGTGTTATACGCTAAGTAGGTATTAGCGATGAGTTCAAATCTAGGCTTACGGGCTAGGCTAGGTTGAGATCATGCCTTTAAATCTCACTATTATAAAAGGTATTAACCCCTTAAGTCATGTGATATACTTTATGCCTTATATGTTGTTTCTACACACACCCACACACCCACCAGTGGCTACACATCACATATGACTTTACAAGCCCCTGGTCAACACTCGTCAAGGTTAAATCCAAGGCCACTGAGCATTTTACACCCAAGCTGTCTCTCTTTAACCAAGAAGAATGATGATCATTTATTTCATCCATCTCTTGCGACCAGTTAGCTACCACGTTCATGTAATGTTGATTTGAATCAGCTTTTTTATAGTATTGATAAAGACACAAATACAAAACTCAAATCCTACATGTACAAAAGTGAATTTCGAGAATGCATTCTGGTACAGTTCCTGGTAGAGTTACTCCACACATAATGCTTTCTGATCTGAAATTGTCTTTACACAAAAACGTCACATCTACAGTTATAGACAACATATATATCTGCTCCACTCCACATAAATGTTCCCTTGAAGTGGTTTGTATGGAAACAAGAGGCCCAAGTGGTTCCCCTCTCAGAGCAACTGCCTTGAAATCAATGTTTAATTTTTGTACTTGAGGGCAGCCATTCAATATTCTCCACTTACAAAAGGCTTTTTACTGGCCTACATTAGTGTTCAGCCTGCCCCAACCCCCTGCCACAACATAGCTGCCTTCCATCACTACCATTATAACATACTACAGTAGGTAGGTTTTCTTTGATGTATCCTTATTTTTTACAGATGTGTCAAATTATAGATAGATTATTTGTTTGTCAACACAGCGGATGGGCGCACAACCTGAGTGCAGAAAGTATGAGGGGCCGTTTAAGACATTATTCATTCTGGCCTGTGCTCTCAACACCAGGCCCACTCTCTCTTGTAAGTTTCCCTTTTATTTCTGGTCTCTAGCTGCCCTGCTCCAGGTGCATTAATTGTTCCAGGCAGGTTGCTCAATGGCCGAAAAGTGTCACATGTATTGGGGGTTATAGATTGGTGCTGATGTAGGCTTAAAAACATGCAAGAAAACTCCACAGCAACAAACCAATAAAAACAGCAAATAAAAACATGCAAAATCTACACACACAAATAATAAAAACAAGCTTCGCCATTGCAGACATATCACATATTGCTCTCACATACATACATTATCCTCTCACATACCGTACATGTGGTTTTACATTACAAACATATGGTACACATCTCGCATACATATATATTACAGTAATCCCTTGTTTATCTCGGGGGTTAGGTTCCAGAAATAACCTGCAATAAGAGAAATCCGCGAAGTAGGACAACTTTATATTTTACAATTTTTATACATGTTTTAAGGCTGTAAATGCCTCACCACACACATTATACAGTTTTCTCAGACTGGAATTAACCTTTTCTCACATTTCTCTCATTTAAACACTCAAATTTCCATAGATTTTCAACAAAATGTATTAATAGTGAAGCGTGGGGGGAGACACGGCTCCGTCGGGAGCCCCGCCGGTCGCGCGAAGGGAGCGGAGACATGAGTCATTGGATCCAACGGCACTGCCACATCCCGGGACGCGAAGCACACCAACCCCTTGGAGAAGTGCGCGACACGTGCACCCTCATCGTGGTCAAATCCATGACAGAGCAACACGACCGGTGCGAGGCCGCGCATACACCAGGGCTGCGAGCACGAGATCGAACCGCGGCGCCCAGTCCGCGTCCACTCAGCTCGAGCCACAAACCACCCGCACGAAACCAGCAAAGAGCGGCACGTGGTGGTTTAATCCTGGTTTAGACCTGGTCTAGTCTCGGTTTAGTCCAGGTCTAGACCTGGTCCAGTCCTGGTTTAGTCCAGGTCCAGTCCAGGTTTAGACCTGGTTTAGACCTGGTCTAGACCTGGTTTAGTTCTGGTCTAGACCTGGTTTAGTTCACGTTTAGTCCTGGTCTAGTCCCGGTCTAGTCCCGGTCTGGTCCTGGTCTAGTCCCGGTCTAGTCCCGGTCCCCCTGCATCCCCCATCTATCAATCGCAAAGGTCTATAGTCTCTTAGCCAATCAGGAGGCAGAACACAATTACACTATAAAAAAAAATTGAAAAAAATTGAAAAAAAAATTGGAAAAAAAAAAATCAACAATGAACCGCGATAGAGCGAGGGACCACTGTACTCTCACATACCTTTATTTTCCTTTCATATACTGTACATTAATATTTTTCATCTCTAAAGAGAATATGTGCATGTGAAAGAAAAATGTATGTATGTGTGAGAAGAATAGATGTATGTGTGAGAAAGTATAGTGGAAACAGAAGTCCAGGCATTTATCATGCTGTTATTGGCTGAAAATGCTCATAACTCATATGGTATTATGGAGGAATGCGAGGACTAAAGTACTTGGGGAAAACTGACTTCCACCTCGAGTGCAATGGAACGGCCAATCAAGTTGGGGTTCCAAAACACAAACTCAGGCTAGTTCAGTGCAGACCGAGTCAGCTGGATTTATGTTACAGCAAAAATGGCAGCGCAAACAGTAAACAGTAAGGAGAATTATCTTTTCATCATTTTGATATGTTAAAATGTGTATGCGTAGAGAAAGTGTCTTCTATAAACTTTTTAGTGACATTTAGACTTTCTTTCATTTGACAGTAGACAGAGGTTTTTTTTTAAAGTATGTAATAGTCAAACTACCATAATTGAGTCATTGTTAGCTAACAGACTTTATTATTTATTAGCAGGAGCTAGCGATACGTGATGTTAACTACCACAAGGTTCAGTCAGAGAGGGTTGAGTTCTTTGAGATTCGGATGTAGCGAGTGAGTTATATGTAGTGATGTGCAGATGAAGCTTCATGAAGCATTGAAGCCTTTCATCCAATTGGTTCACTCCAGCACAAAGCTTCTTGAAGCTTCATTTGCTCTAGTACAGGGGTCAGCAACCTGCAGCTCTGGAGCCGCATGCGGCTCTTTGATACAGTGGTCCCTTGTTTATCGCGGTGGTTACGTTCTAAAAATAATACACATTATACACTTTTGTGTGAAGAATCCCTCAGTCGTCCAGGTAAAAGGAGAAATTCAATTTGTCAAGTTTATTTGATTGAAAACGTTTCGCGGCTCATCCAAACTACTTCGTCAGTTCTGGTTAGAGTGCTGATGGACACTTCTTATATCTAGCTGCAGGGAGGAGCTAACTACAATGAAATTACGCTGAAACTATCACCTCTTTGTTTTACAATCCTAACCCTAACCCTCTGGACTGTTGTTTAGCATACCCATTCAGTACCATAATAGGTGTTTTCACACATCTGGACCTGATCTGGCTAGCCCTATTGTTTCCTTTGTTTTGATTTAGTTTTGAGAATGGAATTAAAGATGGGAGAGAGACTGTGTCTGACCCCTCCATTCCTGTTCAAGGAAGGATTCTCTTTCTTGACAAAAATAGCTTCTTTAACTCCCCTCTCAAACCTGTTCTTTTCCCTGGCTATGATCTGTACCTCACTATCCTCAAAGGAGTGGCCCGTGGCTTCTAGGTGGAGATGTACGGCAGATGAAGGTCCACTCTGGCACGCCCGTCGATGTTGGTACATCCTCTTGGTTGTTGGTTGTTTTGTTTCTCTAATGTAGCGCTCACTGCAGTCTTCACTACACTGAATGGAGTAGACCACATTGCTTTGTGGCTCGGTGTTTTGTCCATTGGGTGGACCAGTTTTTGTCTTAACGTGTTTGTGGGTTTAAAATAAACTGTGATTTCATACTGTCTGAAAATCCTCTGTAATTTTTCAGAAACGCTGGCCAGGTAAGGAATCGCTACACCTTTCCTCCTGGGTTCTGATTCTCTGTTGTCTTGTTTCTTGTCCTTGTCTCTCTTGGTTTTGTTAAAAGCCCATTTAGGATATCCACAAACAGAGAGGGCTTTCTGCACATGTTGTTCTTCTTTTTCTTTTCCCTCTATGCTTGCAGGAACCACTGTGTTGTAATGTCTGAATAACCCCCAATTTGTGCTGCAGTGGGTGGTGTGAATCAAAAAGCAGGTATTGGTCTGTGTGAGTGGGCTTCCTGAAGACCTCTACTTGGAGTCGCCGGTCTCCTCCTGTCATTACTGCACAATCTAAGAAAGCCAATGTGTTATCCTTGGCATTTTCACGGGTGAATTTGATGTTTAGATCTACAGAATTGATATGTGCAGTAAAAGGTTCCAGATATTGAAAGGTGTTCTATCAGGTTGAGGTCATGACTCTGTGCAGGCCAGTCAAGTTCATCCACACTAAACTCTCTCATCCATGTCTTTATAGACCTTGCTTTGTGCACTGGTGCACAGTCATGTTGAAGATGAAGGGGCCATCTCCAAAAGTTGAGAGCATGGAATTGTCTAAAATCTCTTTGTATGCTGAAACATTCTAGGTTCCTTTCACTGAAACTAAGTGCCCAAGCCTGAAAAACACCCCCACAACATAATCCCCCCTCCACCAAACTTTGCACTTGGCACAATGCATTCAGACAAGTACTGTTCTTCTAGCAACCACCAAACCCAGACTCGTCCATCAGATTGCCAGATGCAAAAGCACGATTCATCACTTCAGAGAACGTGTCTCCACTGCTCTAGAGTCCAGTGGTGACATGCCTTACACCACTTCGTCCGACGCTTTGCATTGCACTTGGTGATGAGTTGCTGTCATTCCCAATTGCTTCCACTTTGTTATAATCCCACTGACAGTTGTGGAATATTTAGGAGTGAGGAAATTTCACGACTGGGCTTGTTGCACAGATCCTATCACAGTACTACACTGGAATTCACTGAACTCCTGACAGCGACCCATTCTTTCACAGATGTTTGTAGAAACAGTCTGCAGGCCTGGTTGCTTGATTTTATACACCTGTGGCCATGGAAATGATTGAAACACCTGATTTTGATTATTTGGATGGGCGAGTGAATACTTAATGGCAATATAGTATATTTCTGTCTCTCCCATTATTGGGGGTCCTCCAGCCTTCCAATATTTGGCTCCATCATGTAGCGTTGGACCTCAATATTTTTCTGCTATCAGGTTTTGTGTTTGCCTGACGCTGTCATCCAGGCAACCCCACAGGTTGTTACTTAAGAAATAAGAGTTTAACAGTTTATATAAATGCAACTCAAATAGAATAACAATAGTACCTTGGGAAACAGCCTCAACAGTTTGTGACATTGATGGCTGTGGTTGTGGTGGTGAGGAGGAAGAGGAGTTGGTGGTGGCCCTCATTATGGAAGCACATTCTGCTTTCTTTTTTCTGCTTCACTCGCTCTTGCAGGGATGATTTTTTCTGAACCTTGGGTCCTGTAGTGTCGCAAGGCACATAATGCTCATGATTTGGATCCTATCCAGCTTCTCTCTCAAGAGCATCCTCAGCTTCTCAGCCAGAGAAGACCCCATGGATGGTGTTTTTTTTTTTTTTCATTTCTTCAATGATCCACCATAGCAAGCAAAGGTATGTCCTGTGAGTCAGACACCAGAGAGAGCTCGGTAGTTGTATCATTAAATGGTCCTAGGACAATCAGACGCTTGGAAATTATACCACATTCCTCTGATGAAATAGGTGAGATGTCTGTTGTGAGACTTGTCAAAGCAGAACCCACTGGCTGTCTTCGCTCAAACAGTCTTTGCAGCATATTGCAAGTGCTGTTCCAGCAGGTTTCCACTTCCTGGATAAGTTTGAGTTGAGGCTTCCCCAATTGTTCCTGCAAGCCTCTCCTTACAAAATACAATTAAAAATTAAATAAATTGTCAAGGCAGCAGAATTATAAACTAAAATAGCATTACAAGAAACTAATTAATTAACTTACCTTTTTACTGGGACTGCTTCTGATATATTCCACTATCTTCCTGGACTTGGCTCGTATGTCAGAGAGCTGAGGGGTCTGGTCAAGAGCCTTCTTCACCACTAAGTTAAGGGTGTGAGCTACACATATGGCATGTTTGAGCCGTAGCTCCCTTGCACAAACCCCCATATTGGCAGCCCCATCTGTTACAAGCAGTGGTGAAAGTAGTTTTCATTTCTTACAGGTGCTATAATGTCCAGTGCATCACTTTACCGTTTAAAAAAACAAAAACAAAAAACACTTGTTTTACCCGTTTTTTTTTTTTGTTTTTTTTTACGTTTTACACCTTTTTCATAGATAAATAACTTTTTAAAAAATACTTATTTATTTCATATTTTTGTGGGCCTACGTAAATGGTGCTGCCTACCTAGGGCTACTGTATGTGGAAAAAACAAAATAGCTCAGTTTGGAAATATTTTACTGAGAGAACTTTGCTTTTATTATTTGAACTTTCCTTTTAATAAACATTTAATTTGGAACTTCACTGAAAAATGCTAAATTATGGATTCCCTTCTTCAGAACAGGAAAAAAAAAAACTTTTAAAAAATCCAAACAGGTCTGGAGTAGTTGTCATCCTCAGGGTGCTGGTGAGCCAAGCCACATGAAAAATACAAAATTGTGAATTCCCTCTATCTGGAAAAAATAAATAAAAAAACATTCCATATAGGGCTGAAGTAGTTGCCCTCTTCAGCGTGCTGGTGAGCCATGCCACGTGCGGAGTGTGCTGCTCTTCTCCCTTTGGCCAGCCAGGTCTTTACAAATGGCAACGGATTCTACTGGTTGGTTGGTGGGCCAACTGTACTTATGAAGAGGAGGTTTGAAGCATTTCTGGAGTTTGCTCCTGTGGTCAGTAATGATATTGTTCATAGCGCTGGACCCCCCTCTCACAGTCTGCATTACTTGCTGAGAGGGTGTCTACTGCTATGCACAACTTTTTCATGTTGTTTGGAATTCTTCTCCCTCCACTTGCCTTATATTCAACAAATCCAAGGTGTGTTGTTTTCTCATTTACATGTAGAGCATGACACAAAGCCCTCACCTCATCCTCTCCATGTCTGGGATTGTCATGGTCCCATTTCTCTGGGTCAAGGACTGCAATTTGGTTCATCAGTGTGGTGTAACTTGCTTTTCTTTGGGCTGCAACACTGGATTGTGCTCTGTTGGCTGTTGTTGTGAAAAGCTCAACAACACTCAAACTGTGTGCCACTGCTTGGATGAACTGTGCTGAATCAATGGTAGGAGACTTGCCAACTTTTAAATCTTTTCCCTTGAATTGCATGTCCCTCTCAGCCTGTAATGCCTCAACTGTATGTTGTCCTGGATATCTGCTGAGACTTTCTATCTGCTTGATGTATGTCGTCATGATGTCATGTGCCTTTGGGAGAGTGATCCTCCTGTTCTGAAGAATTTCAGAGAGGCTCTTCAGTTCTGTCAGAACATCAGCCATCAGTGCAAGATTTTTAAGAAAGTTGATGGAGCACAACTTAGAAAGCAACCCTTGGAATTTGGCCCTCTCTCTGCTATCCCTTGTACTGTCTTGTGATGCATCTCGGAAGTGCTGTGCCAGTGCTGCATAAGAATGCCAAACGGCATCGACAGCTCTGTATGAAGAAGCCACCCATCGGACACTGAAAACTCTTCCAATTCTTCTTAACGTGATGTGAAGATTGTGGGCACACTCACTCAGCTCTCGCATGTTTTTTGGGGACTACAGAGCATCAAGAAAGGATTGGAAGTCTTTGGTTCCTCCAGTAACATTCAATGCCTGATCAACTGCCAGCTCCAGCCTGTGGTTTAGGCAGTGTCACAGGATGATGTGTGGGAAATCAGCCTGGAGCAGCTTCCCAACACCTGACTCCCAGCATCACGTTGGCTCCATCACTGCAAAACCAATTAAAATTTCTTGCAGTAATTCCATGGTGAAGCCATGTTTGAATAGGCAGTGCATAAGTTGCTCTTTGATGTGAGCAGCAGACAGATTCTCCAGCTCAATCAGTTCCAGTGGGAAGGCAATTGGATCCATCTCTCCATCGATGCTGGCCTTCAAAAACACAATGAGTGTCGACTTGTGCCCCACACTTGTTGACTCATCAGCCAACACTGTAATTTTACTTTTGTTTTCAATGATCTTTCTCACAATTTGATGCTTCATCTGAGATGACACGTGATCAATTATGTCAACACAGACCGTTTTGCTGTGCAGTACACGACCCAAATCGAGGGAATTTGTTTCTTGCAGGTCAATTAGTTTTTCAAAATCTGTTAAAGGTTTGTCATGTTTTGCGACAAAATATGCGGTTCTGAAAACCCTGGCAGTGGCCTCAAATGCACACTCCTGGCTGGTGACAGTCATGTTCAAGAGGATACCTTTCTGTGCAGTTTGAAGAATCTTTGTTGCTTCATTATGGGCTGCAGATTCTCTGTGTTCATGGATGTTTTTGCGCAGGGATGAAAGCTGCACTGTCCTCGAATAGCCACACGGGGCGATTTTCCCATCTGCCCAACTGTTAGCGATATTTACACCACGAGATGCTTTAACTCCAAGGCACTTAACATCACGACACGAGGTACAGCCAAGCATACCGTTTTGGGCATAGAGCCATTCATTTTTTATTTTGAACTGATCAAATTGTTCCTTTGACCAGACAAGGGGGTACACAGCACTTGCAGAAGCCCTATCATCACCTGCTGATGGTCCTGCACCTGCGACATTTGCCTTCTCACTAACACTTGCGTCCTCACTCACCGCCACCGCGCTGGGGACTTTATGCACGGAGTCTTCTGACACACATGTTTTCTGGACTTTTTCCTGATTTTCATTTTCCTCAGCTCTGTCTTTTCTTTTAAATAGTTCAGTAATTGTTTTCTGCATTCTTTTTTTCTCCGTAGCACAATGCTTTACTTCACATCTCTCACTTCCTGAAAAAGCTTCTGAATGCGCACATATATTGGCTATCAAGTGGATATATTGTAAATATAGGCCTATTTAAAACAGGTGATAATGTAAAAAAGTACGGGGAGTGGCAGAGCTCATATGAATACTTTTCGGGGTGTCAGGAAAACGTGCGATCACTTGGTGAAGCATGCTCATATTTAAATCACGAGCTGGTGCTCCTGCAGCCTACTAAACAGGTGTCCGGTCGTGCGCGCAGCAATGCCTCGCAATGGTTTAGGCTGCTTTCACGGCTACAGTCAGATAAGTTTTGACAATCCTTGCTTAACAGACTGCAGATATTTCTGCACGAGAGTTTTGGGTAGCTTTCAGTTACTCTCGAATGGCATAGTGTGGTTGTTTGTGTTTTCTACTTAAATAGCGCACCTTACTTTTTTTTTTCAAATGTGGGTTTTGGCCACCATTCTCTTAGCGGTGCTGCGTACCGGCTGTGAATGTTATACCGGTGCGCCGTTCCGGTGCGCACCGCCTTACTTTCACCACTGGTTACAAGGCATGTAACTTTGTCATAGCCCATTCCCTCATGAGTGAGCCTTTCACTTGTGCAATATTTTCTGCAGTGTGCGCCTTGGGAAAATGTTGCACTCCCAAAACAACTGTATTTAATGTGCTGGAGTTATTAACAAAATGGCATAGGACAGCGAGATAGGCCTTTTTGTTGATAGAGGTCCACATACAGTATCTGATTGATATTCTCAGTGCTGACCTTAGCTTTCTCCTTCATCTTCTGGTACCTGGCCTCTACCATGGCTTTCAGGGCCTAAAGGAAAGAAAAAGCATTTAGTTTAAAAGTACGAGGTGGCTGTGAAGCAATGTGTAGTGTGGCTTTCCTGTGACTGATGGATTCAGGTTTGAGCCTCAATCCTGCCTGTCCACATTGTTAATGGATTTATTTAGTAAAAGGACCATTTTCAATGCTTTTATTACCTTCTTAGTGGGGAGAACATAGCTAGGATTTAACAATTTAACAAATCTTTTAAATCCTTTGTCCTGCACAATACTAAATGGCTGGGTGTCCTCAATCACCATGCTAACCAGGTCTTCATCTATTTGAGATTTTTCTCCTGAGGAAGAAAGTAAAAGCAAAGCACAAAATATAAATATCACAAACATGAATTTATTAGTATAATATTGTTATATAATTTAATCACATTACTGTATGCTATATTATCATGGCATTTTTGATGACTCACCTGGTCTTGGTCCACATTTGGTGTTGTCCTTATTCTCATGCACAGGTCTGTAGTGCCTAAGCATGGATGAGGTGTTGTTGTTATACAGCACCCCAGCTCCCTGGCACATAGCAAACACTAAGACACTAAGACAGCTGAAGATAAATTGCACTGCGCAATCCATATTATTTATGAAAAAAAATAAAAATTCTGTAGACGTATTACTGTACATATCTTGTTGGGAGAAATGAGATGAAAATGTTATAATGTAATATCCTCCTCTTCTTAGCTGTCTCCATTCTCTCCTGACTCCTCACTCTCGTAAATCTCCAAACTCTCTCCAAATTATCTCCACCTCTCTTCAAACTATCTCTAACTCTATCCAAACTGTCTCCAAACTCTCACTGGCCGCAACTCTCCATCAAACTGACGTTTTTGGAGGATGTGGTTATCTACAGCTGCTCATGGGAGCAGCATCTCACACATCTGAGGAAGGTCCTGGGAAAATTCCAGAAAGCAGGACTCACTCTTAATCCAAAGAAGTGTGAGTGGGCCCGGGAGGAGGTGCCCAACGGGCTACTAACTCGGCCATAGAGAAGTGCAACCCCAAGTGGACAAAGTGGAAGGAAATCCGGAACTGCCCAAGACCCAGAACTAAGAAGGAAGTAATGTCTTTCCTGGGGCTTGCAGGATGGTACTGACATTTTGTTGCCCAGTTTGCCACCCTTGCCCCTCCCCTTACTGCCCTGACTGCCAAAGACCAAAAAAACCCTGTAAGTTGGATCGAACAGTGCAAGGCTGCTTTTGTAACCCTAAAGCAGTGCCTGTGTTCCTACCCTGTCCTCAGAAGCCCTGACTTCACCAAACACTTCATGACCAGTTTGACGCCTCTGCAGTCGGCATGAGTGCTGTATCGGCCCAAGGAGATCCAGGTGAGGAACGGCCCATCCTCTACCTGAACAGGAAATTACTATCTTGAGAAGCCAGGTACTCAGTGGTGGAGAAGGAGGGACTTGCAAGACTTGGAGAGTCTCCAATATTACCTCCTAGGAAGGGAGTTTGATCTCGAGACTGACCACCAGGCCCTCACCTGGATCAACAGCATGAATCCTAATGTTGGCCTAACTACCAGCGCTAGACAATTTATACATTATAGCCTACATAACGTTACAATTACATGATAACAGGAGAAGTTCAATTTGTCAACTGGACAAAGTTTGTTTGGTTGAAAACGTTTCGCCGCTCATCCGAGAGGCTTCGTCAGCTCTAATAAGAATACTGGTAAGACACTTGCTTATATCTTGCTGTAAGTAGTTAGCTAGGTAGCTCCTCCCTACAGCAAGATATAAGCAAGTGTCTTACCAGTCTTTTGTTTCTCTGGCGTCTAGCTAACGATCCCTATTCATCCCTACACGCCTGTTTACGTCAGGCGAAACGTTTTCAACCAAACAAACTTTGTCCAGTTGACAAATTGAACTTCTCCTGTTATCATGGATTCTACCTGGACGACTGAGGGACTTTTCACGCGTTACAATTACATACCTACATAATGTTACAATTGTATCAATAGCCACTTCTGCTAATGTTACTGTTACAAACACACAAATGTTAAGTTATGTGATAGCCTATGTGTTGGCCTTGACTGGGGATGTTATTTGACGGTGAAAGGAATACTTTGAGGATCTCTTCAATACCGCCGTCACGTCTTCCGAGGAGGAAGCAGAGGCTGGGGACTTGGAGGCAGACTCGTTCATCACCCTGGCTGAAGTTACTGAGGTGGTTGTAAAGCTGTCTTGAAGGCTGTCTTGGCTGACACGTCTCTGCAACATCACGTGGCGGTCGGGGACAGTACCTCTGGACTGGCAGACCTGGGTAGTGGTCCCTCTGTTTAAGAAGGGGGACCAGAGGGTGTGTACCAACTATCGGGGAATCACACTCCTCAGCCTTCCCGGTAAGGTCTATTCCAGGGTGCTGGAGAGGAGAATTCGACCGATAGTTGAACCTCGAATTCAGGAGGGGCAGTGTGGTTTTCATCCCGGCCGGGGAGCACTGGACCAGCTCTCTACTCTCCATCGTGTGCTTGAGGGTGAATGGGAGTTTGCCCAACCAGTACACATTTGCTTTGTGGATCTGGAGAAGGCATTCGACCGTGTCCCTCGTGGGGCCCTGTGGAGAGTGCTCTGGGAGTACGGGGTTCGGTGCTCTTTGCTAAGGGCTGTTCGGTCCTTGTATGGCCGGAGCAGGAGCTGTGTTTGCATTGCTGGTAGTAAGTCGGACCTGTTTCCGGTGCATGTTGGACTCCACCAGGGCTCCCCTTTGTCACCGGTTCTGTTCATTATATTTATGGACAGAATTTCTAGGCGCAGTCAGGGGCCAGAGGGGATCCGGTTTGGGAACCACAGGATCTCATCTCTGCTGTTTGCAGATGATGTTGTCCTGATGGCTTCATTGAACCGGGACCTCCAGCATGCATTGGAGCGGTTTGCAGCTGAGTGTGAAGCGGCTGGGATGAGAATCAGCTCTTCCAAATCCAGGACCATGGTTCTTGACCGGAAAAAGGTGGCTTGCCCTCTCCGGGTGGGTGGAGAGTCCTTGCCTCAAGTGGAGGAGTCGGGGTCTTGTTCACGAGTGAGGGGAGGATGGAGCATGAGATTGACAGGGGGATCGGTGCAGCGTCGGCAGTGATGCAGTCGCTGTACCAGACCGTTGTGGTGAAGAGGGAGTTGAGCCAAAAGGCGAAGCTCTCAATTTACCGGTCCATCTACGTTCCTACCCTCACCTATGGTCATGAGCTCTGGGTAATGACTGAAAGTGGCTGAAATGAGTTTCCTCCGCAGAGTGGCTGGGCGCACCCTTAGAGATAGGGTGAGGAGCTCAGTCACACGGGAGGAGCTTGGAGTAGAGCCGCTGCTTCTCCACGTCGAGATGGCTCGGGCATCTGTTCTGGATGCCTCCTGGATGCCTCCCTCGGGAGGTGTTCCGGGCATGTCCCACCAGGAGGAGGCTCCGGGGAAGACTCAGGACACACTGGAGGGACTATGTGTCCCAGTTGGCCTGGGAACGCCTTGGTGTCCCCCCGGAGGAGCTTTTGGAAGTGTCTGGGGTGAAGGGGTTCTGGGCGTCCCTGCTTAGACTGTTGCCCCCGCGACCTGGCCCCGGATAAGTGGAAGAAAATGGATGGATGGTGATAGCCTAGGTTACACAATACTTGAATGAACAAAATTTTTACATCATGCACCATCTCTGTTCATTCATAGTCCTGGGGCAGTTTATGTATGCTAGACTTGTTTATGGTATTCATATGCTTTCTTGGGCATCCATATTTTCCCCAACTGTTGTAATGGAACATATTTACAAAGGATGTCAGGAGAACTGACTTGGATTTATAAACTACTGACATTCAAAAGAGTACTACTTAACATACTAATACTACTACCACATACTGTATAGTTGAAATTGCTCATATGTGCAAGGAGAATATATATATATATATATATATATATACTAAAACAGTTTATCACTATGATGTTAAATTAATATTAGTGAGTGGGATAAGTCTTATTAATACATATCTGTTAAATACAGGTGAGTACATAAATGATGATAAGAAATGTCTCAAACTTCAGCTGTCAGATATCCACTCATACCTGATCAATACAACTAGCCTAGCCCCCTGAAATCTGCTGAAATCCTATGAGATAGTGGCATGATACATGATACAACATAGGCCAGTGGCTCTTTCTGCAGTAGAGCACAAAATGATGTAGTCTAATAATCCCTCTACATGTTAACACGTAAAATAGCAGTGACAGGACTAGTCCTCCAAAATAAGTTTTTCTATGTTGGCAGACTTTCACTTACTGTATTCATGCTTTTCTAAACAAGTTTAAAGTTTAAAGTTATGATAGTTTACAGTGGAGAAGGAGTAGACTTAGACTTAGACTTAGACTTAGACAAACTTTATTGATCCACAAGGGAAATTGCTTTGGGTACGATAGCTCACTCATCAAATATAATATACAATATAAAAACAGAGGGTGAAAGAACAAGAAGAAGAAATAGATAGAATAGCAACCAAAGAGCAATAGACCTGTGTCAGATGAGACACAATTATATACATAAGATAATGGTAATAGATATATATGTACAATCAGATTTAAATAAAAAAGTAGTAGTCAATATAAAATACAGTATCAAATATGATGTTCAGTACCAGCTTTATACAGTTGTAGGGAGTATTATCTGTTACACAAGGGTGAGTTGTTGTACAGTTGTATGGAGTATAGTCTGAATGTACTCCTGTATCTCTCACTGTTTGAGTGGAGCTGTAGGAGCCTGTTGGAGAATGAGCTCCTCTGTCCCTCTATGGTCTGGTACAGTGGGTGAGCAGGAGTGTCCATGATGGAGAGCAGTTTGTCCAGTGTCCTCCTGTCCCTCACTGTGACAAATGTCTCCAGCTCACAGCCAATCACGTGACCAGCTTTACGGATCAGTTTGTCAAGCCGTCCGATGTCTCTTTTACTGGTGCTGCTCCCCCAGCAGACTACAGCAGAGTACAGGGCGCTGGCCACCACAGACTGGTAGAAGATCTCCATTAACTTACTGCACGCACTGAAAGACCTGAGCTTCCTCAGGAAGTAGAGTCTGCTCATGCCCTTCTTGTACACAGCATTACAGTTGTCTCTCCAGTCCAGCCTGCTGTTCACCTGAACGCCCAGGTACTTGTAGCAGTCCATGATCTCCACCTCATGACCCTTGATGTTAATAGGCTCCACAGGTGACCTCATCCTCCTGAAGTCAATTACCAGTTCCTTGGTCTTGTCCAAGTTCAGGAGCAGATGGTTTGCCTGGGACCACTCCACAAAATTTGTAATCAGTGTCCTGTACTCCATCCCCTGTCCATCCCTGATACACCCAACCACTGCAGAGTCATCAGAGAACTTCTGCAAATGGCAGTAACTATAGCTTGTCATATAATAAGAAACAATCATCAATCATTGGGCCGTACCTATGACTCATGTTGGACTCAACCTCAACCTGAACTAGTTCTAAGTGATTTCAACTATTGGACTTAAACAATAAGGACTTAAATTGGACTTGAAGTTAAAAAAAATAAAAAAATAAAATAAAATAAAATAAAATAAAATAAATTATGTTACCAAGAACTCTTAGGTCGTTTTCACACCTGCCTTGTTTGGTTCGTTTAAAACGAACCAGAGTTCGTTTGCTCCTTTGATTCGGACCTTTTGGGCTGGTGTGAATAAAAACCAAAAGTCTCGATCCGGAGCAAACAAGCGGACCGAGACCACCTAAAAAGGCCGGTCTCGGTCTGGTTCCATACGAACTCTGGTGCGGTTCGTTTGAGGTGAGAATGCAGACCGGACTCGATCCGACACAAGTTGGCTTTTTGTACTTAACGAGCTCCCGTCGTATGTCGAGTATTATGGGAAACCGAGGCTGACGAAACTAAACTAAACGAAACAAAATGAAACTTACGAGGCTTACTTACATTTTGCGGAAGAGCAAGAGTCAGAACTTGATGCGCACATGAGCGCTGTCCTCCGTACCCGTCTTGCCCTGTGTCTTCGACGTTTGGAAATTGATTGTAAAATAGTGTAAACCTCACGATGCTGCTCAAACATTTGTGAGAACTGCAAAAACTGAGCAAACCATATCGCTAAGGCTAGATTGAAAACAGCACGTAACACCGTTATTCTCCTCCTTCCGCGTTTGGACACGGCTCATTTTTGTCCAATGGCTGAGCGACCTCAGCACACGTGCTTTTGTTTATAGATGTTAGTTCGCTTGGGGAAAAACTGCAGTGTGCAAGCGAACCGCACCAAAATAAAAAAAATTAAAAAAAACATTTGGTCCGGACCAAAGCAAGTGAACTACTGTATCGGACTTTCCTGATGTGAAAACGACCTTACTTTATCAGTACTTTATATTGTTTAATTACACACACGACAAAATGTATAGAGTATTTACATAAATGATTGCCCAATATTACAATACAGAAATATTTGCTGTTTCCAACAATGCAGACAAAGTTGTATTAGCATTCCTCTCAGTTCAATAGCCTTCATCCTTACCTCCTGGGCAAGCTTAAGAGTTTCCGAAGAAGTACAGAGCCAAATTTGCAGTGACATAATGGTGAGAATCAATATGACTTTTCCTCTCTAAATGGAAGATAATGGTATCACAATGGAGGCATGGGGAGCTTGTCTGCTCAGGCGCTGCTGATTGATCTGTTACTGCAAGAGTCACTTTGGGACCCACTCGGTGTCTGCACACATTAGCCTCACCGCGTTAGCTCCAGCACAGGGCTCACTGGTGTCTTCAAAGGAAACAGCTCTCCAGCACAAACATGGAACATACATTTTTTAAATCATGCACAGCATATCTTTATAGTTGTACATAAGGTGTAACTTTACGTGTGTGTGTGTGTGTGTGTGTGTGTGTGTACTGCACAAAAACTAGAATATCTAGTTTGAATTTTCACAGGATTGTTGCATCAAAGGTAGAAACCCTTGAGTTGAAAAACAAGCAAGACGCAGGTACTCAATGTGACATGATGCCATTAAGCATTTGCATATCAAAACAGAATAATCTATTCACTAGGACAATCATTTGATTAGCATTTGCCTATAAATAAGCAGCTTAGTCCTGTGCAGACATTCACCCTTTAAATATTACCCACCAAAGACATGTGGCTCAGATGCTCATTAGCAAGTACAATATTCTATAATCCTGTATTTATTTATTTATTATAACTCAAAAGGGCGTAGTGCTGTCTAATTTTCATCCCCGCTCTATTGATAAACTCTGTCCTATTACATTTTGTGCACCATACCGTCTAATTTTGCTGTGTGACTGCTGCAGTGATTTCTTTTCTGTTGGGACAATATAGAAAAATCCTTTGTCCTTGACTTTTTAATCAGTGTGGTTCAGGTCCCGTTGGTTTTATAGGTTTTTTTTACTCCACAGGGTGGCCCAGAAAAGTGGCTCTCATTACCTGCAGAAATTCAATCAGGTGTACAGTGCATCATCTGGTCTGTGGTAAATTGTAGTAAGACAAATATACTTTTCTGCCACAATAAGAATACCATTAGTAAAGCACAATTCCCGCTGTTTGTAACAATCTTATAGGGTTGTATTTGTTTTTCAACTGCAGCACAGTAGTACTGTGGTATACAAATACTACAATTATTTTAATATTGATTTACATAGCTAACTCTAAACTGAAAGTTTCACTGGCACGCCCCTCCCTCTGCCAAGACTCAGACAGATAGGACAGACTATATGCTAATTTACCATACCCTTTTTAATTAGGCTTGCGAAAATCCAGCATAAAACAACTTCAATACTAGATGCAGTATATGCATTTGCAAGTAATCAAATAATCTTGGCCAGCAAAAGACATTTTCCTTTTGTTTATGCTAAAAGGTTTTCATAGGCTTGTTTTCGCTAAACCAGGGTGAAGTTCTGATGAATCCCATGTTCTTTAACTTGTTTTTCCAGATGAAAAAAAAAGATGGGACAGGAACAGGATTGTTTTTATGGAAGCGCATAAACTCACAAGAAAAATAAAAACATTAAGAAAAACAGCAAATGAGGCAATTTGTGGATTACCAATTTTGTGTACTGCTCTCCATCATGGACACTCCTGCTCACCCACTGCACCAGACCATAAAGGAACAGAGGAGCTCATTCTCCAACAGGCTCCTACAGCTCCACTCAAACAGTGAGAGATACAGGACTACATTCATACCATACTCCATACAACAGTACCACAGCTCACCTTTATGTAACGGATAACCTTATCTCCTGTCAGTCATCATATCCTTGTTGCACTCTCTTGTCTTATGATTTTATATTTTTATTACTTATTTTTCTATTTTATTTTGACTTGTACATATCCACTTATGTAATTATGCCTGTCTCTTGCTATTTTTTTTTAACTTATTTACAATTTATTATTATTATGTCATTATATTATATTGTGATTAGTAAGCTACTGTGTCCAAATAATTTTCCTTGTGGATCAGTAAAGTTTGTCTAAGGGTATTTTCACATATAGTCCCCTTTAAGTCAACTCAGTCCTCTGTAAGTGGACCAAAAAGTGAATCAACAGAAAAAGAACGTTTTGTGTTCAGATTGTGAGCTGATTACAAAGAGGACCGGGTTCTCTTTCTGGTCCCCTTGAGCTTTGATGGGGTCCCAGTCCCCCTTCTGTTCACACCAGGTCCTCTAGAACACTCAGTCCCCCAATGCACTGAATTCTGGGTACACTGGGAATTCTGAGTAATTGTCACTTGAAACTAAATGTCTGCTACAATGTTTGCCTTTTTTTTTATTTTAAATTTTTTTACTATGAAATTTGCTCGCATTCACGGGAAAATAGAGCTATTCAGATTACATATGACCAGGGACGTGCACAGGGGGGTTGCCCGGGCAACTGCCCCTGTGGCCTTCTGGACTGACGTTGCCCTTCCAAGTAATAAATAAATAAATAAATAAATAAATAAATAAATAAATAAATAAATAAATAAATAAATAAATAAATAAATAAATAAATAAATAAATAAATAAATAATAAATTGTTCAATCGATACATGTTCATGTAGGCCTAGGCCTAGATTTGAAAATGAAAACAAAAAATCACCACTCAAAACATTTTTCCTAAAATAAAATCAGCCTCATTCACTCGCGAGCCCGTATGGGGACCCCGTGTCCCCGCTCCATCCGACTACGACCTCAGGTCAGACGAGACTACCCGCTGAATTTAAGCACATTACTAAGTGGAGGAAAAGAAAATAACCAGGATTCCTTCAGTAGCGGCGAGCGAAGAGGGAAGAGCCCAGGGCCGAATCCCCAACGGGCAGGCGCGGGAAATGTGGCGTACAGAAGTCCGCTTGCCCAGTGTCGATCGGGGGCCTGAGTCCTTCTGATAGAGGCTCAGCCAGTGGACGGTGTGAGGCCGGTAACGGCCCCTGTTGCGCCGGGGTCCTTCTCGGAGTCGGGTTCTTTGGGAATGCAGCCCAAAGCAGATGGTAAACTCCGTCTAAGGCTAAATATCAACACGAGACCGATAGTCGACAATTACCGTAAAGGAAAGTTGAAAAGAACTTTGAAGAGAGAGTTCAAGAGGACGTGAAATCGTTTCAAGGTAAATGGATGGGACCACCGCCCAGGGAATTCGGTGGGCAAGGGACGGCCGCCCTTTGCAGGACCTCTCCCTGGGTGTTGTCGGCCCCTGCCGAGTTCACTTCCTCCGCGGCGGTGTGCCGCGACTGACTCTGGGTTGGCCAGGTAAGGCTCGAGGCGAAGGTCGACTGCATGCTTCACAGCACCTCCCGCCCGGACTTCGCCGTTTCCCGGGGCCGTGGGATCAGTGCCCACTGTTAATACACGTGACTGGCACCTGACCCGAGCCTGCATGTGGAAAGAGATTGTCACGGTTGTCGTAAAAGGTGAGATTGAGATGTATAACAAATGACTAAGCTACACATCTGCAGTTTCTAACATTTCGTTTTAGGAGAAAACAATCCCGCACTCCGTCTTACTTGCAAAATGAGAAATTTATTAAGACATTCAACGTTTCGGCCCTAGGCCTTCATCAGGCAAAAGGCCTAGGGCCGAAACGTTACATGTCTTAATAAATTTCTCATTTTGCAAGTAAGATGGAGTGCGGGATTGTTTTCTCCTCATGTGTTCTGGGTCTGCTTCCTTGCCTCCAACGCACCCGTCTGAAGAGATTGAAGTGCGAAGTTCTCATTTTTGGATAACATTTTGTTTTAGCAAGCAGAATGAATGATGGAAGTAATGCATCACATGAATTTGTTCATTCAAAATGGTTAAATGACTAAATCTTATCATTATTTTTGGTAATGTGTGTTATGTTAAGTGATGCCCATGGAAAAGAGGCGGTTGCAGGAGAGAGAGAAAACCCTCAGGGATGCAACAAAGGGTAACACATCACTGCAGGGGTGGCTAAAAAAAAGCCAACCAGCAGGTGAGACAGAAATGTTGCATTGTGATAAAGATGTGTGTAGGCTAATTGATTAATTAATCAGACTCATATTTTAGCCTACTACTGGCAATTTTTTCATAATTGCATTACATTTAAGATGAGGAGCAGCCACAAGCCTCCTCCAGACGCTTCATATAGCCTGTGACCCCCCCCCCCCGCGTGGGGGGGGGGTTGGGTTGCCCTTTCTTCAGGTCAGAGCAACTGCCCCTCAAAATTCCTGTGCACGTCCCTGCATATGACATATCTGTATTTGCGTTTGCATGGCCACAATCATGACCATGACCATGGCCAGCCCTATTTACAACTGAGTGTTCCCAGTTACAGTCACGTGACATATATACTGTACGGCAAGCAAAGGAGGTTAGAATACACTGAAAAAGGCAAAGAGAACCCAGTGCGCTTTGTGTTCACAATACGCAGATTAAGCAAACCCTACTGCTGACTTTTAGCGAAATGTACTGAGACGCTCCTGAGAAAGGTCTCCTTACTGTTCGTTCCAGAGGCTGGGTAGAAATTTAAAGTATGCATTTATTGATAAATGCATTGTGCATTAAATTATCTTCATGGTGTGGGCAGTCACCTACCAGTGCAATGTTACTGTACAAATATTTTAAGAATATGTGTATTTAAAAATTATATATAGTGGATAACATCTATGATGCGATTAACCTGTACGTATGTATTGTATGAATGGTTTTGAGGGACCACAGTTATCTAGAAATCCATTTAAATCAGCAATCTCACAGAATTTATTACCTTAAGCATTTAAACTTTCATTTAGAGCCCACTTCTTCAACAAAAATGTGGTAAATGGCCACATTTTTATATAGCACTTTTCCACCTTCAATTCACTCATCACTTTGCATCAAAGCATCACTCACCCATAGACACACAGTCATGCACCAGTGTACACAGACACTGTGGGCGAGGTGGGTTAAGTGTTTTGCCCATGGACACGACAACTATCCATCTGTGGGAGCTGGAATCACACTGCCAACCTGTGGGTCAGTGGATTTCACTGCTCAACCAATGAAGTTTATATTGAGAGCAGAATTCAAACCCCCAACCTTCAGATCAGTGGACAAACACTTTACCAAGACTCTCTGGAAATCCGATCCAATAATATGCATTTAATGATACACTGTCATATATGCTGTCTTTTTCTTTTTTTCACACACTGGTCAAGCCTGTGTCGTGTAGCCTGCAGTAACTGAACTGCAAACCAGTTCATGGAGATTGAAATGACAATGTAAGTTTGTTGAGTTTGTATTCTGAAACTCACTGTTGTAATATAAATCAAAAATACAAAGCAAATTTCCTCACAGCAAAGCCTTATAAAACTCAACTGGGTACCCATCTGTGCCTTTCTTTTAATTATAGATTTGATTGCTTGTCCATTCTTAACCTCAGATAGTGGCAAGAGTTACATTTTTTGCTGTGAGGTGTGAGTGCTAGCCACTCAGCCACGATGCCGATTATGCTAATATGACTCCACAGTCAGAGCAGTTTAGTAGGTCTAGCTAACAAACAGAAACTGTAAACAAGTAGGTGTGTTAAGTTTCAGAGTAGTTTCAGTGTAGTTAGCCCCTCCTTGCAGGCAAGGCAGTGTCCATCAGCATTCTGACAAGAATTGAAGAAGTGTATAAAATCCCTCAGTTGTCCAGGTAGAATCCACGGCAAAAGGAGAAATTCAATTTGTCAACTGGACAAAAATTTATTTGGCCAATTCACAGCTCATCTAAGCTGCTTCTTCAGCTCTGGTCAGAGTGCTGGTGGACATTCCAAGCCATGACATTACCTCCACCATGCTTCATAGATGAGCTTGTATGCTTCAGATCATGATCGGGTGACCATTCGTCCGGATTTCGTCCGGACAGTCCGGTTTTAGAGCTGTCTGTCCGGCCGTCTGTCACGTGTCCTTTTTTACATTTTGTCCTCCTTTCGGACTCTCGTCGGCCACCGTTGCATAAATCGTCATAAATCCCCACCCATTATTTACACTTACTACTCTGCGATGTTTGCTGTTTCCCAATTCAGCGAATGCACGGTTCGGAGTGTGGTTTCAGTCTGCAGTCGAGGCGGTGCATACTCGCTGAGCCCTCAGTGCAGTCCGTGGACCGCATGTGCGTCTGCGAAATGGAACAAGTCCCACCTCAGCTCAATGAGCAGGTGGTCTGCTCCTTGTTCCCTAAAGACAAAAATATTATTCTATTGCGACTAGTAATACTTGGAATTGGGACATGGCTAATGTCCCCCCTAATTTTTAATGTGTCTGAGCAAACACACACTAACTCCCTGAGCGCTCCTTGGATCCCTGTGCGCGACATCCGAAATGTCCCTCCCCCCCCCCCCCACCGCGCGGCTCGCACTTTGCAGATATAAAAAAAAAATGACCCCGTGGCTGAATAAAAAGCGTAGGTCCGCTAAAAGCTCTTTCATCCCTGATTTACAGTGCGCTGCATAGGTTTTCTTGTGCGCTGAGAATGTGCGAGCAGTGCGCAATTGTGCAGGCGCGCAGCTTAGAGTAAACGTTGGACATGGCTACACTGTAGAATATCCAGCATTACAACACACCCCCCCCCCCCCCCCCCCCGAGGGGAAAAAAAAAAAAAAGGTGTCCTCACTTTAGGGCTTTTGTCCTCCTTTTTGGACACAAGACACAAGGGGACTGTATCTTGCCCTTTTGTGCAGATAATTCATAACATTTATGTTAGTATATTCTTTTAAATTTTTCATGTTTCAATAAATAGCTTCTTATCTGGAGATATCTATAAAAATATTCTTTGACATCTGCAATTTGGAAGCCATATTTTAAACAAAGTAATTATATTTTTGGACATCATCTGAGAGTATGTAATCATTTATTCAGCAGTTTTGTTGTCAGCTTTACTCGGGGGGAAGGTAGTCTTTTCTTATTTCTCTTAAATATAAAATACCATAATCCGTTTGTGCAGTTCTACTTATTGCCACACAATCATAATTTGGGCATAATTCATGGCCTAGAATGGAAAATTAGCTGTTGTTCCTCTGTGTTGACGAGTTTTTCATTGGCTTGCTTTTTCCAAACTGATGAATACCGTGTTCTTTAAATTGCTTCTCCAACTAAAAAAAAGAAAAACACATGGGGGAATAGAGTTGTTTGAGATCATACTCATTTGTTTCACTTAAAAAAAACAAAAAAAACAAACAAGTTCCTATTTTATCCAATGTATTTCAGCAATCCTTATCTTACCCTGATATAGCTATTACTAGTGAGCAACAAGCAGCTCTTGAGCTCAAATGAAGTATTCTGCATGCTGTTTGCATCTATTAGAAAGCATTTCATAGACCAGTTATGAGGACGTATGTTAGCATCCTCATTGTTGTTATCTTTATTGCCATGGCCAAACTCCGCACAGGTCTCTGAGAGTTGTGAAAAGCACTTGACCTCTTACCATTCTGGACTATTTTTTCCTAAAACATCTGACTAAAGTCATTAATTCAAACTGAACCTTTTGGAGCACTTTGTGAAGCTGAAGCTCTGTAGTTTTGACCTCTGGTGTCTGATCTACTCTAATTTTAAGTGGGAACAAGCTCTACACAGAGGAAAGTCAGAGTTTATATTATGTGGGGTAAATATAAGAATAGGTATAGCTGGTGTCTCTGGGTATGATTTGATAGACAGCAGATTGAACATTTGTTGGGTATTGACAATTCCATGTCAAAGATGAAGCTTATCTCACTAAAATGAAATTTAGGGACTTGTAATTAGGCAAAAAAAAATGTCCAGGTAATTAATATAACATTTATATACATTTTTTGTGAATTTCTTTGTTATTTGTTTATATGTGGAGTACAAACTGGTCAATATTCTTCTCAGAATAGTTGATTTGACTGAAAGTAAGTGGGTTACAGATTACACATTTCCATTAATGTTAAGAAAAAGAACAGATTTTAAAGTACAGATTTTAAAAACTAATTCTGTTTGTAAGATGGTAAAAATCAGCTCAAATTAGGAAAAAAAATAGCAACTCGGGTAAAAGACTACTCACATTTTGAAGAAGAGAATCCTGTGCAGTGGCATCATCCAGATTCAGTGAGTCTGTTTTTATTTTAACTTTGTATGTCTTCATCACTGGAACTGTATCGGGTAAAATGGACAACATCACTATTGTTCACATTATAAACTAAATAAAACAGTTCTCCATATTTACCAGTATAACAATCAATTTGACAAATTGAGATTCAATGTAAAGGTCTTCATTAAAAGTCCTATATTACAAACAAGTGACTAATTTGAGTTAAAATTATGTTAAAAATGTACAGAATTGTGTTTTGTTTTATTCACATATGTTTGAGTAACTTTTGATTCATGTGCGATTTTGAAGCTGTTGTTCTTCTCGTGTGTGGTGTCAGTGGTGACTCTGAACTGCTCTGCCAGATCGTAACCACCAAACATCAGCTATAACGGTACGGTTACAGCCAATAAAACAGAGTTTCAGTGGCAGACGTATTGACAGACACAAAGGCACAAGAATTATTACTCACCCCCAAAGTTGTAAATTTAAACTGCAGCATCTCAGACACATTGTCCATAGAATTTGTCCTCCACAAATAATGACACCTAGACCACAAAACAGTACTAATCGAGTTTGAAGTGTTCTTTAAAGTAAAAAGGTGAGTAGTTCCTCAAGTGTCTGTTTACATCCAAGCAGCACGCGGATCAGAGTGAAGCTGCAGATTAGCGATGGTAACTGTACTTCCTGTGTACTTTATCGCCTATCATTTGGGCAAGTATTGCACCAAATTTCACAAATAATAACAGTTTTGTCTTGTATCTAAACTTGAAGTGCAATGCTCTAATCTTTTGAGAACTTAAGAGTCTCAAAGCAAGCAATGAGAGGAAGAACCTGGTGTGGAACATCAGGAAAAGCCTGTTTGCCAGTGATGCCGGTAACGCGTTACTTAGTCGCCTTATTAACTTTTCCAAATTGCTTCAAATGTGAGTGCTGGAGCAGGCAAGGATCCTTTACAGTTGTCAAGTGGAGATGCAGAGGGATGCTTTGAATACTTTAACTCCTTCACATACAGTAAAACATTGTTAGAAGCTGGGGACAGTCGGATGGGAGAGTTGTTACATTTAAAGGACATTGTCCGCCCACTCCCCTTGCCTCAAGTGGAGGAGTTCAAGTATCTCGGGGTCTTGTTCACGAGTGAGGGGAGGATGGAGCGTGAGATTGACAGGCGGATCGGTGCAGCGTCGGCAGTGATGCAGTCGTTGTACCGGACCGTTGTGGTGAAGAGGGAGCTGAGCCAAAAGGCGAAGCTCTCAATTTACCGGTCAATCTACGTTCCTACCCTCACCTATGGTCATGAGCTCTGGGTCATGACCGAAAGGACGAGATCGCGGATACAAGCGGCCGAAATGAGTTTCCTCCGCAGAGTGGCTGGGCGCACCCTTAGAGATAGGGTGAGGAGCTCAGTCACACGGGAGGAGCTCGGAGTAGAGCCGCTGCTTCTCCACGTGGAGAGGAGCCAACTGAGGTGGCTCGGGCATCTGTTCCGGATGCCTCCTGGTCGCCTCCCTCAGGAGGTGTTCCGGGCATGTCCCACCGGGAGGAGGCCTCGGGGAAGACCCAGGACACGCTGGAGGGACTATGTGTCCCGGCTGGCCTGGGAACGCCTTGGGGTCCCCCCGGAGGAGCTGGAGGAAGTGTTCGGGGTGAAGGAAGTCTGGGAGTCCCTGCTTAGACTGTTGCCCCCGCGACCCGGCCCCGGATAAGTGGAAGAAAATGGATGGATGGATGTCCGCCCACTGGTGAGATGACTATTGTTGAGGCAAGGCAAGTTTATTTGCCTTGCCTCTTACACAAAATAATTCAAAGTGCTTTACAGAATAAGACATACATTTAAAATCACAATACAAACAAATCAAAGCATTAATAATCATCATAAAATTAACACTAAAAGAGACGAGAGAAGAGTGTGAAATAAAACACTTTCAGTCACATGCACAGCTAAAACAGAACAGTTTTGAGCCCGACAGATTTAAACAAAGTCAAAGTAGAGGCCTGTCTCACATGTTCAGCAAGACTGTTCAAGGTTTTAGCTGCAAAAAACTGAAATGCTGACTCCCTGTGTTTAGTCCTGACTCTGGGCATCTGCAGGAGGCCAGTCCCTGAGGTCCTCAGAGTGCAGATGGTTCATATGGCACCAACATGTCACAGATGTACTTTGGTCCTAGGCCATAGAGAGGCTTGTACATAAGCAGAGCCACTTTAAAGTATATTCTCTGAGCCACAGGAAACCTGTGCAGAGACTTGAGCACTGGACTTATACGGAGACCACTGGGGAAGCTTCACAACAAGTTTTTGCCACACCTCCCTCCCTTTGAGAGCCTCGAGCTAGAAGCTGTGCAACCAACCATGGACAATATTAGTACTAGTGTTGGCTTATCACAAGATAATGTCCTCAAGATTATTTCAGAAGTGCACACCTCACAAAGTAATACCAGACCTCCTGCTAACAACGTAATTTCCCTCCAAGACTTGCCTTACCTGCCAAGACGTGAGTTTGCAGGACAGATTGGAGATTACACATTCAGTAATAGCTACACCAGTGTCTGCAGGTAAATAGAGGAAGGCATAATGGAAACTTTCCCAAGGTCGACACTCTCACAAAAATGGAAGATTCACTAGCCGAGACAAAAGAAGCATTCCCACAGTGCATCTAACCCATCTGCAACCAGAACTCAGAGACTGTGTGCTTGTGGTAGATGTGTCCAGGCCAGGTCCCAGAACTGCCCTCCCAGCTTCTCATGCAGCAAAGGCCACAGAGTCATTGGCTGCCTGAAATGTCCAAAGCTGCAGAGAAATGAGAGCCGGTTGGTGCAGAGTGACAAGCAGTAACCAGGACAACACCAAAGTCCCACCTTAACACAGAGACCATCCAAGACCAAAGTGAACCAGGCGAAACAAAGAAATGGACATGCAAGAAAGCTACTAGCCACTAGCAAAACGACAACCCCAGTTATCATCTAAAAACACTAGACAGACCTGGAACCTGGGTCTGTTACTTATAGTTTAAGGGTTTAGTCTCTAACACTAAGTACAACCCATGCCACACTAAATTATAATACAATAAAACAGGGAGGGCTATATTGAACTGACTTTCGGTCATGTGATATAGAAATTATATATATATATATATATATATATATATATATATACACATATATATATATATATACATATACTGTATATATATAGGAGCGCGTTGCTCGTGTCTGCACCTTTAAGAGGCCGAGAAAGACGCTCTTTCAGCGGGAATAAGAGCGGGGCGGGGCGAGCTCTGCTTCTATCTGACCTCCAGAGCCGGGGGGCTGACACTGTGAGCTAACAGGCCGCTCTATCAGCGGGCAAGACCGCGGGGTCTCGCTCGGTGGGCTCTGGTTCTCTCTGACTTCCAGAGCGCGGCTCACACTGTGAGCTGTGAGCCGCGCGGGCTCGGCCCCGAGGAGGAGGCACGCGGCGCCGCAGCTCAATCCCGCAGCCCCGGTGTAGCGCGGCCTTGCGCCGTATGGATGTTTTGATCCTTCGATGTCGGCTCTTCCTATCATTGTGAGGCAGAATTCACCAATTCACTAAGGGAACGTGAGCGGGGTTTAGACCGTCGTGAGACAGGTGAGTTTTACCATACTGTGTTGTTGTGTCTCCGCTCCCATCGCATGTTCAGCGGTGCTATATTGAGCCGTGTCCCCCCCAACACATTCCATTGAAAATCTATGAAAGTTCGAGTATTTAAACGATAGAGAAATGCGAGAAAAAAGTGTAGAATGTGTGTGGTGAGGCATTTACAGCCCTAAAACATGTAGAACAATTGCCAAATACAAAGTTGTCCTGTGTGAGGTACCACTGTACAGTGGTACCTCACCTTACGAATGACCCAACAAACGAAAATTTCAAGTTACGAAACGCCTTCACGTCAAATTTTGGTCTCTAGATACGAATGAAATTTCAAGTTACGAAACACGAAATCTCCAATCCAATCCAACTTTATTTATAAAGCACTTTAAAAACAACAAATCTCAAAAATTCAATTAATGCGCGCTCAGATGCATGCCCCGAAACGTAAATACACTTTATCAACACACACGGGGTTGGGTTCCAGAGGTGGCCCGCGGTGGGAGAGGTCCACGAGGTAAGACAACTTTGTATTTTGCAAATGTTCTACATGTTTTAGGGCTGTAAATGCCTCACCACACACATTATACGCTTTTCTCAGACTGGAGTTTCTCTTGCATTTCTCTCTCGTTTGAACACTTGAACTTTCATAGATTTTCAATGGAATGTGTTGATAGTGAAGCGTGGGGGGACACGGCTCAATATAGCGCCGAACGCGCGAGGGGAGACACAACAACACATGATCAGTATAGTAAAACTCACCTGTCTAAACCCAGCTCACGTTCCCTTAGTGAGTGAACAATCCAACGTTTGGTGAATTCTGCTTCACAATGATAGGAAGAGCCGACATCAAAGGATCAAAAAGCGACGTCCATACGGCGCAAGGCCGCGCTACACCGGGGCTGCGGGATGGAGCCGCGGCGCCTGGGCCGTGCCTCCTCCTCCTCGGGGCCGAGCACGTGCGGGCCGAGCATGGGGTGATTTAATCCTGGTCCGGTCCTGGTTTAGTCCAGGTCCAGTTCAGGTTTAGACCTGGTTTAGTTCTGGTCTAGACCTGGTTTAGTTCTGGTCTAGACCTGGTTTAGTTCTGGTCTAGACCTGGAAGTCACATAGAAGCAGAGCCCGCCCCGAGCGAGACCCCGCGGTCTTGCCCGCCGATAGAGCAACTTTCTCGGCCTGTTAGCTCACAGTGTCGACGCCCCGGCTCTGGAGGTCAGATAGAAGCAGAGCCAGCCCTGCCCCGCTCTTATTCCCGCTGAAAGAGCGTCTTTCTCGGCCTCTTAGCCCTAGCGCGGAACGCGCAAGGTGCGCAGACACGAGCAACGAGCAACGCGCTCCTCCAACGGCACTGCCATGTTATAATAATAACAGGTCCAATCCAGGTTTAGTTCTGGCCAGACCTGGTTTATTCCATGTTCTTTTAGTCCTGGTCTAGTCTCTTAGCCCGTCAGGAACACGTTACACTATAAAAAAACGTTACACTATAAAAAAACAACAACCTTGGAACGGATCAGGCTTTTTCCATTGAAATAGCTACTCAACTTATGAATTTTTCACGTTACGAAACCACTTCTGGAACGAATTAATTTCGTAAGGCTGAGGTACCACTGTATATATATATATATATATATATATATATATATATACAGGGGGTCCTCGGGTTACGACGTAGATCCGTTCTTAAGACGCGTCGTAACCCGAATTTCGTCGTAAACCGGATTTTGCCTTTGATCTTCCAACCAAAGCACCAATAACCTTTCCATCTCAATAATTAGACCACTACGCTGCTTGGTTATCACTGCCGCTTTCATAGGAGCAGATCAGAGCCCACATCAGGTACTTCCGCCCACATTGGGCACGCACATGAGGCTGTCTTCTTCTCCCTACAACCACAACAGAGCGTGTTCTTGCGCCGTGCGCCGTGCGCCGCGCGCCGTTCGGGTTTGTTTACATCTCTTACCACGCTAAACCGTGTAAGACGGAATGACGCGTAATATATACATTCATTCATTCATTCATTCATGAATGAATGAATGAATGAATGAATATATATATATATATATATATATATATATATATATATACCGGTATATATATCCATCCTCCTGGATTTCTTGTCTAGTAATATGAACTATCTAAGAAAGATTAAAGAAAAAAAAAAAAAAACAGTGATAGAGGTGGAATTCATCGTTTGCACAAAATGAGTTTTGTGTGCCCTCACTTTTGGCATGCCCCAACAGGCTAGAAAGTAAACAAGTTCCAACACATAAATATTTCAGTCTTTCATTAGATTTTGTCTCACCGGAAGAAGTGTAGGGATTTGGCATCTTCAGCAGCAAAGTCACACTCAAAGACATAGTAGTTATTTATTTTTTTATTTTTTTTTTATTAAAAATTGCTTTGCTTTATATAAAAATGTAACCCAATAGACTGATCAATATTGAAATGATTATTGTTAGCCTAGTCTTAGTCTTCATTCTTACACAGTGTACCTTTAAGTGTTTCCTGTAATTCCCAATGCACTTTTCCAAATGCATACATTCATTCAGTAAGGCTACAGTTACAAGGCATGCGGGCATAAAAAAATTACAAATCCTAAAACACTATGTACGACCAGAATTTTGTCAGTAGGTTTAACTTTTCCATTTATTTGCTTTCTCCAATCCAGGATGAGGTTCTGATGAGTTCTGCAGGTGAGCACAGAAAGAAGCACTTTGTACCAAGCTAAAGATCAACGTCAATTAACAGGAAATTTGCTGAACTATATAGTTGTGTGGAGGATGTGGTAAGTGTGAGATATTTAGGTTTAGAAGGTGAACTATGAAACATTTCAGCTTGGAATATTTAATCTAGTTGCTAAATTTGGTCATTACTCACTAGCTTCCTGCCAATTGCATCCCTGCCATAGAACCCTCTTAAACCAAACAGCTAGAGAATCAAAGCATGGCCAGTATTTGACGCTGTATGATAAATGATTGATTATGGTCATTAGTGCTATGGACCTCTATAGGATCTCCACGGCTCTGCAAACTAATTGAGCTCTGGGAGAGTGGAAGTTCTAAGTGGTGTGACTCAGGTAATTATGCAGCACTTTCATCTTGCTGAAGTCTTATAGCTACGTGTCCAAATGACCCAGTATTACAGCTAATCTGTCCTCCAAAGCCACAACACTCTCCCACTCCCCCCTACACTAATAACATTCATTTGTTATCCTCCTACACAAGCTATCAGTAGTGGGGTGTTTCTCTCTGCAGTATTAGCCTAAAAAGTGAGGCCTGGTGGGAACAAGTCATCATTAGATCTTTACAAATTGGGACCATGTCAACAAGGATAAAAGCCAGCTAATAGGGCAAATCTGTCTTCAATACAACAACACCATGTCTCTCTGTGTTGGCAGTGAAAGTTGTTAATAAAGTATACAAGACATTAGTATCAAGTGTACATGTTCCATTGGTAGCATGTGCTTTTAAGTGCTGCTTATTTCTGCTAAAGATGTGACCTACCGTATGCTCTTGGGTTAGTCTTTCCTCACTTCAATACTTTGATCGAAGATGTGAATCTGGCCACTGTTGACTCTCCCAGAGTTCAGGCAGGCAGGATTGGCACGTGGATTAGCCAATCAGGGGCACATATGACCCGTCCGTATCAAAACAAATATGGTTGCTTACCAGGAAAAAGAAAAGAATATAATATCTGGAAAACATTGAGGATTACTGCAGAATCAATGAGCACAAAGCACTAAACTGAGATGAGATCAATTTCATTTTATTGAAAATGATGGCTTACCAATGACACAAAACAAATATGATTATGGCTATGTTTGAGGCGCAACAGAGGGAGCAGTGACCAGGCTCGTATGTATAATAAAAAAAACATATACATGTCATTCTGGACTTGGTAGGCAAAGCATTTTCAGTAAGTTTTCTCAGCTTTGTAGTATTTGGCCAGGGTTAAATTAGTACTTTTATTTTACTTTCCCTATTTCATTTTATTTTTCTATATATACAAAAAAACAACAACAACCTAACAACACAATAATGTAAAGGAAGGACTTATGAATACACCGTGCTTGGATGGTGAATAAAAAACATAGACGTACCATAGTATCAAGGCCTGCCCAAAAGACTGTAAAATGACCGCTATGAGGGATCGAGCAGCTTTCAGCTGGAATAGTCCTGGAGGTTCTGAGGTGCATCACTGGTCTGATAAAACAATAAATAGAAAGCATTAGTGAAATCTAAGAGATCTTTGTTAAAGGCCGTCTTAAAAACCTGAAAAATATAACTAGATCATTTTAAACAGTTTACAGTGGTTCAAAGTTATTCCTCACTGCAATGAGTTTATAGCTTTCAAAGGCTCGAATGCAGTTTTCATATCACAGTAATGCTATCAACTAGCAGGCTTCCTGCTAACACACTGCTTGATTATAGAGCAATAAACATCTTTATAATTAGTTGCAGACAGTATAGCTGACTTATTTTAACCCAAGAGTTGCTTACATAATTCCTTCAGCAGCCGACTGAGGCACCCCCAGTACAAGAAGGAGCGCTACCGCAGATCCTTCATCCCCACCACCACCAGACTGTATAATTCTACTATATAGGCCAGACGTGCAATAACCTTTTTCCATGCTCTCCATGTTAACGTTTGTATTATTATTATTATTATTATTCTTATTATTCTTATTATTATTATTATTATTTTTATTTATTTTTTTTTATTATTATTATTATTATTATTATTATTATTATTATTATTATTATTATTATTATTTACTTATTATTACTTACTTTATTCCATTCTTGCCTGCATGCACTTTTCTTTCTTTCTTGTTTTTCAAACTGGAGCTACTGTGGCAAGTAAATTTCTCCTGTGTGAGATCAATAAAGTCTTATCTTATCTTATTTTATCTTATAATATTTCTGTACTGGGGCAAATTATGGGGGAAAAATTGGTCCCTTGAACTACTTAAGAAAACATCATGATGTGTGCTGACAGGTCAGGAAAATAATTGATCCAGTTACCACAGCAACCAATACCAAGTGTAATAGGAGCAACTTAAATGCCTTTCTGCAGATATTACTGTGGTTTTAACGACTGACATCTAATGACAATTATGACAGTAAAGTAGTAAATTTATCTGTTTACTGCATATAGTGTACAATAATCACAACATTAATATTGATCCTTTCCGTAAAGTTGTAGTTATTTTTTCCCAGCAATTGATCATAGAGAACTTGCATATTCTCATTAGTCCACTCCCTTCTATTAATTGCCTTTTACCAGAAGTTCTAGATATAAATGGACATAATGAATGAGCTTGCATCAAGAAGGGATTTTGCATGACTCCACATACCGATCTTGGCAAGTCCATTTCAAATGTATAGATTTCTGTGAATCTGTTTACAAGATCTTGAACAACTGTTGTAATTTTGTTACCAATCAGATGTACAACTTGTCTATAATAATCCATGTTGTGGCATGTTCGTGTTTATTAGCAACAGTACTTCTATTAATGGAGCAAATAACACTATGTGCATCACTTGCTATATTGCAATAAATAGTGCAAAAGGTATCATGTTTAACACTGTTTGCCTGGCCTGCAATGCATGCAATGTAAAATGGTTTTGAGGTTGTCACTGTTAATGAACAAACAAGCACATGGTCTGACACGGATTACAGCATGCATTAAAGAAGACTGGAAATTCAGTTTTTCAGCAGACATTACCACATAATGTAATAACAAGGGCTGTTAAATATTTAAGAACATCAGAGCAGTGATGTATGGTAATGGTGAGGGCTTATTTTGTATGTTCATTTGTCTTGCTATGCTTCTTGGTGCATGGAAATGCATTTATCGTCCAACGCATTTTTGGAATAGACATTGTGGGTGTTATAGCTGCTTTGAGATATGGGCTTTTTTAAAATTAGTTTACTTAATTAGTTTTGTACTGACTAATTGATCCTTTTTTCACAACAATCAAGATGTCGTAGTGTGTATCTTGTGTTTGTTCACTTCTTTTTAAAATTATCTCATGAAAAAATTTAGAAAAACAATTTGAGTGCAATTTGTGCCTGTTCACTAACCTTGCACAGCAAGATGGATTCCTGAGATATTTGTGAGTTCACAAACTCATGAGAATCCATCTCGGTGCCTGCTGGTGCAATAGGGCCCAACAGGGGGTTGGAGAATCCGATAGACATACTTCAGTCTATATTAGTGTCAATACGGACTATTTTGTTTGTGAAAAACGTGTGGAAGATAGGAGCTTTGTGCATTTTTGTTCAGGAAAGGTGCCTGTGCTCTTCTCACAACTGTGACACTTCAGCCAATTAGATTCAAATAGTTCCCATGACATTACACCTTTTTTGATTTCAGCAAGAGCCAGTTTAAACATGTGAACTCAATTCAGAGTGACACACATATCAATCTGGTCTGAGCCAGGTTACCTATTACACCCTGTGCAAAGTAAAAACTCCATACATTTTAATGGAATTTACAGTGCATGTGAATGCTGTGTTGGGTGTTGAATGTTCTTAATGTTTTTTTGTTTTTTTTAATCGAGTGGTCCAAATTATTCCTCATTTACCTTATGTATTCCGAGCATCCTAATTATTCACCAGAGTTTTCTGTCACGGTAATGCTAACAACTAGCAGGGTAAGTGTGCACTTCTTGATGATTTTATAATTAGATTCAGACAGTACACTGCAAACAGTATATTATTTTGACTTCAGGAGCAGCTTATAAAACATTTCTACTGGGGCAAGACACATTTTTCTTAAATATATGGAAAAAATGGGGTGTTATATGGAGATATTATAAGCCCAGCATACTATACAGGCCATAATTATATTCTTTCTCAATATAGTCTTCTGTTAACTACTGCTGCAACCTTTTTTGTGGATTACAAAATTGTTATTTGAAGACAGGCATTCAAATCCCCATGCCCCCAGCCTATTTCTTTTTGGATGCCTTTCACTCACTGGCTGCTGTGGCAAATCGCAGACAATGAAATGCCTTGGCTCCAGTGTCCATCACCAGGCTTACTCCTCATTACCAGAATCCACTTTTGTAATCCCTGACTTGATGAAAACATTAAGTAAATCAACAAGAGAGATAAACGCAGCCAGGCTTGTCAAACCACATCTGTTGAGTTAGCTTAGAAGTCCATTGGGCCAAGACTTGCAAGATGAGGAGACTGATAATGGGCCAATAGAAGTTCAGTCAAACATAGGAATGGTGCAGCCTCTTGCATCAATTTGCGCAATTCCATATCCTCCTCTGCACATGCAGTTTGAGTCATGGCAGAATTGCAACAGCATTAAGAAATTTCAGTTTAATTAAAGTTGTACTATGTTACGTTTCAGGTGGAAGATGCACTCCATTTTATGGCTTCCATAGTATAAACATGCTTTGAAGTGCATGAATTCTTAATATTAGCAGAATTGCTTCTCATAATCATGCTAGTCTTCATGGATATACTGAACATATTCACATTGTAACTTTTCTACTCTTTTTTATGGAAAATGTACTAAACACTGCTTATTTAAAGGGCCTATATTAAGCTATTTTCTAATCTATGTTATAATGTTGTCTCCTCATCAGAAACATGTTTGGAGTTGTGTTTTGTTTTATTCACATATGTAACACACTAACCCTGCATATTTAGACTGAGTTCTTCTCCTAAATCGGAAAACACTCAGTTCCATCTTGTGATGTCATACAGGAAGTGCTCCACTATGTTTGTAAAATTAATAGACCTTCACTACAATCATTTCAGCCCTGGAATAGCCAGTCTCTACTAAACTAAGGATATAAGTTAACTGTTAATTTGAAAATTAACACTCTATGACATCACAAGATCGAACAGAGCATTTTGAGTTTTAGAGATGTAATAATTCATAACATTTATATAGCGCCTTTAATGACACCCAAAGCGCTTTACAGTTCATTGTTCATTCACTCCACACTTGCTGGTGGTAAGCTACTTTCTGTAGCCACAGCTGCCCTGGGGCAGACTGACGGAAGCAAGGCTGCCAATCTGCACCATTGGCCCCTCCGACGACCTCCAACACTCATGCACACTCCACTTTCATACTAGGCAATGTGGGTGAAGTGTCTTGGCTAAGGACACAACGACAGTTTTTGCGACTGGCGCCCCACTGTGGCACCTGGACTTCCCAGCGGTCTCCCATCCAAGTACTAACCAGGCCCTGCCTTGCTTAGCTTCTGAGATCTGACGGGATCAGGCTTTGGCAAGCAGGTATGGCCACAAGAAAGACTATTAATAAATGATTGCTCAAATATGTGTGAATGAAACAAAACACAACTCCCAGTACGTTTTTGAGGAGGTAACATCATTATAACATGGTTTAAAGCTCACATGAGTCAATTTAGTTTAATCTAGGATCTTTAATCTTAGCTAATCCCTTTAAAAATTATTAGTGTTTTTTATGACACAATAATTGTAAACTTTTTCATCCCATTACATACAAATAGACATGATCACCATGTCCAAGTTTCATTGAAATATATCTGAGGAATTATTTGATGCATTATTACATTTACATCTACATCTCCAAAGTTCAAAATGGTCTGTTCCACATTGTGATGTTATGAAGTGGTCATCAATGGAAATTATTTTCTTAACAATACATTTGAATATCCATAAGTTATTCTAATATTGTTGTTCAGTTAAAAATTCTCACAGATGATCTACAGAATCTTCTGGTGTACTGGAGAATGAAGAAATGGAACAATAGATACAGCTTCAACATTTGGCAATTCCTGCAAATTATTCAAAATTATTCTACTGAGCTGTCAACCGATCACCACCTGGTTGTGAGTTGGGTCCGCTGGCGGGGGAGGAAGCCGGAGAGACCTGGCAGGCACAAGCGTATCGTGAAGGTCTGTTGGGAACGTCTGGCAGAGCCCTCTGTCAGGGGCACCTTCAACTCACACCTCCGGGAGAGCTTCTCCCGGATTCCGGGGGAGGCTGGGGACATAGAGTCCGAACGGGCTCTTTTCTCGGCCTCTATTGTCGATGCGGCCGCCCGTAGCTGTGGTCGTAACGTCTGTGGTGCCTGACGCGGCGGCAATCCCCGAACCCGGTGGTGGACACAGGAAGTAAGGGATGCCGTCAGGCTGAAGAAGGAGTCCTATCGGGCATTGTTGGCTCATGGGACTCCTGAGGCAGCTGACGGGTACCGGCGGGCCAAGCGTGCTGCAGCCTGGGTGGTCGCAGAGGCAAAAACTCGGGCTTGGGAGGAGTTCGGAGAGGCCATGGAGGAGGACTATCGGACGGCCTCAAAGAAATTCTGGCAAACCGTTCGGCGCCTCAGGAGGGGGAAGCAGTGCTTCACCAACACTGTTTACGGTGGGGGTGGGGAGCTGTTGACCTCGACTGGGGATGTTATCGGACGGTGGAAGGAATACTTTGAGGATCTCCTCAATCCCGCCGTCACGTCTTCCGAGGAGGAAGCAGAGGCTGGAGACTTGGAGGCAGACTCGTTCATCACCCTGGCCGAAGTCACTGAGGTGGTTGGAAAGCTCCTCGGTGGCAAGGCCCCGGGGGTGGATGAGATCCGTCCTGAGTATCTTAAGTCTCTGGATGTTGTGGGGCTGTCTTGGCTGACACGTCTCTGCAACATCGCGTGGCGGTCGGGGACAGTACCTCTGGACTGGCAGACCGGGGTGGTGGTCCCTCTGTTTAAGAAGGGGGACCGGAGGGTGTGTTCCAATTATCGGGGAATCACACTCCTCAGCCTTTCCGGTAAGGTCTATTCCAGGGTGCTGGAGAGGAGAATTCGACTGATAGTCGAACCTCGGATTCAGGAGGAGCAGTGTGGTTTTCGTCCCGGCCGGGGAACACTGGACCAGCTCTATACTCTCCATCGGGTGCTCGAGGGTGCATGGGAGTTTGCCCAACCAGTCCACATGTGCTTTGTGGATCTGGAGAAGGCATTCGACCGTGTCCCTCATGGAGTCCTGTGGGGAGTGCTCTGGGAGTACGGGGTTCGGGGCCCTTTGATAAGGGCTGTTCGGTCCCTGTATGACCGGAGCAGGAGCTGTGTTCGCATTGCCGGTAGTAAGTCGGACCTGTTTCCGGTGCATGTTGGACTCCGCCAGGGCTGCCCTTTGTCACCGGTTCTGTTCATTATATTTATGGACAGAATTTCTAGGCGCAGTCAGGGGCCAGAGGGGATCCGGTTTGGGAACCACAGGATCTCATCTCTGCTGTTTGCAGATGACGTTGTCCTGATGGCTTCATCGAACTGGGACCTCCAATGTGCACTGGGGCGGTTTGCAGCTGAGTGTGAAGCGGCTGGGATGAGGATCAGCTCCTCCAAATCCGAGGCCATGGTTCTCGACCGGAAAAAGGTGGCTTGCCCTCTCTGGATGGGTGGGGAGTGCTTGCCTCAAGTGGAGGAGTTCAAGTATCTCGGGGTCTTGTTCACGAGTGAGGGGAGGATGGAGTGTGAGATTGACAGGCGGATCGGTGCAGCGTCGGCAGTGATGCGGTCACTGTACCAGACCGTTGTGGTGAAGAGGGAGCTGAGCCGAAAGGCGAAGCTCTCAATTTACCGGTCAATCTGCGTTCCTACCCTCACTTATGGTCATGAGCTCTGGGTAATGACCGAAAGGACAAGATCGCGGATACAAGCGGCCGAAATGAGTTTCCTCCGTAGAGTGGCTGGGCGCACCATTAGAGGGTGAGGAGCTCAGTCACACGGGAGGAGCTCAGAGTAGAGCCGCTGCTTCTCCACGTCGAGAGGAGCCAGCTGAGGTGGCTCGGGCATCTGTTTCGGATGCCTCCTGGACGCCTCCCTCGGGAGGTGTTCCGGGCATGTCCCACCGGGAGGAGGCCCCGGGGAAGACCCAGGACGCGCTGGCGGGACTATGTGTCCCGGCTGGCCTGTGAACGCCTTGGGGTCCCCCCGGAGGAGCTGGAGGAAGTGTCCGGGGTGAAGGAGGTCTGGGCGTCCCTGCTTAGACTGTTGCCCCCACGACCCGGCCCCGGATAAGCGGAAGAAAATGGATGTATGGATGGATATTCTACTGAATGTGTATGGAGTTTAAAGACACAGGGGAGCGCTACTTATATCACTACTCACCGACAACACAAGATGGAACTGAGTGTTTTTATTTTGAGCGAAGTATACAGTCTAGACATGCAGGATTCGTGTGCTAAACATGTGAATGAAATGAATCACAAGTCCAAGTATGTTTCTAATGAAGATAGATTATAACATACATCAAAATGTGTAATATAGGCCCTTTAAAGGTGCACTGTGTAAGTTTTCTGGTGGAGGGTCTGTCAAATGCTTTTCTCCATGGAGATGTTACTGCGTTGTCTGGAATTTTTCACGGTATGGTATTAAACCTTTCTATCTTCATGGAAACCAAACCAGATCAAGGCACAGGCCAGATCTATGTAGAGGCACTCAGAGTCAGGGATGCTTTTCTAGGCATTTATGAACTATAAGTCCACCTGTAATTGAATAAATGTAAGGTAGATCCGTTTAATGTCATATTGTAATGTCATACATTCCAGGCAATGAGTAATGACATATTCATTCAAACAATCAGGTGATGGATCAGAAAGGTTATGCAGTGCAGGCAGGTAAAATAAGATTTAAAAAAAAAAAATCCCTATGTTGAGGGTAAGTGTTGACAGAAGGATGACACATATTGCCATGGAAACTGCTGCCATATTCCCCTGATCACGCTTGGTCCTCTTCAGTCCCAGATTGAAAAGCCCTGCATATTCACACCCCTGCCGAGGGCCTCCGAATGTGGTATCTGCATAGTGACTGCTCCTTTTTCAAATGACACACACTGGGCAGCTTCGTGTACTTAATAAATTGTGTGGAGCCACTGGCCTGCTGTGCCCTGTGGGTCACCGTGGGAGAAACAAGACCATTAATCATTGTACAGGCATGAGAGTGTGTAAGCAAACACTAGCGGGGCATTGGCTCTCAGAATCCTCCATCTGCAACTGTGGCCAGTGTCTTCATGCTGGTGATAGTTGTGTGTGTTTTTAGTAACTGTCTGTCACACATGAAATACAAGTTAGCTTCTATCTGTATCTATACGGGCGTGTTCACTTTTCCTTACTTTACTGCCTTATTTTCTACCTAATTCTTCACTTGACAGATTTCACTCTCAACGTATATGTTTTAAATACAGTAATCCCTCGTTTATTGCAGGGGTTAGGTTCCAGAAATAACCCGCAATAAGAGAAATACGCAAAGTAGGACAACTTTATATTTTACAATTATCCTCCATGTTTTAAGGCTGTAAATGCCTCACCACAGACATTATACACTTTTCTCAGACTGGAATTAACCTTTTCTCACATTTCTCTCTCGTTTAAACACTCAAACTTTCATAGATTTTCAACAAAATGTATTAATAGTGAAGTGTGGGGGAAGATACGGCTCCGAAAGCCCCGCCGGACGCGCGAGGGGAGCAGAGACATGAGTCACTGGATCCGCAGGAAGCATCGCGCTCATCCAACGGCACTGCCACGTCCCGGGACGTGACATGCACCAACCCCTTGGAGAAGTGCGCGACACGTGCACCCCTCATCGTTGTCAAATCCGTGACAGAGCAGCACAACTGGCGCAAGGCCGCGCATACACCGGGGCTGTGAGCATGAGATCGAACCGCTGCGCCCGGACCGCATCCTCTCAGCCTGAGCCACAAACCAGCCGCACGAAACCAGCAAAGAGCGGCACGTGGTGGTTTAATCCTGGTTTAGACCTGGTCTAGTCCCGGTTTAGTCCAGGACCAGTCCAGGTTTAGACCTGGTTTAGACCTGGTCTAGACCTGGTTTAGTTCTGGTCTAGACCTGGTTTAGTCCCGGTCTGGTCCTGGTCTATTTCCAGTCTAGTCCCGGTCCCCCCCGCGTCCCCCATCTATCAATCGGCAAAGGTCTACAGTCTCTTAGCCAATCAGGACGCAGAACACAATGTTACACTATAAAAGAAATGTTAACACTATAAAAAAAAAATGAAAACAAAAACATTTAAATAAATAAATAAATAAATTTTAAATCTGCGAAACAGCGAGGCCGTGAACAGTGAACCGCGATAGAGCGAGGGACCACTGTACTTGGAAAAACATAACTAGTTCCTTTCTGAATGTATTCCTAGAATCCAAATTATTCAAGGCATTATTTTTAAGAGCTTTCAGAGGCCAGACGAGATGTTTGATGTCATATTAACGCTAACAATAACTAGTATGCCAACAGCACACTTGCTGATTCTCTGAATATTAAATGTTTTAATTCAGCTCTAGCAGCTGTTTTTACAACATATCACATCTACATGGACATCTTTGACATCAAATTCAACCAGAGATTTTGGCCAGACTTTTACCTCAGTTATAAACTTTGCTAGATTTTAGAGTTACGGCATCATATAAAGCTGAAATGTTTACTGTAGTTTATAGTCCACCTGTGCCTGATGCCTCCTCGTTTTATCATGTATCTGAGGCACATGTTGGTTTGCCTGTGTACCAATAACCCAGGCCCCCCATCTCCAACCCTTTTACACCTGACTGTATTTCTTCACCTCTTCTTTCTTGCTTTCCTACCTTAATTCCTTCTCATCACATCTGTCTTTTCCTTTGCTATTTATTTCCACTAGTTGTGTGGCTTTTGCTCACCCACCATCCCCCCAACATGCATTATCTATTAGCTGTGGCTTGTCAGGGCTCCAGTGCGTAGTAATGAGAGACAGGCGGGGCACATTGGGTAGCGTCACATTAATTTGCCGTGGTTAACTGTTGGAACACCAGAGCAGAAATCAATAAAAAGACCCCACAGCCTCTCTCCCCCAGTGGCCTGACACGAGACCACCATCTGCCCTTTACCAAACAGCCACTGCAGTTTGGTCTACTCAAGGTATTTGATATCTTGGGTTCAACACTGAGAAAAGATAGTGGAACAGTGGTCCAAGTGTTAGCCCAACAACCAGATGCTTACCAATTCAAACCACAGTGTTGGTGTGTAATACATTTTTGCTCTTTGATATTATTTTATATTATATTATATTATATTATATTATATTATATTATATTATATTATTATATTATTTCTCGGATGAGCGGCGAAACGTTTTCAACCAAACAAACTTTGTCCAGTTGACAAATTGAACTTCTCCTTTGATCATGGATTCTACCTGGACGACTGAGGGACTTTTCACGTATATTATATTATATTATATTATATTGTGATTTGTGAGCTACTATGTCCAAATAATTTCCCTTGTGGGTCAATAAAGTTTGTCTAAGTCTAAATCTAGTAATAATAATGATCCCTCGCACTTATAATATGCTTCTCGGTGATGGTAAGGTTCTTCTGTAGCCACAGCACCTATCACCTAGCACATCCATACCAGGCAAGGGTGAAGTGTCTTGCCTAAGGGCAGAGCAGAGCTTTGGGCTGGTGGACAAGCACTCTAACCAGTGATCCACTTCAGCCCTTGTTATTCAAGATTTTCCAAAGTTTTTCTAATAAGTATACAGTGAACCCTCGCTGTATCGCGGTTCACTGTTCGCGGCCTCGCTGTTTCGCGGATTTTTTTTTTCAATTTTTTTTTTTTTTTTCAATTTTTTTTATAGTGTAACTTTTTTTTTACAGTGTAACATGCACCCTGATTAGCTAAGAGACTAGACCAGGACTAAACCAGGTCTAAACCAGGGATGGTGACGCAGGGTGGTAGGGACAGTCTCTGATTTCCTTCACGAGAGCGCCTGGGTGACAGGAGGTGTGGCCTTTGTTTACTTGCACGAGCCATGGAAGAGAGTGCGAGCCGGACCATGGAAGAGCCAAGAATCAACATGGACGGGCCGGGGGAGCCGCAGCGGGGAGAGCCGCATTCGAGGGAGCCGCAGCGGGGGGAGGACACTCGCGCGCACAGAGGAGACAGTGGCTCTTCCCCGTCACGCCGAGAGGACGAACCCGACCCCGTCCTAGAGAGCTGTGGAGTATTGGCGACGCATTGATAGCGGTCTGATTTTGGACCCGGGGTGAAATGCAACCAACTCTTGTGAGCGCAGGTTGGTCTTTCCTGGTCTTGTGGTGAGGACTGGTGCTCAGAGGCGTCTGTTAGCGGTTTGGCACTGTTAGCATTGGCTTGAGTCTTGCCCAAAATGATATCCAGGTCGCTTTCCACTCGACTTTCGCACATGGCATGGATATGTGGTACCAAAACAAACACACGTGTCCGCGCGCATGTGTCCGCGCACACGTGTCCGCGCGCACGTGTCAGCGCGCACGTGTCCGCGTGTCACGTGCCCCCCCCCCTCACTATTAATATATTTTAATGAAAATCTACAAAAGTTTGAGTGTTTAAACAAGAGAAAAATGTGAGAAAATGTTAATACCAGTCTCAGAAAGGTGTATAATGTGTCTGGTGAAGCGTTTTCAGCCTTAAAACATGTAGAATAATTGTAAAATATAAAATTGTCCTACTTCGCGGATTTCACTGATTGCGGGCTATTTCTGGAACCTAAAGCCCGCGATAAACGAGGGTTCACTGTACACCAAAAATAATATTTAAATAATTACAAATTATTCAAATGGAGAAGATTTAACTTGATTTGAGAAAATTTCATTTGACAAGTAAAATTATCTATCAGTGGAATAAGTCTTGTTTTCTTAAAGTTTAGTTTCTTATTTTAAGTACAAAGAGTTTTTTTCTTATCTTCAGTGTTAGGTGTATTTTGCTATTTCAAGTACAAAAAAATGTGTTCCATTGGTAATTTTGCTTGTCATGTGAAATTTACTCAAATCAATGTAACGTGTTATTAAGTCAAGTCATTTTCACTTTTTTTGTAGTGTACCAACCCAACATGGCAAAGATCTATTCTAAAGATCACTATCTGTTAAGCACATTCAATGTTTAATGTTTTGTCCACAAATGAATCATCGTGCAGCCTTTTTAACTACAAAAATATTAGTGTGTCTTTTTTTTAATCTACAACCAAACAGTGGTGAACGTTATTTTCAGCATCACATTTCTTGAGTACATTCGAAGTTGGAATTCCTTCAGTGCGAAAACCTAATTAGGCTGAAAAGGTATCAGCAGACAGAAACAGCTCCACTCTGACACTCCACAACCCTTGACTTCTTAAGTAGTATCACTGAAATTGAAACTAATTACTTTAAAAAGATTTGAATTACTCAAATTGCACATTGCCGAGCAGCAACAGTCTTTAGCTCATTTCATGATACTCAAAGCCTTTCAAGTGTGTAAACTGTGTGCCTCGTACTTCAGATGGCCTAAAAGAACATGTTTTGTGGAAGAAAACTTAAAATATTCTGTCTCCACACGCTTCCTTATTAATAAATGGCTTTTCATTATAAAGAATTGCACGAGAGACAGGAAGTAGGCCTATTTCAACTTCTTTTGTGTGTCATCACAGAACCATCAATCCGCATGAAGCTCAACGCGCTACATTTGTTTATCGCATTGCGTGAAAGAATAACCTAGCAATAAAGGCACATGCAGAGTGAGCCTCACCTATTTACTAATGCTATTCCAACTAAAGTCAACTTAATAATGTCTTTTAATTTTAAACGGTTAAATATTTAATGCCAACTTAGCTGGAGATTAATTAAAATAGTGACTTGCATTCAGTCCCTTATATTCCATGATTAGCTGCTTGTTTTTTCTTCCTGGAGACGCTCAGACAATTTGGGGCAACACAAGAAACTTTCATCAGGTTGTTTTTTAGAAAGCCTGACTTATTGATGTGTTTTCTTCACATCAATTATTGACAGGCGCTGACATACATCATTCAGTGCTTCGGATTTCACAAGGTCTGAGGCCAAGTGGTGAGATAATGGATGGAAACCTTGTCTTAAACTTCAATCTGGGCTAGGCCCTGCTCCGATGTTGTTAACTGGGATATGTTGCGGTTTTCTTCCAGTTCTTATAACAACCATCTCTGTTGTAACTTTGGGAAAACTTTTTCTCAGTTAATAAGAAAATATAAAGTAAAATAATACTGTAACCTCGGGAAGGCTAAGGGTCCACACATACATGTGTAAAATACAAGCAAATCTGGCAAAACAACATAGGCAATATATAGTGGAATTGTACAAATGTTTTATTTAATCCTTCTTATTAAAAAGAGTTCATTTTATAGCATTTAAAAAGTACTGTTTAGGCATACAATGAACAGCACAACAAATTGAGACTAGAATATAGGATATAACTAAAGTAAATTAAATTAAATCATAATCAAAACCCAAATTAATAATACAAATCTTAAAGGAAAAGTAACGTTATTTTACAATCTGAGCCTTCTTACGGTAATAAAACAAGTCGTTTGACTCACCCATAGCACGTTGGTGTCATTTGGAGCTGTTTGGTAAAAGTTATGTTGTAGCGTATCCGTTAGCGTGAGTACTCGGGGCATTACTTTGCGGTCTCCAAATAACACAAACTTTAGCACATTTCAAATCATAGAAGCCCGATGTCTTAATCTACGATTTTGTTTGAAGCAAAAGTGGCCTGTAATCCGAGATTTATCCATAGTTTCGAGTAGATGAGGAGGCCAGTGCGCATGCGCGGACTGTGCTCTCAGCTCCCGGGACCCAAACATGAAACGCAAAGCTGAAAACTATGGATAAATCTCGGATTACAGGCCACTTTTGATTCAAATGAAATCGTAGATTAAGACATCGGGCTTCTATGATTTGAAAAGTGCTAAAGTTTGTGTTATTTGGAGACCGCAAAGTAATGCCCCGAGTACTCACGCTAACGGATACGCTACAACATAACTTTTACCAAACAGCTCCAAATGACACCAACGTGCTATGGGTGAGTCAAACGACTTGTTTTATTACCGTAAGAAGGCTCAGATTGTAAAATAACGTTACTTTTCCTTTAACATTAATTAAACCAAAACAACCAGTTAATTCCTATATTTCAGTAACCCAAAGTGCTAGTGCTGTGCAAATACAAGATCAAGTGCTGTAGTTGTTTTCTTTAAGATGTAAAGTGCTTATGTGTACACAATTAAAGTGCTAGTTTCTATCAGCAACACCGGGAGCACCACGCATGTCATCACATTCGCAGACATACCATGGTGGGAAATTATAGTACCTGTGACCACCTTGTTACAATACAAAAATACAAAAAGCGTGCATGCATCAGAGGTTAAAGGTTAAATATTACACAAAGAAATTATGAATATATATAAATATAATGTTGTTACCTCATCAAAAACATATCTGGAGTTGTGTTTTGTTTTATTCCCACATGTTTGAATAATCCTTTAAAAGTCTGTCTCCATCTCCAAAGCTCAACATGCTCTGTTCCACTTTGTAATGGCATGAAGTAAGTGACGTGCAGTCAGGGGAGGCAGGTGAGGCCGTGCCTCTCCTGTCATCACAGAGAGATAAAAAGTAAAATAAAAAAAAATAAATGGTTATATTTATTCAATTATTTGTACTATAAAATTATTTTCTATTTAACTTTGCCATTTTAATTATTATTTTTTTCAAAATCGCTGAATTTTCACTTTTACCGTTCAAATACTGAGAAGAGACGTGCGTAGACGCCGTTGGTGCCTCACATGGACTGACTGTGCTGTAGCTCAGCAGTGACAGATTCTGCGCTAAAGCGGCTGTGAAAAGGCGCCGGGTGAGGCATGTAGTTACCTGGCCTCATGGTAGAGGCACTCGTGAGCCCAGGGATTCTTCTGCAAGTTCTGGGGCAGCGGATTAGAATAAGTGACAGCAAGCTACAATTTAGAGTTAGCAAGTCAAGTTTAATAATCCGTACAACTTCAGTTAAAGGGTTTGTTCCAGACTACGCAACGAAAGACTTCAAACAGAGTGGCTCACACGAAAAGGCTGACTGTGTGCCTCCTGCCTTCTTTTCTCAACCTGCTGTGACAATGTCTGGACTCAGATGGGATATTGTGACCTGAAAAATTTGCAAAGAAGCCTCATTAAACATGAGCGGTCCACCACTCACATTCAGAGCCAGATCGTGCTAAAAACATCGCTATTTAAATTTATGGCGCTACTCGGTGCGCTCTGGACTGAACAATAATAATTAATTTTCAGCTTCACATCAAAAATATTACGAGCTCCAGTCACTTACAGGGAGAGAAATTGGCCCGGGGACAAATTAACTTGTCGACACCTGTTTTACATATTTGTAAATCTGATTGTGATGATGTCAGTGCCTCATCAGCCATGACCCTCACTGCACGTCACTGCATGAAGTGGTAGTTTTTAAGTGAACAGCTACCATTTACCTTTAGTTCAATAGACATTCCTGGGCTGAAAGTATCCAAATGATTGTGGTGAAGGTCTATGAAGAGTAAAAACACAGAAGAGCACTTCATGTATCACCACATGACATTACAAGGTGAATCAGAGTGTTTCCTGAGAGAAGAACACTATCTAAATTTTCAGGCAACTCCAGATATGTTTTTTGTTGAGGAAACAACATTATAGATGGAATATTTGTTTATCAACATAGTGGATGTGCATGCAACCTGAGTGCAGAAAGCGTCACTGCTGCACGGTTAACATGAAGTTGCAACGCTAGCTAGAGATGTTGTCAGGGCACAAAAACAGTTTATTGTCGTGTGATAAAATAAGTTATGATGCTAAGTTAGCATTAGTGAATGGATCATGACGAGGAGAAATGGCTCAAACTTCAGTAGCCAGTTTTGGTGGTTTTGTACAGGCTTATAAAAACTTTGTGGCTTCTTTTTCAAATGTTATCACTATTAGTTTCATCTTTTCTATTTCTTCACATTTGTGCATCTCCATGTAAGTCTTATTACTATACAAATAACCTGTGCATATCTGCTTCTTAAATTACATTGCCCTTCTGCCTTTGAAATAAAAATGCATCATTGTTAGGGAGCTCTCTCCAAGTTGCATATTTTCTCCATTCCACACTGAGGCCGAATGTGATATTTCCATCAGTTTTGAAAGTAGAACTAGAAAACTGAACTAGAAGAAGAAGAAAAAGAAGTGACTTTATTGATCTCACACTGGAGAAATTCTTCTCTGCATTTTAACCCATCCTATATATATATACATATATTAGGAGCAGTGGGCAGCACACATTAGGGCGCCCGGGGACCATCTTCGGCTTGGTCAGGACCTAAGCAGGAGGTACCTATGGTGCATGTTTTGGGTTGATGGGGAAACCGGAGTGCCCGGAGGAAACCCACCCAGACACGGGGAGAACATGCAAACTCCACACAGAAAGGCTCGGGCGACCCGGGGATTGAACCCAGACCATGCATGCAAACTCCACACAGAACACACACAGAAAGGCCTGGGCGACCCGGGGACTCGATTTTGATTCTAAGGAATAGGCCCGATGTGATTTTCAACATTAAATCAAAAACAGTCGTTAGGCAGACCTTAGGCAAAACACTTTATCCATATTGCCTAGTGTGAAAGTGGTGTGTGCATGAATATTATTGATTGTCGAAACGGCTGATGGCAAAGATTGACAGCGTCGCTTCCGTCAGTATGCCACAGGGCAGCTGTAGCTACAACAGTAGCTTACCACCACCTGGTATGGAGTGAATGAATAATGCACCAAAATGTAAAGCGACTTTGAGCATATAGAAAAGCGCTATATAATATTAATGCATTATTATTATTATTATTATTATTATTATTATTATTATTATTATTATTATTAAATCATAACATATGTGGTCTTATATCTGTATAATCCCTCTATCCCTCTCCAGGTAGGTTCCTTAATAGTCTATGGGCACATACTGGTCCATATGGCCTTTTAATTGTTCTGATACAGCTTAAGATCATCCTAAATCTATTAAGGAAAGGTGTATTTCTGGCTCTGGAATATTACTTTTTTAGTATTGATACTTGCACAAATGAGTATCTAGTTTCAGTATCAATTAGAATTTCATTTTAAATACCTTTCACAACCCTAGAAGAAACTCCTTATAAATTAGGTTCTTGACTGAAAGGCTCCAGCTCCATCTTTCTCCACACAAATACAACCCTACATACCCAACATCGTATCCACTCTCAGGCATCAGAATGAGAAAGTGCGAGGTGTCTTAATCTTTACGCGAGGCAAAGGGGGCATTTGTAATTTCTTATCCGCCGCTAATTACAGGAGTAACAAGACCCGTGAGGAGTGACGGGCTGCTGGTTCAGATGCCTGCCTGACTTGACAGTGAGGTTAATTAACAGCCTTCCACCAAGGTTAAGACGCCGCAAAAACTAAACAGATCAAGATGCGCGCACACCCTCTATCAGCATTTATGCGGCCGTGTGCACGTAAGGCAACCTTTCAAATTACAGCCAGGATTAGGATAGCAACGCCGTGACATCTATTTCAGTAGGAAATTAGCCTCTGCTGCAATTGAGAAGACCTGACAGACCATTTGGGTTAGGTCTAATGCATTCATTCCAGCACCTGTATGACTTATTGATACTGGCACATGAACTGGGGGAGCACTAAGTTGATGTTTGAAATATGGTCCATGGGAAGAAGTGAAGCAGGTACACTTGCAACTGAGATAAAAGAAATGGTTTAATGTGTTGTATTTGTCAATAGAAATTTGCAGTGCACATCTTACTTCACAGTATAGCATTGGATAATATTTAAAGGTACACTGTGTAACTTTTTAGTTGGGGATCTGTCACCTTCTTGTTTCTATGGATATGTCTTTGCTCTGCTTTGAATCCTGAATGTGACATTAAACAGATCTATCTTATATTTATTCTAGGGCTGTCAAACGATTAATTTTCTTGATCGCAACTCATCTCAGAAATTTCATAGTTAATCGCGATTAATCGTGATTTATTTTGCATGTTTAAAATTGATATCTTGCAGTAAGACCGTTCGAATCTAAAGTTAAACTCACAATGCAAAGTATTTATCACCATTTTTTTTTTTTTTTTTCAAAAAAGTGCAGAGAAAGGAAAAAGTAACAATGAACCAGTAATAGTGGCTAAGTTGGCTAAACTGAAGACAACAGCGTGTCCTTCCTTGCCAATGCCGACGACTCGATTGAAGCCCGCTCGAGCTGCCTACGGATGTGTAGAAGGAACAAAATACTAGCAAACTCAAAATAGCGCGTTTAATCGACAATGAGTTTACTTAATACAACCAAATGAGCTGCATATGGATGGTAGAATTGCGGAAAATGCTGGCAAACTCTGATCGCAATTAAAAAAATTGTTCGCGATCATAACTTACATTAATCTAATCGCGATTAACGCGTTAATATTCCCAGCCCTAATTTATTCTATTACACGTGGTTTTATATCGCAAAAATACCCAGAAAAACAAGTATTCTGATGGTGATCGGGGTTGACTCTCCACAGATCTGACCTGTAACTTGGCCTGGTTTGCTCTCCATGAAGATTGAAAGGTTTAATGCCATACTGTAAAACATTTCAGACAAAGCAGGTAGTGGACCCTCCACCAGAAAAGTTACACAATGCACCTTTAACATGTCACATCTTATAGGTAAAGATACATATATTCTCTGTGGCATGCAAATTTAAATAAAAGACATGCAGTTTGGCAAAAAAAAAACAACAACCATGGAATAGAAATTTCAATTTTGTCAACTGGACAAAAGAGTTTGAATGAAGACATGTCACTGCTCATTCAAGTGGATTCTTTGTAGTGAAATCTAAACGAATCTAAACCTTTGTCCAGTTGACTGAATTGAATTTCTTTTGCTATGGAACCTACCTTAACGACTGAGGGATTACGCAAACACCATCAATGAATTTAATCTGTGATTGTTAAGACCTGCGTGGTGACAGATGTTGTGATTTTGGGCTATGCAAAAATACATTGAATTGAAAACCGTGACCCATATTCCAGTTACTCCCTGACAGGAAATATCGATTGTGGGTGTTTGTGCATTGAACTGATACATTAAAGACTCACTGTGATCATAACAACTTCTTTCCATTTGGGCCAAAAATCAAAGAGCCTCAAAAATTAATTTCCAGCTAATGTGCATGTGCTCCTAAACTGGATCTATCCTTGAGTAACCCACCACCCCAGCTCCTTTTGGAACAGTATAAATAAAATAAGCCTGCCTCATGCTCTCCCGTCAGCTGCTCACCCCGTTGCACCTCTGCTCTGACATCCAACCCGAAGAGGCAGGCCAGTGCAACCCCAAGACACTGTGCTGCTGTGTTCTGCCCCATGGGAACAGTGCAGACAGCTCCAGAATGAGGGAGTGTTGTCACAAACAGAGCTTGTCACTGCTTCAGGCTGTGAGGGATTCAGAACAAGTGTCAAACATATCAAAATTCAACAACAGCACTAGCTAAAAACATGACATACGGTTCCAGACAAATTTGAGCTACATGTACAATTTGTGGTTGGGGTTTTGGAAATATGTTGTGAACTGAAGAATTGAAGGTAATGTGTGTCAAGTGTAAGTAATATGGCCTAGGAAATCACGATGGAAGGCTAATTCAGTAGTGAGGTACTGCTGACAAAGAGGCATCATCGTTCACTGTTGCTGGTAAGCAGAGGTGGATGAAGTACTCAGTTTTGTTACTTAAGTAAAAGTATGAAAAAATTAAATAATAAAAAAAAAAGTATTAAAGTACCTATTTGCTTAAAGAGTAAAAAGTAAAAGTATTTTGCAGAGAGTTTTAGAACAATTAAAGGATGAAGTGTAATGATTTTAATAAGGAGTTTAGTGGATTTTAAATGATTCAATTGATTTGTTATTTTTTTCTAGCTCTTTTGTGTTTTTGCTTGTTTGGTTTGCTCAAAGTTGGGATGTTAACTCAAATTAATGGTGCTAAAAATAAGTCTCAACCTTTTCACCAGGTCTCAAACCATAAAGAAAAGTACTTTTTACTTTTCAGGCCAGTTAAAAAACATAGTTTATTAGAAAATATAGTATCCACTGTAAATTAGAATCTATTTAACACTTGTGCATTATTCCTTAAGGGAAGCGTGGAAACGGAACCTATTTATTTGAAGAGTATGTATATAGCAACGGGATGCAATAGTACTTTAAGGCAGGGGTCTCCAACCTTTTTTGCGCCACGGACCGGTTAATGTCACCCAAAATTTTCACGGACCGGGATGGGGGGGTGCACGCAGATATTGGCGGATAAATACCACAAAATAAAATGATACGAACAACACAAGAACTGTGGCATGTTATAGATATAATAATAATGGTGAATCCACTGTGTACTTGTATATAACTTTAATAAAAGCGTCCTCATGACATGCACCAACAACACGACAAGAGTCACAACATCCTCTCTGCCCCGACGCTCTCTAGTCGCTATGGTAATGCTTAAACATGCCTTCAGAATAAGAGATACATCACAAAACAAATATAAAGTACATGAAAAATTCAACTCACCGTAACGCTGAATCAATGAGAGCCCTGAGCTTGTTTCTCTGCTACGAGATCTATCTCGGCGTAATGGGAGACAATGACACCCGAAGTGTGTTGCTTATGTCCAGTCTACTCCGTAACTTTTATCCAGAGTACCAGTTGATGTCTTGAACATACTTTTAAGGCCGCCTCATTGCAGAGCTGGTTGCCGCATGTTCTGCAGAGTGGGCGGTGCGTGGGAATCACCTGTTGTGATAAATCCATATTTTAAAAGGGATATGCCACCCCCAGGTCAAATTTGGGCATCTCCCCACAGTCCAGAGACTAAAACAAGTGATGAAAAGCGTTTTCCTGCTCACCCAGCCATTGTCCGAGTCTGTCGCCACGGACCGCCGCGGTATCTGCTGCTCCTCCGCGTTAGACTGGAGTCTAATGTCGCCAGAGAAAGATTTCGGCCAAAAGGAATTAATTTGCTCGATGCGTTTCCCAATTACTTGCTGTGTAGTGCGCCTTCATATCGAGTGCAAATAAATGTGCAAATCAACACGGAGAGCTTGCCTTGGTCATTTTGGGTGGGAACTATTTTCCAGTGCGGAAGAATACAGCCGTATCACGCAGCACGCTGCCAGGGGAATCCCAGTTACGCACCGGGAAGGGAGTTCCCCTGTTGCACAACGTGGTGCGTGATTCGGCCATGTTCTTCCGCACTGAAAAATAGTTCCCACCCAAAATGACCAAGTCAAGCTCTCCGTGTTGATTTGCACATTTATTTGCACTCGATATGAATGCGCACTACACAGAAAGTAATTGGGAAACGCATCGAGCAAATTAATTCCTTTTGGCCGAAATCTTTCTCTGGCGACGTTAGACTCCAGTCTAAGGCGGAGGAGCTGCAGATACCGCGGCGGTCAGTGGCGACAGACTCGGACAATGGCTGGGTGAGCAGGAAAACGCTTTCCACCACTTATTTTAGTCTCTGGACTGTGGGGAGATGCCCAAATTTGACCTGGGGGTGGCATATCTTAAGTAGGTCTCCTGGTGTTGTCTGTTAAATCTAGCTTTCTTTTTCTTAGTGGTCATATGCTCTTCTTCTGTCTCCTTCTTCTGTCTCCTCTTCTCACTCCTAATTTTGTTGGCATGTTGGTTTAATATTAGCGTACGTTCACACTGCAGCCTGGAGTGACCCAAATCAGATTTTTTCGCCCCTGTATCTGATCTTCTAATGACAGTCTGAATGACACAGATCCGATTTCTTCAAATGCGATCCAGGCCACTTGTGGTCTTAAAACTGATACATATCCAATCTTTTGGCATGCGACTTCAGTCTGAATGGCCAGGTCGCATTCATCCGACCTGGGCGTGTTTCCTCCAGCGAGAGTGGTACAAGTAGGCGCTCACAAATGTACACACATTCTCGTCATGCGAAAATAGTATATAAACTCCGTATCAGCAATCCCACCGCTCTTGTCTGCGACTCCGCACCAACACTGTCCCACAAAACACTGGCCTTGTCATTCTCCGTCTCCTCTTTTAAACAAATAAGCTGTAAATGTTCTGGCTCCGAGCAACTTTAGGCTACTTCCATAAACACTGAGCACGCTCGCTGCACGTGACGTCGTCGTGTCCTCCAAGGCGCACGTGGGACACTTTTGGGGCATTTAAAGTTCACACTGGAGATCACATACAAGTCACATTTTTAAAAATGCAAAAAAAAAATCGGACTTCACAAAAAAATTAAGCCCTGCAGTCTGAACGTAGCATCGTGCACATGGAATTCAACGTGCTCTTTTCGGAACAAGGACGGACCACTCAAAATGAAGGGTTGGGGGAATGAGCCACCGCGGCCCGGTACCAAATGGCCCACGGACCGGTCCGTGGCCCGGTGGTTGGGGACCACTGCTTTAAGGTGTACAGTAAGACATAGTTACAATGGCACTTTTACTGATTTCTTTGTTCTGATTCTGGCCTATGTCATTAGAGGTATAATACTCCCTACAAAAGGAGCATAGCCAGACAATACCACAATGTTTTAAGCACATATATACAGGACCCAAGGACCCAAGTTTGATGATTATTAAAGGTCCCATGGCATGAAATTTTCACTTTCTGAGGTTTTTGAACGTTAATGTGAGCTCCCCTACCCTGTTTAGGGCCCCCCCATGGCTAAAAGTTGCGAAATGTCTAAACTGAGCATTTGCGGTCCTTTTCTGCGTTAGAAAAAAACACAGCTCAAACGGGCGATTCTGAACAAGGCAACTATGTTACGTCACATCGAAAAAAGAAATGCAAATGCAGTTCCACCACCGTCTGGATGTCCACCCCCTGTCTCTGGAAATCACGCCCAGAGAGTTTAGACCGCGAAGGAGCTACGCAATGCGAAATGCGTTTTTTTATTTGCCTGGAGGCACGTGCGAGTGTTTCTAGGCTCGGAAGTCCTTTACCCGACCCTCTGGACCTCTGAAACAGCAGTGGTTTAATTTTATTTTCTGTGAAAATGTGTTTTTTTTCATTGAAATTCCTCTCCTTTCTTCCTCCGCGCTTAAAACGCGGAAGTGGGAGACAGCGCACAGTAACAAGGAACCAGCGGCGCATTTGCCCCCCCCACCCGCTCCTCTAACCTATCTGTGTCCTTCTCATTTGCATTCAAGCAACAAGGCCCAGAACGAGTCATTCAGAGAGATATTCTGACTCTGACTGTGTGCATGTGTCTTTCTCATGCACTGAGTGTTGATTTTGAAGAAGGATTCATTTACAGTATTAGGGAACCATTAAGGCATCAAGAAGTACCATGTCATGGGACCTTTAAACTTCTGCTGCGTTAGACCTACAGTGTCATGCCTCTGCTTATAACTCTTGGGCTGTTTCAGCAAGTTCAACATTTTTTGTGTTGTATACGAACATATTGTCCAGAAAGAAAAGGCTCCAACCACAAAAATGTCCCCTTTAGTTATGGGTGACCATGAGTAAGTGAGTAAATGCTGAGGGGGTATCTTGTCCATGGACACAACCACAGATTTTCCTCAAGTTGGATTTGAACCAGCTACCCCAACTAAATACAACTAAATACACTGAACCTATGATTTTGCACTGTTTAATACTTTCTCCATTGCCCCTTGGTAATCGATAACTTTTTAATATTGAATTTGCCCTTCTCCCTTGGGCAATAAATCAAAAAAAGAACCCATCCTTAAATAATGTCACAATTACATTTTTCTCCAGTCTTTTTACTCACGGCAGTTTCTTGCTTGATTACTGTTTTCTATTACTGTACACCAGCAAATAGCCTGTTTCGGAGCACCATAACCCTGTTCCTCAGCTTGTGATTCATGGCCTTTAGCACTGCAATACTTTTCAATTGCATCCTCCTAAACCTCCCATTTTTCTATTTCATGCTCTCATTCACTATACTCCATTGCACTCTCATGACATTTTTCACTTACCTGCTGTTGAAAAGACCTCAAAACCTCATGTTCTGCAACACATTCAGTCTGTGGAAGAGAATAGGTAAAATGTGGAAAGCCCTGCTCTATTTGCTGTTAATTGGCACAGTGCAACCATAGATTACCGAACATGACAGTGTCTTTTTCAGAAAAATCTATGTGCCGTGACCTCTCCGGCACTATTACAACAAGGTCAGAGAACACAGAGGGAAACTAATCAATAGAATATTGAGTGCCACGGCCAAGCAAGTGTGCAGCAAAGAAAGCACGGAAGAAAGCCAACACAAAAAAGGTAGAAACTGGACGAGGGAAGTGGTTGAATAAAAATTGGATGCTATCAACAAAGTGGGAGCCAAAGGGTAAGGAGGAAGGCTGGATGGAAGATGGGAGAGGGAGAAAGAGAGAATAAATGGCAAAGACCCTCAAGCAGGTTACATTCTGACATGTGGCACAAGTATCAGTCAGCAGCAGCGAGGACCACAGGCGAAAACAGGGCTGGGTTTGAGAGATGGTCGGTCTGACATGAGCATTCTGTAGCCATCGGCAAAAACACATTTATGCCCCCAGGGAGGAGTCCAGTAACAATACAGTAAATACAGTGGGGACAAGGGAACGATGACAGTTTCCAGTACCATTAGAGAAAAAAATGATTTGTTATTGTTGTTTATTGAGGGTATGGAAACTTTATTGAGCATATCATTAAGTAAGAAAATATTTAAAAGACTGAGAAATTAGTAGGGATGCAGCGATCCAGCTTTTTCAGTTCTGATATCGATTTTGATACTATGGCTTTAAAGGCAAAGTAACATTATTTTACAATCTGAGCCTTCTTTCGGTAATAAAACAAGTAGTTTTACTCACCCATAGCATTTTTCTGTCAATTGGAGCAGTATCGCAGAACTTATGTTGAGCCGTTCTGTTCTAGTAATGATCCCGTATCCGTTAACATGGTGCTGTATCATTTGCTCGGGGCATTACTTTGCGGTCTCCAAATAACACAAACTTTAGCACTTTTCAAATCATAGAAGCTCGATGTCTTAATGAAAAATTTCGTTTGAAGCAAAAGTGGCCTGTAATCCGAGATTTAGCCATAGTTTCGAGTAGATGAGGACGCCAGTGCGCATGCGCGGACTGCTCCGGGGACCCAAATAGGAAACGCAAAGCTGAAAACTATGGATAAACCTCGGATTACAGGCCACTTTTGCTTCAAACGAAATTTTTCATTAAGACATCGGGCTTCTATGATTTGAAAAGTGCTAAAGTTTGTGTTATTTGGAGACCGCAAAGTAATGCCCCGAATACAAATGCTAACAAATGCTAACAGAAACGCCACAACGTAACTTTCTTCAAACAGCTCCAAATGACACGAACGTGATATGGGTGAGTCAAACGACTTGTTTTATTACCGAAAGAAGGCTCAGATTGTAAAATAACGTTACTTTTCCTTTAAGTAACTATCTGCTGATGGCCAATATCAGCCAATGCCAGTGCATAGATATTTGGAGTCTGATATCTGACCCAGCATTTTTTTCTGTATTGGTGCATTCCTTGAAAGGAGCAGATTAAATTAAACATGAAAATAAATAGATAAATAAATAAAAACTTGCTGTGTAATCTGGCATCTAAGGGTATAAGTGAAATTTCTGCACAGTTTTGGTTACATTAAATTGACTGTTAAAAATGTAAAATGTTATTGTATTTGCATTAAAACTGAATTGAATTTACATTCATTTATATTCATAATTTGTGAAATACAGTAGTTGAACCTCAACCTGGACGTTTACAGGCATGTTTCAGCACATTTGTTATAATGATGTTATAATATCACTTAAAAAAAACCTCATCACTTAAAAAATCCCTCAAAATCCCCATTAATACAAGGTTTTCAATTTGTCAGTATTGCCTATCAACCTGTATAATGTTTTTCCTCTCCTTTTAAAGGAATAGCACATTGATCATTATTGATCTAAGATGGACCTTGTTAGGAAAGCAGCAGATGTTTCTTGTTGAGGTCTATAGGGAGTATCTCTCCTGAGCCACATGCGATTTCAATTGATGAAATTGTCAACATGGAAAATGGGAGACTGTGCATATGCAGTGTTGTTACTGTATTTCTATAATGATCCTTGCTTTTTTGTCCTCTGTCGAATCTCTTGGCTGTGGAATTGGACTCTGGAGAGGAATAGAGTTGTGTATAATTTTTCTTCTCTTGAGTTGCCTCCACTTTTTATTTTCCTTGACTCACTGACCTTTAAATGTAAGCTATCTTTATTTGATTAAAAATGTCTTTATTATTTTTATTTCTTTTATTTTTGTCATTTCAATGGCATTATTTCACATAGCTGTACTATTAGTAGCTTGTTTAACGCAGTCCTATTATGCAAAATCCAATTTTTGGAGATTTTAAAAGGAATAGTAAAGTTTTTACAATCTGAACCTTATTTCAGTAATAAAACAATGTCATTTACTCACCCAGAGTACTTTGGTGCCATTTGGAGCATTTCCGGAGATTTTGTAGTTTAGCGATATCTGTAACGTGAGTGCTCAGGGCATGCTGTTGCAGTCACCAAATGACACAAACTTTAGCACTTTTCAGATGACAAAAGCTCAGTGTTAGCCTACAGTTTCGCTGGAGTCCACTTTGGCCTGTAATACAATATCCATCCATGTTTTCGATTGCATGACGAGGACAGTGCACATGCGCACATTCACAGCTGATTTGCAGATAACACGACGCTCTTGGTTACAGTCATAAACATCTTCGCTTGAGAAAACCCGAAATGATGGTGCGAACATGCATTTATCCCGGTTGTGAAAACGAAATGACAGCTTGGAATCCGGAGTTATTGAAGCTGTGGCTAGTTGCGTTGAGAATGGACCCAAACACGAAAACATGGATGGATATCGTATTACAGGCCACTTTGTACTCCAGCGAAACTGTAGGCTAACACTGAGCTTTTGTCATCTGAAAAGTGCTAAAGTTTGTGTCATTTGGAGACTGCAATAGCGTGCCCTGAGCACTTACGTTACGTAACTACAAAATCTCCGGAAATGACACTGACAAATCCAAATGACGCTGAAGTACAATGGGTGAGTAAATCACATTGTTTTATTACCAAAATAGATTGTAAAAAAGGTTACTATTCCTTTAACCATGTTATAGTTGTTTTCCTTTCTCATTTACCCTCTTGAAGCTGTAGTCAGGGGGATTTGTGCATGTTTGAACAATCTTTAATTGCGATGCGTGAAAAGTCCCTCAGTCGTCCAGGTAGAATCCATGATAAAAGGAGAAGTTCAATTTGTCAACTGGACAAAGTTTGTTTGGTTGAAAACGTTTCACCGCTCATCCGAGAGGCTTCGTCAGCTCTGGTTACCAGTACAATAACCAGAGCTGACGAAGCCTCTCGGATGAGCGGCGAAACGTTTTCAACCAAACAAACTTTGTCCAGTTGACAAATTGAACTTCTCCTTTTATCAATCTTTAATTGCTATTTTTTGTTTGGTTTTCTACTAACTTTATTCTCCAATTGTATCTTACACGGTGATACATGCAGAATTATAACTTTTTTTCCCCATGATCTGTCTGGTCCCCGTGCCATCCTTGGAGTTATGGAGCAATGGAATCAGAGACACAGATAACCAATTTTCAACACAATGGAGATGAACACAATTATATATGTTTTAATGTACACAACAGCTGCCACTGAATGAACAACATAATATGACAATGTGACAAATCTACAGTAACAGATTTCCTGATGGTGTTGAAGTGAACAACATGAGGCAGTGTGTGAATTATGTAAATTTTAGTATATTGTAACCATTTTTTTTCCACAGAGATTTCTCCATTTGCTTTAGAAACACATGACAGACTTTGAAAGGATGTCAAGATAATTCAAGTTAAATCATGTGGGGAATGCATTATCTGACAGTAAATTTGCTTTCATTCTTTTTCACCAAATCATATATTTCACACATTTTTGACATGCATACGAACTAGTACATTTTCATTACTTCATATTTGTTTTCCATTTGTCTCTACTTTGAATGAAAAGTATGACTAAACGAGATGGTTTTAAGAAATGTAATACAAATACACATTTGTCTATATTTTTCATACATATTTATAGTACTCAGTTCTGTTTACGCAGTTACATTTATTTGAGTGACTTTTTTAAATGTACTTTTGAAAATACTTCTCTAGCGGTATACTTTTACTTCTATTTGAGTATTTTCTTAGCAAGAGTACTCTTATTTGAGGTTACTCTTCCCACTATGAGTAAGTCTACAAGTGAGAAGCTATATGCTGACAATATGACATGATTAATAAATATTTGTATTTTTTGCACTGCTCCTGATCCAATGTAGTTGTTTCTCATTTTCTCATTAATCACTAAATAACAACTGAGAGAGGTTGAGACAGAATAAAGTTAATCCATCCATTTTCTTCCGCTTATGCGGGGCCACGTTGCAAGGGCAGCAGTCTAAGCAAGGACTCCCAGACTTCCTTCACAAGGTCCTGATTCATTGCGAGCCATTAGCCATCATCATCTGCAAACAGCAGAGAAGAGATCCTGTGGTCCCCAAACCGGACCCCCTCCAGCCCCTGACTGCACCTAGAAAAAGGGCAGCTCTAGTGGAGTCCAACATGCACTGGGAACCGGTCCAACGTACTGCAGGCAATGCCAACACAACTCCTGCTCTGGTCATACAGGGACCGGACAGCCCTTAGCAAATACTCCCGGAGCACTCCCCACAGAACACCATGAGGAACAGGGTGGAATGCCTTCTCCAGATCCACAAAGCACATGTGGACTGTTTGGGCAAACTATGAACCCTCAAGCACCCGATGGAGAGGGTAGAGCTGGTTCAGGGTTTCGTGGCCGGGATGAAAACCACACTGCTCCTCCTGAATCCGCAGTTTATCAGTCAGGTTATCCTTTCCAGTGCCCTGGAATAGTTCTTACCAGGAAGGCTGAGGAGTAAAATTCCCCTGTAGTTGCAAACACACCCTTGGTCCCCCTTCTTAAACAGAGGAACCACCACCCTGCTCTGTCAGTCCAGAGGTACTGTCCCTGACCACCACGTGATGTTGCAGAGACGTGTGAGTCCCCACAACATCCTGAGACATAAGATATTCAAGACGGAGCTCCCCAGAGCCTTGCCACCGAGGAGCTTGCCAACCACCTTAGTGACTTCAGCCAGGGTGATGGACAAGTCTGTCTCTGAGCTGCAAGCCTTTGCTTCCTCCTCGGAAGACGTGACGGTGGGATTGAGGAGATCAAAATACTCCTTCCACTGTCCAACAACATCCCCAGTCGAGGTCAACAGGTCTCCACCTGTACTGTAAACAGTGATGCCGCCCCTAAGTGAGGTGACATTCCATGTCCCCAGTGCCAGTTTCCATGTCCGAAGATCCGCTCGTTGAGGCCCCTGCCTTCAACTCACTCGTTCGGGCTGTGCCTGGCTGGACCTGGTGGGTGGAGGTACAGCCACCAGACGCTCGCCATTGAGCGCCCACCCCAAGTCTGGCTCCAGAATGGGGCCCCAGTGATGCCAATCCGGGCATTGTGCCTCGGTGTACTCTTCATCATAAGGGGCTTCTGAACCACTCTTAGTCTGACCTGTCCCCCAGGACCTATTTACCTTGGTTGATCCTACCAGGGGCATAAAGCCCACGATAACATAGCTCCTGGGATCATTTGGGCACTCAATCACTCCACCATGTTAAGGTGGCAGTTCAAGGAGGGGAGAAGAAAGTTAAATGAAAAAAATATATATAATGTTACAATTGAGGTTTTAAATCAATTAGGTAGCATACAAAACAAAACCCTGATTGAAACTAAACAAAACTACTGACCCCTAAATCATTTATAATTCACATAAGACAAACTGAAACTTTATTAACTAAATGAGAAATGAGAGATTCTAAGCATGACCCAAACTAAAACAGCAGTGCATGACTCAGTTGTGCTCCAGGCTATAAAAAATACATTTCATACATTAGTATAAGCATTAGTATAAGCAGAGTAATTACTGCTGCTACCTCCATAAAGCAATTACCCACAGTTCACAGCGGCAGCATTAAGCATCAGCCTGTGTGGCTTTCACTTTGCCGTGGGTTAGTCTGTAGCAGCCTTTAAATAGCTCTGGAGCTGGTGCCTGCGGTGCACCCAGCCCTTCTCCTAAACACACACACACTGCCTCTGTGAAGATGGGAGGCTCCTTTTATAGTACGAGGCTCCTCCCCCAAATCAATTAACAATGAAAAACAGCTTTTTCTCTAGAAATAGAAACAGATACATTCCCCCTTTAATACTGAAAAATCATAAACATGATCATAAACAAAAATACCATAATAATCTCTAAGCCCAAATAGGAAGAGAGAAAAAAAAATCAGTACAAAAATGAAAAAGCCTACGTGATGCAATATAATGCGGAAGACTACGATGCTCGAGTTGGCCGACTGGCACATGCACTGAGGTGACGGTGGACATGGAGAAATGTTTAGGAATCAATGGCTATGGTAAAAGGAATGTTTTCAGCAGCAATCAAGTGTGCACCACTGACTGTTGTGATGGGTATCCGAGGTAAACAGCCAGGTAAGTGGAACAGTATGAGTGTGCTTGAGTGTGCATGCATGTATACTGGCCTCTCCGCAGCGGCTGACGGGACTACTCCCTCACACACTCCATGCTGAAGTCTGAGTGTTATGTGTTAAGTAGTTATGGCAAGTGGGACAGGACACGCCACTCACTACATAAATATACTGTACTTTCACAAGCTATAGAGAACTACGCCAGCCATAAGACACATTCAGATAAGGCCAAATGATTCATGAGAGACACTGTTTTTAGTTGCAAGTGTGCAGAATCTAGCCATTATCTGCAACCACCTGTTTTCTCTTTAGGAACCACGGATGGCAAAAACATGGGCTAAGCAAAAAATAGAGCATCCTCAAAAAAGTTTTAAAGCAAAGTTTCATGACAAAATGGGCATATTTAGCATGTTTCACCAAACAATAGAACCATAGAGCGGTTTCAATTTCAGGCTGCTGAATGGAGATATAAAGACAACACGTATTAGCTTTTGTGCGTGCTTGCAGCAGATAACGAGGCACCACACGGACGCAGTGTGTTTACTCTAATTAACCACATCAATACTGTCAGACGCTTCTTTTCCAGCTTTCATCAGCCTCCCGAGCCAGCCAGAAAGTTTGAAAAACACAGCTGTCAATCAGAGCACAGTGTTCATGCTAATCTTATCTGTCTACAAACAAAAGAGGGTTGAAGGAAGCAGTCAGTGATTCAATTTAGACTGTTGAGAAATCAGCTTTGGTGAACGGACTGAGCTGGGGATGGACTTTCGAAGCCTGGATCTGTTTCATTGCCTTAAATCTTTTTCTGTTATTTTTGTATTATACCTTGAATGAGAAGTTTGCATATTTTTGTTGTTTTATCAAAAAAAAAACATGGAGTTGTATTTTGCTGTATGTGTGAACATTTAAGTAACGTTTGTCCATCTCCCTTGCCAGAAGTTAAAATTCTTACCTGCTTCTCTTAACGTCTGGATAGCATGACACTCACCAAAGTTGTTCTGATTAATTCAGAGCATAAAATGCCCCTGGTGTGGGAAAGTGCAGCATTAGCAGACTGATTTCAGCACATACTGAGTTCTTTCTATTTTAATATGTCAGCAGATGCAAATTTAGCACCATCTTTTGGCAGCTTTTTTAATAAATACATGTTTGGATTGACTAGGCTTGATGTGTTCCTTCTAAACATGCATACATTCAGGTTGTTCTTTAGGAAATACCAACACTATCATGTACATGTAAGTTTTGAGCCCCAAAACAGCATAACACAAGCTCTTTAATGCATATATCTCAGAACACTAAGACATAACTGTTTCAGTGTAGTTTCACATACTTGTCATTACCTCAAACAAAAATTAAACACTTGTATAATATGGAGTAAGAAAGACATACTTTTCAAAGTTTTACAAGTTGAACAGTTATACATCAAGGCTGTCAAAATCAAAACAATGATAAAAAAAATAATCTCTAGACACAGCAGAACTTGAAGTGAACCACAAAGAGGATTTAAAGAAATTAAAACAATAAACGTGGTTTAATTAAAAATAAAAAGTTTTTAATTTTAAATTAACCTTAAAGGGATATGCCACCCCCAGGTCAAATTTGGGCATCTCCCCACAGTCCAGAGACTAAAATAAGTGATGAAAAGCGTTTTCCTGCTCACCCAGCCATTGTCCGAGTCTGTCAGCACTGACCGCCGCGGTATCTGCAGCTCCTCCGCCTTAGACTGGAGTCTAACGTCGCCAGAGAAAGATTTCGGCCAAAAGGAATTAATTTGCTCGATGCGTTTCCCAATTACTTTCTGTGTAGTGCGCATTCATATCGAGTGCAAATAAATGTGCAAATCAACACGGAGAGCTTGCCTTGGTCATTTTGGGTGGGAACTATTTTCCAGTGCGGAAGAATAAAGCCAAATCACGCACCACGTTGTGCAACAGGGGAACTCCCTTCCCGGTGCGTAACTGGGATTCCCCTGGCAGCGTGCTGCGTGATTCGGCTGTATTCTTCCGCACTGGAAAATAGTTCCCACCCAAAATGACCAAGGCAAGCTCTCCGTGTTGATTTGCACATTTATTTGCACTCGATATGTGCACTACACAGAAAGTAATTGGGAAACGCATCGAGCAAATTAATTCCTTTTGGCCGAAATCTTTCTCTGGCGACGTTAGACTCCAGTCTAAGGCGGAGGAGCTGCAGATACCGCGGCGGTCAGTGGTGACAGACTCGGGCAATGGCTGGGTGAGCAGGAAAACGCTTTCCACCACTTATTTTAGTCTCTGGACTGTGGGGAGATGCCCAAATTTGACCTGGGGGTGGCATATCCCTTTAAGCCCAAACATTCTACTATTCTGTTTGAGACAAATTCAAACTGTGCTTCCTCCTGCCCCCTTCTCTTTCTGACATCTATATTCATTTTATTATTAAGTTTTCTTACTTGTCCCCTCCACACAGACCTCACCTCCAGTCTGAACACAAGCACTGCTGTCCCTGTGCCGCATATGTAAATGGACATCTGCTCCGGTACGCAGTCTCCAACCCACACCATGTGTCTGATATGCTAATACGCCAAAAACACTTCTTTACTTCCCCCTTCCTACAAGCATGCCAGGGATGAAGAGACGAGGCAGAGTAGAGAGAAAGAGGAACGAGGACACCGGGATCTTCAGTAAAAGCCCTGATAATGATGTTGTTATGGATAGATCTTAGACACACAAAGTGGCAAACAAGCAACGCAACCAGATAGCTCCTTATTAAAGAACCAGTAATGTTGGAAAGTGGATCGCGTGTGGGAGGAGGTGCAGCATCCCGTCTGGTCCGATGCCTTGTTAATGGCACACTTTCCAGCTCCACCCTTTGCTGCTCATTTCTCCGACAACTTTAATGAGCGCAGAAGGGGGTGTCTAACATGTGGCACACTCAAAGCAGCTTCAGCCAGGTGGTACAGACCCTCAGAATGGAAACCGTCTGGGTGAATCTTATTAAAAATATGATTTGTTTTATATATAGCATAATATCATTCATTTAAATTGTGTATTGTTGACATGAACTGGTTTGTTCATTGCCATCAAAAATACTCTTCACATGAGTTGCCAAATAATGTGTACTTTTTCCAGCTTCCTTGCCCAGGGGTGTAGCATCAGATTCTGGGCCCGTACAAATCATTTTGGTGGCCCACACCACATGCTGAAAAATGCACATTACAGTGGTCCCTCACTCTATCGTGGTTCACTGTTCGCAACCTCGCTGTTTCGCAGATTTTTTTTATTTTATTTTTTATAGTGTAACATTTTTTTTTAATAGTGTAACATTGTGTTCTGCCGATTGATGGATGGGGGGACCAGACTGGAACTAGACCAGAACCAGACCAGGACTAGACCAGGACTAGACCAGGAGTAAACGTGGACTAAACCAGGTCTAGACCAGAACTAAACCAGGTCTAGACCAGGTCTAAACCAGGTCTAAATGTGGACTGGACCTGGACTAAACCAGGACTGGACCAGATCTAGACCTGGACTAAACCGGGACTAGACCAGGTCTAAACTAGGATTAAACCACCACGTGCCGCTCTTTGCTGGTTTCGTGCCGCTGGTTTGTGGCTCGGGCTGAGAGGACGTGATACGGGCACCGCGGTTCGATCTCGTGCTCGCAGCCCCGGTGTATGTGCGGCCTCACGCCGGTCACGCTACTCTGTCACGGATTTGACCACAATGAGGGGTGCACGTGTCGTGCATTTCTCCAAGGGGTTGGTGCACGTTGCATCCCGGGATGTGGCAGTGCCGTTGGATGAGCGCGGTGCTTCCTGCGGATCCAGTGACTCATGTCTCCGCTCCCCTTGCGCGTCTAGCGGGGCTCCCGGAGCCGTGTCTTCCCCCACACTTCACTATTAATACATTTTGTTGAAAATCTATGAAAGTTTGAGTGTTTAAACGAGAGAGAAATGTGAGAAAAGGTTAATTCCAGTCTGAGAAAAGCGTATAATTTGTGTGGTGAGGCATTTACAGCCTTAAAACATGTAGAATAATTATAGTAAAATATAAAGTTGTCCTACTTCGCGGATTTCTCTTATTGCGGGTTATTTCTGGAACCTAACCCCCGTGATAAATGAGAGATTACTGTACAGACTTTGTGAGGGGCCCTTTCTTGCATTGGACCCTGGGTAAACAGTACCCTTTGTCCCTGCCAGTCCGATGCCCCTGTCCTTGCCTGTATGAAAAGGTTAAATGTATAACTGAGTGACTAGTAGTTGTAGGGGCCAGTGGCATAGATTAGCGGTGTGGTGATAGCAGTAGCTTATTACCAAGTATTAAGACTGAATGAATAATGCCTATAAGACTGGTCAAAGTTTTAATAACATGTTTAAAGGGCCCATATTATGCTACTTTGTGATCTGTTATTAATGTTGTTTCTTCATCACAAATATACCCAGAGTTTTGTTTCATTCACACATGTTTAAATTCATCTCTAAACTCTCTGAAATCATGCTGTTTCACCTTGTGATGTCATGTGGTAATAAAGGAAGTGCTCCATTGTGTTTTTAAACTCCATGTAACTCATTATAATCATTTGCTTAATTTCAGCCCTGGAATTACTCTACTGAACAAAAGGTAAAAGGTAGCTGTTTGAAATTTTCAGTATTTGAAAACCACTGCTTCATAGCTTTGAAGATGTAAACATACAAATAATAAATGTGTGAATGAAACAAAACACAACTCTAGGTATGTTTTTGATAAGGTAACATCATTATAGCAAAGCAACCTTCAATAATAACAGACCTTTAAGGCATTATAACTAAAATACAGTAGCAAACCTGCCAACTTGATAAAGCGTTTTACAGTGATTCTCAGTCCTATAAAATAACACCACAGATCTACACTGGAGAATCGCTGCTTTGTGCAAACACAAGGCTACATATTACCAGTTCAGATGGAGCCAGAGGAGGATTTTGGGTCTACTCTCTCTCATATCTGAACCCCATGATTACATTTGCATGAGGCAATAGAGTGATGGATGCCGTCCCGTTCCAGGGGCATTGTTCCCGGTCCAAGTCCAGGAGAGGCCTTTGATTCATAAAGGATGAAATGGGACCAGACGTGTTCCCAAGGATCCCTAGTTGGCTGTGTGCATAGCTTTTACCACTTTTGAAGGAGTTCTAAGTGAATTCATAAATGCTGAAGATGCTAGCTTAGGCTTCAAGCTGTAAAAGGTTGTGTTTGAAAATGATGAGAGCTAGGGTAACGCCTTTATCCAGTGGTTTGAACATGCAAACACAAAGAGTTAGAACTATCAGCACAGATAGAAAAAGAATAAATATCTTTCAATTGCATGCAAGTGGGTGATTTTTTATTTATTTTTTTAATCCAGACAATGTCATGAGAATTACATTCTAGGAAAAACATGGATGAAGTAGTTGAAGAAAAAAAGTGTTTAAAAGTCCTACATCAACTAGACTCTTGTGAGTGTGGTGTTTTGTTCCATTCACACATTTTTGAGTAACCCTTTATTATTAGTCTGTGTACATCTCCAAATGCTCAAAATGCTCTGTTATGAAGCGATAGTTTTCATGTTAACAGCTACCACTTGCCCTTAGTTTAGTAGAGATTGGCAATTCCAAGGCTGAAATCATCCAAATGATCTAGTGAAGGTGTATGGAGTTTAAAAACATAGTGGAGCACTTTCGATATTACCACATTACATCACAAGGTGGGACAGAGAGGAACTCAGCCTAAATATGCAGGGCTTCTACTACAGCCCTGTAATATAGGCCCTTTAAAATATTATAATATTAATAATGAATATTAGCATATTAACTGATTTATACGTTTATTGATTTATCAGGAAAAATGTAAGATCTTGACTTGTAACAAAAATAGCAAGACGAGTGGTAAAAATGTGGGAGTATATTGGTATAGGGTTTATACCACTTGAAATATACGTGAAAAGTCCCTCAGTCGTCCAGGTAGAATCCATGATCAAAGGAGAAGTTCAATTTGTCAACTGGACAAAGTTTGTTTGGTTGAAAACGTTTCGCCGCTCATCCGAGAGGCTTCGTCAGCTCTGACGAGCTGAGCTGAGCTGACGAAGCCTCTCGGATGAGCGGCGAAACGTTTTCAACCAAACAAACTTTGTCCAGTTGACAAATTGAACTTCTCCTTTGATCACTTGAAATATAGCAAAAATAAGATTGGTTTATCATATCATAGGCTGAACAGAATTATAATGGTGATATTAACATACTGTTGTTAGGATGTACACAAAGAAAACAGTGTGTAAACCTATAAGATTTAGTTTTATTTATTTATTCTTCATTTGCCATTTCATTTTGTTCGGATCAACTTAAAGAGAAAATTTGAAAAAAAAAAGAAAAAAAAAAGACAATGAACAGAAATGCATAATATGCATTTATGTTTATTGTCTTTTTTACATGAATAGATTTTTGTCTTTGTCATTCTAAGTGGACCAAAAAAAAATCAGTTATATCAAAAGTAATCTAACAGAAATAACTGCAGTAATTTGATGAATAAACTGTAACTTGTGATGATCTCAGGTGTGATACTGGTGTGGCCACAGTGTGCATGTCGGATGTCGCTCACGGGGGTCCAAGGAATGCTCAGGGAGTTAGTGTGTTTGCTCAGACACATGAAAAATTAAGGGGAACATTGCTTCCAACCCCATGTTTTTGCCTCTGTGAATCTGGAAGAAGCCCTCCCAGAGGTGTGAGTTGAAGGTGCCCCTGACAGAGAGCTCTGCCAGACGTTCCCAACAGACCTTCACTATATGATTGGGCCTGCCAGGTCTTTCCAGCTTCCTCCCCCGCCAACGGACCCAACTCACAACCAGGTGGTGATCAGTTGACAGCTCTGCCCCTCTCTTCACCCGAGTGTCCAAGACACGCGGCCAGAGGTCAGATGACACGACAACAAAGATGATCATCGACCTCCGGTCTAGGTTGTCCTGGTGCCACATGCACTGGTGGACACCCTTGTGCTTGAACATGGTGTTCGTTATGGACAAACTGTGGCTAGCACAGAAGTCCAATAACAGAACACCACTCGGGTTCAGATTAGGGATGCCGTTCCTCCCAATCACCCCTCTCCAGGTGTCACTGTCGTTGCCCACGTGGGCGTTGAAGTCCCCCAGGAGAACAACAGAGTCCCCGGTCGGTGCACTGTCCAGCACCCCTCCCAGGCACTCCAAAAATGCTGGGCACTCTGCACTGCTGCACGGCTGACACAACAGTGAGAAACCTGTCCCCGAAGGCGCAGGGATGTGTTCTAGAGATCGTCATAAGGGCTTCTGAATCGCTCTTAGTCTGACCTGTCCCCCAGGACCTGTTTGACTTGGGTGACCCTACCAGGGGCATGCAGCCTCCATCTGGGCTCACATATATAATTGGTACACCCCACCCCAAGTCAGCAATTTTGACTTTAAATTGAGACACAGGATCATTTACACCTGCACCAGATTGCACGCAATACACCCTGACAGATATGGTTGTGACTGTCCGGTATACGGTGAGGCGCCTGAAGACCTCCTCCATCTGGCCGCCCGGTGTCCTGTCGTGCGGCAGTTCTGGACCCGCCTGCTGGACCTTCTCGCTCGGAGGCTGGCGTTGAGGCTCCCACCGCCGGCAGCCCATGGAATCGATGACCCCGAGCTCTGGTTCTGCCTCTTCGGACCTATCCGGCAGCGACCTCAGGGGTCGGACGCCGCCATGGTCAACTGGGACGCCGCCCGCCTCGTCCTGTCCATGGCTAGGTATTCTATCTTCATGGCACGGAACCACCACCTCCACGACGGCCGCGCAGCGGAGCACTGGCCCCTCTTCACAGCGCTAACCATCACCATCTCCACTCCGCAAGAGAAGTGGAGTTCTGCAGCACCTTCACCCCAGACAATACTCTTTTCTCCGTCTCCTGAACCGGTTCTCCTCGGTTGGACTTCTGACCCCTGCCCCCCTCCGCCCTTGCCCCCCTTGGCCCTTATACCCAGTGGTGTTTATTCCCGTGCCCACATCCCCCGTTGTGTCTTCTGAGTACTTTGCGAATGTTATTGTGGTTTTGAGGATATGTAACTTAAATAATATATATATATTTTTTTTTTAAAGCCCCCGACAACATAGCTCCCGGGATCATTCGGGCACTCAAACCCCTCCACCACGTTAAGGTGGCGGCTAAAGGAGGGGTTATTATTTTATCCTTGAAAAGAAAAAAATTAGAAACACTAGTGCAACTTTTGAAATCATGATATAACAAGTTCCATGTTGACTCCATATACAGAGACACATTTCTGTGTGAATGTTTTCCTTGAGAATACTTAGGGAAAAAAATATTGTTCTTTGGCCAAAGTTCTCCGAGACTAATGTAAAAACACCTTGTAAAACTTCTGAAAAATGTCTTTGTTGTTACATTTTTATACCAAACAAGTTATTTATCAAAGCAAAGCCTGACCCAAATGGGCTGCAGAGAGAACTGGCACTAATTTCTCTGAAAAAATTAAAAAAAATTTCAAATGGATTCCTGTTGGGCGTAGAGGATCAAGGTCATATCTGGAAGAGAACCCGATAAGAATTCAACACAGTATCCTATGAAGATGAAGACAGTGTAACATTCTAACAATTTTCAGTTTGGAATAGCAGTTTGTAGTCTTTTAACGTAATTTTCATTGTGGAATTTTTGTTACAATTGGTATTGATTTGGTTATTCGTCCCAAACACACCAGGAGGGCCAATTTTGGGACAAGTTGTTACAAGTTTTTAAGAAATAAAATAAAATGTGCTTAAGAGACAATACTCGTGCTGTTTAACTTCCTAACAAATATTACAGAATTCCCTTGCACTTTTATCCCATTGAGAAACTAAACCAACCACCTGGCCCTTTTTGGCTTTTGGCTACAAGATCTTGTCAAGTCCAAAAAGGTTATTGTAAAGCTTGAGATTTGGAGATGCAGACAGACTAATAATAATGCATTTCTCAAACATTTGTGAACATAACTCCAGGTATGATTTTGATGAGGTAACCAGATTATAACAAGGTTAAAAGCTCACAAGTGGCAATTCTGTGTAATGTAGGTCCTTTAGTCCAAATTGTGGTCCGTTATTGATAGGACATTGTACCATAAGTAGTTTTATAAGCAAGTAATACTTACAGACTAATTCTGTATATTGTTTTCTAGCTTCTAACTACAGCAGACCAAGGTTATTCTACCTTCGACTACATATTACTGAAACATATTGATTTGCATTGTTTTGCCGTTTCAGTTCTTCTATTGATTACTGTGAGCAATCTGATACAGTTTAGGCGGTTGAGTTCAGAGCCAAAGTGCTGAAAGCAGGTATTAAGGCTTGGTTCCTGGATGTTGTAATGAATACTGTGTGTGTACAAAGGAAAATAATGACTGCATTTAGTTTGTGTGTCATTGTGTACTTTCTCCTCTGGTCTCTATAGGTCAGAGGGTTAATACCAGTGTCAGTAGGAGAGAGGAGAATGTGTGCTGGAGATTGAATGGGATTTATGCTGGAGAGTTGAAGATAGCAGTGGATTAGCAAAGCATAACAAATCAGACGCACACAAATTAAACGCAATACAGTGATCATGGCACTCATCATAATACAGTGCGTCACTCTATGCAAATACATATTGATTGTACAGTACAATCACAACTCGAGTCTGGTCCATGTAGATAACAGCTGGATTTCCAAGAGTTTAAACAAATGTTAATTAAATTTGATAGCCAATTCAATTAGACAAGCTAGACACAAGGCAAATACATCTGTTTACTATATTATAATGTCAATCATGAGCATGTTATATTCTTGTTTCAATGATAATTACTCACAAAATCATCATTCAAAAAGATTCTTAAAGGTATAGTGTAACTTTCTGATAGTCATATATCACCTGCACAATTCCATGGAAATTAAAAATGAAAACGAGGCTAAATAAGAGTAAGGTTTGTAGAGATCTTTTAGTATTTTTGGCAAACAAAAACAAACAAACAATCAAACAAAAATTAGAATCTGAAATTCACCTTTTTAAACCTGAAATCACATGTGTCGCCTGGAAAATGCTCCTGTACCCCTGTTTGGGAAATACTGGTTGAAGTCTTTTTAGTCTCATCTTGCAATGACCTTAACTCAAATTTCATCCATCCTCTACCAGTGAGGTTTCCTGACAGATTCAGAATCATACCGTCAATGATAAAACACAGCCTCCAGCAATATGAAATGATCTCTTCTTTTCTAAAGGTCCCATGGCATGAAATTTTCACTTTCTGAGGTTTTTGTGAGCGTTAATGTTAACGTTAACGTTAATGTGAGCTTCCCTACCCTGTTTAGGCCCCCCCAATGGCTAAAAGTTGCGAAATGTGTAAACTGAGCATTTGCGATCCTTTTCTGCGTTTGAAAAAAACACAGCTCAAACGGGCGATTCTGAACAAGGCACCTTTGTTACGTAATGTCGAAAAAAGAAATGCAAATGCAGTTCCACCACCGTCTGGATGTCCACCCCCGTCTCTGGAAATCACGCCCAGAGAGTTTGGACCATGAAGGAGCTACGCAATGCGAAATGCGTTTTTTTATTTGCCTGGAGGCACGTGCGAGTGTTTCTAGGCTCGGAAGTCCTTTACCCGACCCTCTGGACCTCTGAAACAGCAGTGGTTTAATTTTATTTTCTGTGAAAATTTGTTTTTTTCATTGAAATTCCTCTCCTTTCTTCCCCCGCGCTTAAAACGCGGAAGTGGGAGACAGCACACAGCGCAGCAGGACCAGCGGGCGCATTTGGTCCCCCCCACCCGCTCCTACACCTATCTGTGTCCTTCTCATTTGCATTCAAGCAACAAGGTCCAGAATGAGTCGTTCAGAGAGAGACTTTCTGACTCTGACTGTGTACATGTGTCTTTCTCATGCACTGAGTGTTGGTTTTGAAGAAGGATTCATTTACAGTATTAGGGAACCATTAAGGCGCCATATAAAAGCATCAAGAAGTACCATGTCATGGGACCTTAAGGAAGTGAATAGGTCTGTGTGGCAAGGCTAATCCAGGCACACACTAATCTGTCACACTTTTTTACAGATTTCTCTTTATGTTTCTGGTATTGAAGAGTTAAAAGACCTCAAAATGTTCTCCATAACAAGAAATAAAGATGACAGAACCCCATTAATAGAATATTGGCAAGGCAAGTTTGTTTATATAGCACAATTTATACACAAAGTAATTTAAAGTCCTTTACAGAATAAGAAAGCAATCTCAATACAAACAAATAAAAACATAAATAATCATAATAAAATTAACTTTGAAAGAAAAGAGTACAGATTAGGATCCTTCCAGTCCTATGCACAGCTAAACAGAACAGTTTTGAGCCTGGATTTTAACAGTAAAGTAGAGGCCTGTCTCAGATCTTCAGGAAGACATTTTTAGCTGCATAAAACTGAAATGCTGACTCCCCATGTTAAGTCCTGACTCTGGGCACCTGCAGGAGGCCAGTCCTTATATATATAATCCAGATGTCCAACATGATCTTAAAATCTATACTACTTTCCTTGTCAAGTTTTTTCTACACCTCTGCCTTCTAAAACTCCCCGCTTCAACATTTTGCAGTTTCAAAATATTCCATCAAAGTAATGTCTCTGATTTTTTCCCAACCTTTGTTACTTCTAAAACACTTTAAAATAACCGCTTTGCTACCAATAGTTCTTCCTCCAGTGTTCTGGAGGAGATAGTATATTTGATACTCTATGAGTGCAATTAGAAATATCCATAGGTATTTCTGCTTGGAGGTTGCTCCATGTATAATTATGTATATGCAAACTGATTTGCAATTCTCAAAGCATTAGCATTTAGATGTCCAATTCCCAATGCATTGCTTTTACTACTCACATATTGGGTTCCCCAAGCTCTGCTGGAGGTACAGAACGCAGCCTGCATCCCATTTGTTTCAGGAGCAGTGAAGCACAACTAACATCACATGGTGCAAATGTTTATAATTTCAACCTGTCCACAACATGGCTGACCAAATGGACAAGGATACCTGCAGGACACTGTTTATTTGCCCACGGAGGAGAGGCCAAGGAATAATACAATACTAAAGTGTGTGTTGAAATATATTTTTATGCTAAACCTTGGCCAAAGATAGATGGAATAGAACCATCACAGGGGATGATGGACGTGAGATACAGGAATACATTCATACCACACTCCATACAACTGTACAGCAACTCCCCTTTATGTAACAGATAACCCTGTGTACTCTCAATCATCATATCAACTTTGCACTTTTTTTTCTTTTTTTTATATAACAAACTCTTATATACACAGTATATATACAGTGTCTGTATTACTAATTTTCAATACATTTATATAATTATATATAATGTGAGCTACTGTGACATTTTGAAAATGTTGAAGTAAAAAATCATCTACAGGGCCTTTAATTCGTTTAATTTTATGCTTCACTATTTCGTTATTTTTTTAATCATAAAAATTAAAATGCATACGGACATAGTGACACAGTGGCAAATATGTAGTTAAAAGGTGCACTATGTAAGTTCTGGCTGGGGCTCAGTCACCTGCTTGTGTCTATGGAGATGTTATTGCTCTGTTCTACAGTATGATATTAAACAGCTGTACCTTACATTTATTCAACTGCAGGTAGTTTAACAGCTTAAAAATACAAAGTACAGTAAAACAGGCATTCTGGCTGTGAGCGGGGTCACTTCTCCACAGACCTGACCTGTAACTTTGGTTTGGTCTCCATGATGATAGAAAGGTTTAATGCCATATTGCGACATATTCTAAACAATGCAATAATATCTGCATGCAATAATATCAGGCCGGGTCGCCCAGGCCTTTCTGTGTGTGTTCTGTGTGGAGTTTGCATGCATGGTCTGGGTTCGATCCCCGGGTCGCCTGGGTCTTTCTGTGTGGAGTTTGCATGTTCTCCCCGTGTCTGGGTGGTTTCCTCCATCAACCCAAAACATGCACAATAGGTAAAATCCTCTAGCTTAGGTCCTGACCAAACCAAAGCAAGAAGATCATGGAGATGGTCCCCGGGCGCAGTAATGTGCTGCCCACTGCTCCTAATAACAGGATGGGTTAAATGCAGAGAAGAATTTCTCCAGTGTGAGATCAATAAAGTCGCTTCTTCTTCTTCTTTAACTACTAACTGAAATGATGACTGCATTCCTGTGCCAACTAGTCCAATAAATCCTTTGACAAGACCTTTCACCTTTTTGGTCTTCAACAAATCTACAAAATACTAAATATCACTAAAACTGCCTTTTCTCTCTCCAAAAACATTGCTAACCAATTCTGTCATCACTTGGAACATTTTCTCCAACACCAACATATTTTTCAGAAAAGTTTGTTTGCAAAGTTTTATTATTTTCCCTTAGAATATGCACACACAATTTCAAACGGCATTGCGACTTTACCTCCTGTGTTGTTTTGTTATGCGGAGAGTGTTGGGTCAGACTTTATAGTGCTGCAGACATCAGGAGCACTTGATGTTCTGGTGTTCCATCATGATCAGAGCCTCAAACACGTCCACTTCCATCACACACTCTCTATCTCCTCAATCACCCCATGTCAACACAGCCCTGTCCCTCCTGAGTCAACAACAGGGAAATAGATTTACAGAACCATCAGCTAGACACGTATTTCTATTGGACTAAGTTCCAGGGACACAGAATGCAAAATCTCTTTGTAAATGTTGTGAAAGAAGTTTACATTGTTGTAATCTACACATATAATACAAAAGGCACTGAGTGAAATGAAGTCCGAGGATACATGGTCATTTATTTATATAGCGCTTTTCCACCTTCAAGGCACCCAAAGCGCTTTACAACAAGGAACCAATCACCCATTCACACACCAGTGTACGCAGACACTGGGGGCGAGGAGGGTTAAGTGTCTTGCCCAAGGACACAACGGCAGCATTCATCTGTGGGAGCTGGAATCGTACCAACCAACCTGTGGGTCAGTGGATCTGACCGCTCAACCACTGATGTTTCTTATGTCAAGAGCGGAACCGCCGACCTTTGGATCAGTGGACAAACGCTCTACCAACTGAGCTACTGCCGCCCCAAACATCATGTTTCAAAACCATGTGTTGCTTATCCATCCATCCATCTTTTATACTGTATTCAGTTGTAATCATTGCATCCCTCCTCTTGCATATTTAAATGACCTATAATAGTGACATTTTCCTAATAATCTTATATAATCTTCAAAAAGATACCTGGTGTTGTTTCCTTGTATGTTGTTTCCATGCTCAGTACCATTTTGCAGCATATTCACAGTGAGCAAATGCACAGGACCCCTCCAGCCACTATGGGCACTTAAAAATGGTCTATTGTCTATTATCTTAGAATTCATTCTACAATCATATTAAATATAAAAAATACATATTAAATACCGTTGTACATATCTCACTATTTTGGGAATCTGAGAGAATTTTGCACAGGGCATGAATATAAGGTATACCTGCACAGAACTTGGGTCTAAATTTGGTGACATTCTTTTGATCATTTTCCAAGATAAGTTATCATTTCACACTCCAAGTATTACTCAACAAATTGTGATGCTGATATCCATCTCAAGGTAATTAGGAAGTTGAATATTAATAACTCATAAATACTTATAGCTTAATGTGCATGGAAACATTAAATATTTCTGCCACAGAGAAAATGGTTTGTTCTATTTTGCTAGATTCTGACAACATGGAGCTAGTAGTTGAAGGATCCTCTCTGATTCCAACCGTTCTTCTCCTTCCTGAGTCTCCAGATGTTATCCTGTCCTGTTTTTCAGGTAGTTTTTGTGGAAGGACCTTTGCTCAAACCAGCCCCTGGTCCACTTCTTCTCACTTGTTTGGGAACCATGAGAAGTATGTTAATATTTGGGCTGAACTCTCACTTCATGGTCCTGCTGGCCCTGAATCTGGCCCTTGATCACAAGATCTTCGGGCTGCACAGGTCTCTGCTGGACCAGTCTTAAGTTTGCTCTTCAGCTGCTCAACAGATCTCTAAGGTGTCTGAACCGATCTCTGCTGTGAGTCGGTCACTCTTGGCTTAGTCCTCAGCTGTTGGATAGATTGGAGGTTATAGTGTATTTTTAGGACTATAAGGCACACTGGATTATAAGGTGCTGTATCAATGAACGGGTCTATTTTCATACATAAGGTACAGCTGATTATAAGATTATAACAATACACTCACTTTTTCAGTTCATTCCTCTTCCACACATCTATCAAATTCTTCATCTTCAGTGTCTGAGTTCAACAATTGGGTGATTACGGCATCAGGCATGCCCAGATCCCTCTCGTCATTATTCGAGTTAGTCTCGTTGCTGTTATTTAGCTGTCCAGTGATGATTCCAGCCTTCGTGAAAGCTTGGATGACAATTGAGACTGATACCTTAGCCCAGGCATCCATGATCCATTGGCAGATAGTGGCGTAATTCGCCCGGGGTTACCTCCCCGTCTTCGTGAATGTGTGTTCGCCTTCTGTCATCCAATGCTCCCACGCAGCTCGCAATTTAACTTTGAACCACCTGTTGACACCAATATCTACCGGTTGGAGATCTTTGGTTAATCCACCCGGAATGATGGCAAGATCGGAATTTGTTTGCTTCACTTGGGTTTTGATCGGTGAGATGGCCGCGCATGGAGTTGCAGATCAATAGGGATGGAGATTTGTGGAAAAAGCCATCCGGTCTCTTGACATAAACTTCTCTCAGCCACTCACTCATCTTGTCCTCGTCCATCCAGCCCTTTGGGTTAGCCTTGATGATGATGCCGGCCAAAAACTTTTCTTTTGGCAACTTTTCTCTTGAAAATGATCATGGGACCGTTTCTGGCCATTAGCATGGCAAACAAAAACTACAGTGAAAGATGACTTCTCGTTCCCTGTGGTGCGTATAGATACCATACTGGCCCCTGTTTCTTGACAGTATGGTTCACGGGGATGTCAAAAGTGAGGGGGACATCGTCCATGTTGGTGATGTGTTCTGGCCTGATATTCTTTTCATTAATCTTCTTCTTGCAGTAGGTGCAGAAAAGGGCCAGGTTTTCTTTGTTATCCTTTGGCAGTTGCTGCGAGATAGTAGTTCTTGTGCGGATGAGGAGAGATTACTCCTTTTCATAAAACGGAAGCAACAAGAAGGACCTCCTCGAAAGTCGTTGATCTTCATATCACGTGCTATTTCTGTTGTCTTGAGTCGAGTAGACTTAGACTTAGACATACTTTATTGATCCACAAGGGAATTAATTTGAAACTGCAGAGACTGTAGAGACACTGTAGAGACACTACCTGCTGTTCTCAGTTCAATGACCCATTGTTCAATTTTGTCCTCTAACTGTGGCCATCTTGCTTTGTTCCCTTGGAAACTCTGTTTGGTCTTCTTTACTTGGCACAGGTCATCTTCTTGCTTCCTCCACTTCTGTACTATTGATTCATTAAAGGTCCCATGGCATGAAATGTTCACTTTCTGAGGTTTTTGAACGTTAATGTGAGCTCCCCTACCCTGTTTAGCCCCCCCATGGCAAAAAGTTGCGAAATGTGTAAACTAAGCATTTGCGATCCTTTTCTGCGTTCGAAAAAAACACAGCTCAAACGGGATCCCCTCCCCCCGTCTGTGTTTCCACACCGTCTCTGTAAATCACGCCCAGAGAGTTTGGACTGCGAAGGAGCTACGCAATGCGAAATGCGTTTTTTTATTTGCCTGGAGGCACGTGTGAGTGTTTCTAGGCTCGGAAGTCCTTTATCCGACCCTCTGGACCTCTGAAACAGTAGTGGTTTAATTTTATTTTCTGTGAAAATTTGTTTTTTTCATTGAAACGGCTCTCCTTTCTTCCTTCGCGCATAAAACGCGGAAGTGGGAGACAGCGCAGAGTGCAGCGCTAATCCAGGAAACAGCGGCGCATTTGCCCCCCACCCGCTGCTCTAACCTATCTGTGTCCTTCTCATTTGCATTCAAGCAACAACGCCCATAATGAGGTGTTCAGAGAGATATATTTTTTTTTACCATGTCTGTGGTATGTGTCTTTCTCATGCACTGAGTGTTGATTTTGAAGAAGGATTCATTTACAGTATTAGGGAACCATTAAAGGAAAAGTAACATTTTTTTTTACAATCTGAGTCTTATTTCGGTGATAAAACAAGTTGTTTTACTCACCCATAGCACTTTGGAGCAGTTTCGTAGAAGTTGTGTTGTAGCAGGATCCGTGAACGCGAGTGCTCGGGGCATAGCTTTGCGGTCTCCAAATAACACAAACTTTAGCACTTTTCAAATCACAGAAGATCGCTGTGTCAGCGTAGACTTTAAGTGGATTCCAAAGTGGCCTGAAACCCGATATCCAGCTATAGTTTCATCTGATGACGTCATCAGAGAGGACAGCGCGCATGCGTGAACTCAGCTGTTTAGCAGGTAAACACCGCTAGTCCGAAAGAAGCTAATACCGCTCTGAACTTTACTTTTCTGTTGCGAGACATGGCTGAAGATTCGGACTTTGAGACTGAAGAGGACTTATTTGAGTATGATGGCCGTCCCTACCTTTTTGAGCTTGAGTTTACGGCGGAAGAGATATTAGAAAGAAGGAAGCGAAGAGAGCTTGAGGAGCAGCGCCCAAGAGAACAGCAAGAGACGGCCCGTCTACGAAAAGACAGTATGTTGTGGTGTTTATGTGGACATTGCATGTCAATGGCAACAGAGGAAGAATGCCTTTGCTGTGTCGAGTGGGATTTGCGGCCTGGAGATGAACGTCAGAAATCTGTGTCTGTCAACTCTGGCGGATATTTGTGCCATGATGAACCGTGGTGTAATAGAAACATTTTTTCGTGTTCCGAAGTTGAATTGGAGGAGCCAGCCAAAGCCTGCCGGACCACACGGACCACACGGGCAACTATCAGTTGACTAAGTAGCCAACACACAATTATTTGTTTGCATTGAATTGGTTTGTTATGCCTATACAGTATAGTCATATTTTGATAATACTAACTGTGAGTACTGCAAACACGAGGGTTCAGACGTCTTACAGCTTTCCCTGTCATGTTTGGGTCCATTCTCAAAGTAAGTTTTGGGTCCATTCTCAAGCCACATTTTCAATAAATCAGGATTCTGATGAGGAAGCCTGTGAAAGCTCAACTTTGTCCAAGATGTCATTTTGTTTTCACAACCGGGATAATGCATGTTCGCACTATTTTCTCAAGCGGAGATGTTTTCGTCTTCTAAGCTTCTTACGGACTGTACCCGAGAGCTGACAGCGGTGTTTATCAACAGCTGAGTTCACGCATGCGCGCTGTCCTCTCTGATGATGTCATCAAATAAAACTATAGCTGGATATCGGGTTTCAGGCCGCTTTGGAATCCACTTAAAGTCTACACTGACACAGCGATCTTCTGTGATTTGAAAAGTGCTAAAGTTTGTGTTATTTGGAGACCGCAAAGCTATGCCCCGAGCACTCACGTTCACGGATCCCGCTAAAACACAACTTCTACGAAACTGCTCCAAATGACACCAAAGTGCTATGGGTGAGTAAAACAACTTGTTTTATTACCGAAATAAGGCTCAGATTGTAAAAAAAAAAAAACATTACTTTTCCTTTAAGGCACCATATAAAAGCATCAAGAAGTACCATGTCATGGGATCTTTAATGTTGAATTCTCTCGCAGCTGCTCGATTTCCATGTTTTACTGCATGATTGATAGCCTTGAGTTTGAAATGAGCTTCATAAGCATGTCTCTTAACAGGAGTAATATGTACTATATTACACCATAATATTATAATATTATTATTATATTATTATATTATGGTGTAATACAGTACAGTATTACTCTGCAAGGCTCCTGACTATACGGTAGCCGTAATGCTCCGACAATCCATCAAGTGGTGCAGCTTCGTAGTTTACAAAAGTACTAAAACATTTTGACACATTTGTGAGCACCGTGTACCACATTAAATCAAGGTCAGTAAGCACAACCAGAATTAATACATAAGGCGGATTAAAAGACGCACTGTTGATTTTTGAGAAAATTAAAGGATTTTAAGTGCGCCTTATAGTCTGAAAAATATGGTAGTGATAGATGTCAATGTCATTAATGTGACAGAAAGTGAGGTAAGAAACTAGGCTAAGGCAGCAGTGACCTATGGTTAGTGAGACCTACATATTGGTAATCTAGATACAATTTGTAGTTAAACATACATTTTCTTTTTCCTTTTTCTTTTTTTAGTTAACTGTCAAAAACTAAGCAAGACATCAGCTGTGGTCTTCTGTAATGTTGTATTCTGGGTATTTTCACATGGTGCCTGTAGTTTCCATAAACTCAAAGAAGCCATGATTAATGAGACTGTACTGACTTTAATTGTAGGTCAGCTGCTGCAGGGCTCTGCACTTGTAAAAACCCAAGGTGCACTCTGTGTCACATTTAATAGAAGACCTTGTTCCCCTTATGGCCCTGAACCAGGAGCTATGGTTACACCCTTGTTAAACTGGCATTTACAATTTTACCATCAACAACACACTGCATTCGAGAGCAATTTCTGTGATATGATCCTTTTGCAGAAAAAATGCCATTATTAAAAGACTATTTCAGACTAGATTGGTTTTGGTTTAATTCAGAATGAGTAAACAATAATCAGAACAAATAAAAGATTTTTGATGTGACGGATTTAACTGGAAGGAACTAATTCAAATGCTTTTATAAAAGGGTTTAAAATTCTGTACTATTATGTAGCTCAACTGGAATAAAGAAATGTACAGAAGTATGCATGGTTTAGTTTAATCATGTTTAAATAAACAGAATTTGGCATGGATGCATTTGTAAGAAGAATGAAGTTGAACAATAAATAAGTTTAATGGTACAGTATGTAACTTTCGGGATGTGGCACCGTCACAATTCCATGGAAATAGAAAATTAAAACCATATTTTGAAACACTCTCCATGGAGCTATATTTTATGCCATAAGGTGGAAGATTATAGCTTATAGGAGGCTCTCCTCTAGGTCAAATAAGAATCAGGTTTGTGGAGATGCAAGCCTGCTCACAGAAAGGGTGCATTTTTTTTTCAGTGCAATAAACACAATTAAAATGAAAAATATGTGTTTTCGTTTTAGTCTATTTTTGGGTTATTTTAGCTTTAATGCAAAAAATCACCTGAAAAGAATAAAACAGTTCAATGACAAGAATGACAACAAGTAAGCGCAATATAATTATAAGTAAATGCTGGGTTATGTTTGCCCATTAGGTTGGTAGACCATTCCTTATACTGCCATTATGTCCTTGGACAAAAAACTTAGCTTGCTTGTGTGAATTTACTGCATGGTCTCCGGCTACTCTACCCTGAGGCCCAACCATGCAGATTTAATGAATAATGAACATATATAAAGTTTAGCTAATGAATATTTAAAGGTCCCATGGCATGAAATTTTCACTTTCTGAGGTTTTTGAACGTTAATGTGAGCTCCCCTACCCTGTTTAGCCCCCCCATGGTTAAAAGTTGCGAAATGTCTAAACTGAGCATTTACGATCCTTTTTCTGCGTTACAAAAAATCTGAGCTCAAACGGGCGATTTTGAACAAGGCACCTTATTGACGTCAGATCGAAAAAAGAAATGCAAATGCAGTTCCACCCCCGTCTGTCTGTACTCAGCGTCTCTGTAAATCACGCCCAGAGAGTTTGGACTGCGAATGCGCTAGGCAATGCAAAATGCGTTTTTTAATTTGCCTGGAGGCACGTCCAAGTGTTTCTAGGCTCGGAAGTCCTTTATCTGAGCCTCTGGACCTTTGAACAGCAGTGGTTTAACTTTATTTTCTGTGGAAATGTGTTTTTTTCATTGAAAAGGCTCTCCTTTCCTCCTCCGCTCTTAAAACGCGGAAATGGATCAGCTGAGGGCAGAGAGCAGAGAGTTTGGCCACGCCCCCACCCTCTACTATAGGCCATCTCTTTTCTCCTCATTTGCATTCAAGCAACAAGGCCCATTATGGCCTGTTCTGAGAGAGAAAAATTACTCTTTCTCATCTTATCTCTGTTTCTCATGCACTGAGTGTTGATTTTGAAGAAGGATTCATTTACAGTATTAGGGAACCATTAAGGAGCCATATAAAACCATCAAGAAGTACCATGTCATGGGATCTTTAAAGGGCCCATATTATGATATTTTCTATTCGATTCTATTCAATCTATGTTATTATTGTTTCCTCATCACAAACATAGCTGGAGTTGTGTTTTGTTTCATTCACACGTGTTTAACACACAAATCCTGCATATTTAGGCTGAGTTCTTCTCTCAAACTGAAAACATTCTGTTCCACCTTGTGATGCCATATGGTAATACAGGAAGTGTCCCACGATGTCATTAAACTCTACCAGTGTTGTATAGTAACGAAGTAATAATACTTCACTACTGTACTTAAGTACATTTTGGGAGACTTTGTACTTTACTTGAGTTTAAAAAAAAAAAAAAGATAACTTTTACTTTTACTTTTACTTCACTACATTTCCGAATTTAATTGCATACATTTTCAATGTGCCGTTTAGTTACTTGTTACAAAAAAAACCCTCTACTGACTGCAAGGCCTTGTTCGCTACTTGCGCATGACAATCAGCCTACACCTGTTGGTTTCATGCAGCTAGTTTAATCAATCAACATCCCTGATGGAAGAGGAGACAGCATCCACGTCGGCTACAAATGAAGGGGGACCTGACGATGAGCATCCCTGGCCGTACTTAAACACAATGTTCTCTTACGCTGATATGAAGGATTCGTCCTGTCAAATGAAGTGCCTCTTGTGCCTTCCAAGAAACGTGGAAATCCTATCTTACAGAAACTCCCCGTCCAACCTCAAGAAACACATCGAGGTAAGTTCTAGATTAATGAAATTGTTAGCGTCTATATTTCAATTTCAGTAATCATAGCATGGACATTCTAGACACCGTTGTGAAACCTTGAGCATAACATGTAGAAATTAACTTTGTGTGACATTGTTTCGGTTTCACAAAGCGTATTTGACGATGTTGGAGCTAACAGGCTACCTAGCTTTTTCAGCTCAAGGGAACGCAAAGCTGTAGGCTAAGTGTAACGAATGAGAAAAGGCACACGAGTTCAAAAGGACAAAAAATAACATTAACATGTGCCTACTTTTAAAAATTTAAACAAGCGATATGTCTTTGTGCTATCTAAGTAACAAAGCGAGGGTTAGCTTCAGACTGCCTTTGCTTGATACTTTTACTTGTACTTTTAATTACATTACTTGAGTACATTTATTTTTACATTACTTGTCATACTTTAGTACAAGAAGTTCCAGATACTTTAAGACTTTTACTCAAGTAACATTTCAGTCAGTGACTTCGACTTTTACCAAAGTCATTTTTGGGAGGGGTACCTATACTTTGAGTTTGATTTTCCAGTACTTTATACAACACTGAACTCTACACAACTTTACGAGAATGATTTAGATAATTACAGCCCTGAAGGTTAAAGGTAAGAACATGAAAATTTCCACTACATCACAGCACAAGGTGGAACAGAGCATTTTGATCTTTGGAGATGTAGACAGGCTAATAATACAGGATTACTCAAGAGTCAATTTTGTGTAATATATCCTTGCCATTTTATACAATTATTAATATTACCAATAAAAAACGTATTATCTCCACCGTCCACCACGCTAGACCACTTAGCCAATTAGCCAGCCATTAAGTGTAAGTGTTAAGTTAAGTAGGTGTTAAACCAAACCTCTAGCTTCGTCTTTATGCATTTAAATGTGTTCTCTTCTCTCGCTTTTTCATCCTAGCTTGTGCTTTGTTAATCATATGATCTCTTGTAGCCTCCCGTGTGTGAATTCTCTCCTCTTGTTCATAATAACACCTTTCTGGATACTGGGCTGCTCTGTAGGTGGACAGCTAGTTGTCAGTTCGCCTCCAAATATCTTTAACACATGCACGCACGCACACACACACACACACACGCACACACACACACACACACACACACACACACACACACACACACAGATCTAACCATCATTAAAGAGACCCAGACAGACATGGGGGGTGGTGAATGGACAGAGAAAAGGAGAGAAAGAAAGACTAGTTCGATATTGTGGTTCATTATTAGCAGCAGTGAAGGACAGAGCAAAGCAAAGAAAATGAAGCTAAGATGCAACATTTGGAAGTTCAAATTGGAAGTTCAACACAATATAATGCAAATCGGTGCACTAGTAGATTCAGTGAAGCTGGTGATGTTCCTGTACAGATTTTCCTCCAAGCAAAACTAATTATTAGCTGTTTCAAATGTGCACATAGAGAGAGGCGTGTTCTTACTAATTATGAAGTGATTCATTAGTGATTAACAATACTTAAATATATTGCAAATTGGCCAAATATTTTTGATTTAGAAGTGTTATAAGCACCTTTACAGTATAGGATATTCCAAAAATGTAGGCAGTTAAATTGTATCTGATGTAAAAATGTATCTGAATCTATAGCCAATCAGGATAATGAGTTCTATTACCCAAACAATTTCCCTTGTGGATCAATAAAGTTTGTCTAAGTCTAAGTCTAAGTATTAGTCAAAGACTGATTAGAGAGTGCAGGATAATACCAGTCAAAATTACATTGTTTTGAATACTGTTACTTCGTCAAAAACATATCCAGATCCAGTTGAGTTTTGTTTCATCTATCTATCTGTCTATCTATCTATCTATCTATCTATCTATCTATCTGTCTGTCTGTCTGTCTGTCTGTCTGTCTGTCTATCTGGAAACAAAAAGTATGGCTTACATTGAAGTACAATGAATCAAGGTTAGGAGGAAAACAGGCCTATAATAAACTCAAATCACCAAAGTTGTTAAAGGTACTAGATTTTAGTGGTTGCAGCTTTTCTTTGTGGAGTTGGCTTTCTCTTGATGTTTCAGGGTTTCTTTCATCAAAGTAACAAACTGTACACTATCCTAGTACAAATACCCTATTCTATTACTTCTACTATCTCATAAAACCTACCTAAACCACCCACAGATGCAAGAGGGTGTTAAAGGGTCAAATTTGGGCATCTCCTCACAGTCCAGAGACTAAAACAAGTGATGAAAAGCGTTTTCCTGGTCACCCAGCCATTGTCCGAGTCTGTTAGCACTGACCGCCGCGCGCAGCTGCAGCTACTCCGCGTTAGACTGGAGTCTAACGGCGCCAGAGAAAGATTTCGGCCAAAAGGAATTAATTTGCTCGATGCGCATTCATATCGAGTGCAAATAAATGTGCAAATCAACACGGAGAACTTGCCATGGTCATTTTGGGTGGGAACTATTTTTCAGTGCGGAAAAAGACAGACGAAGCACGCACCACGTGGACAGGGGAATCCCTGTTTACGCACCAGAAAGGGAGTTCCCCCGGTGTGTGCTTCGTCTTTCTTTTTCCGCACTGAAAAATAGTTCTCACCCAAAATGACCAAGGCAAGCTCTCCGTGTTGATTTGCACATTTATTTGCACTCGATATGAATGCGCACTACACAGAAAGTAATTGGGAAAAGCATCGAGCAAATTAATTCCTTTTGGCCGAAATCTTTCTCTGGCGACGTTAGCCTCCAGTCTAACGCGGAGGAGCAGCAGCTCGCGCGGCGGTCAGTGCTGACAGACTCGGACAATGGCTGGGTGACCAGGAAAACGCTTTTCATCACTTGTTTTAGTCTCTGGACTGTGGGGAGATGCCCACATTTGACCTGGGGGTGGCATATCCCTTTAAGAGTAGAATGAAACTGAAAACTTATGCTATGAGAAATATGACAAGTCAGATTTTCTTTCATAGCTAGCGTTTAGTAAAGACACATAACACAATTTGTCAGATATGCATCCAACCAAATGAAGTCTTTCAGTGCCTACGCATTTATAGCTGAAACCACTTTGTAAGCAGTTTGCAATGAGCAGCCCATCTCTCAGATAGATACTAGTATGTACCGGTATCTGTCAGTCTCTCTTATCCTCCAGCTCCTAAAATAGCCATGGTGCCTGCAGTTTGATAATCATTAATTCAGTTTAATTTCCTCCACCGTAGCTGAAACATTCATATCCGCACATGAATTATTGGGACGGAGTATGTGAGATTGCATCACCAGGAAAAAGGTGGAATGGGCCTGAAATTTTAAGCAGCTCAATATTATAACAGCATCTTCCAGGAAAGTGTACAGAAGAAGGTGTATTGACTTCCATCGCTTGCATCTCACTTTAGCTCTCGGAGAATATTGAGTTTATTGAAACAACATTAACTTGTCTCCCAGGATCACGAGTGGAGGATAAAGCCAAAAAAAGCATCCAATTATCGGCAAAGAGGCAGACTGATGAAAGCACTGGAGATGAGACAGATTTGTGGGAAATGCACTTGATGCTTTGTTGCTCAAATTACATAATCAACACTTAAGAATCACAATTAACTGCCATTTACAGCCCTGGTTGTTTATGCAAATAGTCAAGAACAAATATTTTATGTCTGACAGTGAGATAGAAGGAAGATCTTGAGGTCCAGCACCTCCTTGTCTGTATAGCATCAGATCAATTTGATGCTATTGGCCTTAGTTCGCGTGCGTGGATGTCGATGTGCTCTATTCGGGTTTCGGAAATTGAGGACCGGGGGATGTGGGTAGGATTTTTATTCTTTCTGTGCAGCCCAGTACCAAATGACCCCCGGGTCGCGTCTAAGGTATGCTAGATTAATTTAACAGAATGACTTTGAAAACAATACATTTGATTTACATTTCTGAGAATAATGAGATTTTAACTAGGACAACACAAGCTGTACAATGGTTTAATAAAATTCAATGGTTTAATTCAATTCACAAAATAAAATATATGTAAACATGGCTTATGGGCCTAACTTTTTAAATGTATTTGTGTCTGAAGACCTGAAAAGACTTGAAAATGTAAGTTTAGGACTCGGACTTGACTTGGACTTGTGGACCACTGACTTAGGACTTGACTTGGACTTCCCTGTCTTTGACTTGGGACTTGACTTGGACTTGAGGCCAAAGACTTGGGACTTACTTGAGATTTGCTAAACAACGACCTGGGGGGTATTCCACGAACGTCGCTAAACTTAGCGGCGACTAAGTGCTAAGTCCTCGCCTGACTGAGACACAACTTAGACAAAAGCTTGAACCCGTTCCACTAATGCGTTTCAGCTGCGTCTCAGCAGCGCTAAGTTCAATCTGGCCTAAGCAGGTCGGGCCTAGACGCGTGCACGGTGTAAATAAGAAGCCCTGAACAAGCGACTGTCGAAAATGCGATCATGTCGAAGATTCGGGCCGATTATTTCAGCGCATCAGAACAGAATTTGCTTTTGGAACTCTACAACACATTTGCAAATATAGCTGCAAGCAGCAATGTGGGGCCAAGCAGCGACCCAGCCTAATTTGATGACATGCGTTGGATCGGTCTTCGCCCGAGGATCCCAGGGATACCAAGTTTCTGAAAATCGGACTTACGCTTTAAAAGTTACAAGCAGAAATGTCCCTCAAATTTTGACCCGTTGGTGGCGCTAGAGGATTTGAGCTGAGGCCCTGTCATTTTTTGTGTGGAATCCTGGGACAGACTAGAATACGTGTGAAAAGTTTGAAAATAATCCTATGAAGGGATCCCGAGATATGAGCTCACTTCCTGTTTGGCGACTTTTAGGACGCGTTTGATTGGCTGTCATGACAAAACGATAAGAGAAATCAAAACATCCAGGCATGTTTCTGATGAGGCTCAGTCCAAAGATGCGATGTACCAAATTAGAGCAAAATTGGTCCAAAATAGAGTGAGGAGAAGCATTTTGAGTGTTTTTCATAAAATTCAAAATGGCGGACATTCTACTCCGGCGGACATGACGTCATGGGGTGCATTTGATTCGACTTGGCCCAAGGATCCCAGGGATACCAAGTTTTTGAAAATCTAACTAACGTTTCAAAAGTTACAAGTAGAAATGTCCCTCAAATTTTGAAATGTTGGTGGCGCTAGAGGGTTTGAGCTGGGGCCCTGTAATTTTTTGTGGGGAATCCTGGGACAGACTAGAATACATGTGAAAAGTTTGAAAATAATTCTATGAAGGGTTCCCGAGATATGAGCTCACTTCCTGTTTGGCAACTGTTAAGACGCGTTTGATTGGCTATCACGACAAAACGATAAAAGATATCAAAACGCCGGGTAAGTTTCTGATGCGGGTCAGTATAAAGATGCTATGTACCAAATTAGAGCAAAATTGGTCCAAAATTGAGTGAGGAGAAGCATTTTGAATGTTTTTCATAAAATTCAAAATGGCGGAAAATCTTACCCGCGGAAAATGACGTCACAGAATGCGTTGGATTCGTCTTGCCCCAAGGAGTCCAGGGAGGCCAAGTTTTAGAAAATCGGACGTACGGTTCAAAACTTACAAGCCGAAATGTACCTGCAACTTTGACCTGCTGGTGGCGCTAGAGGGTTGGGGGTGGGGACGTAAAATTTGTTGAAGGGCATCATGAGACTGTCTAGAATGTGGGTGCACACCATTTTTTGTGGAAATTACAAGTTAAGTTGTAGAAACAGAAGAATTTTATTGATTTTCACAAAATCCAAGATGGCGGACATTCTATTCCGGCAGACATGACGTCATAGGATGCGTTGGATCAGTCTTCGCACAAGGATCCCAGGGATACCAAATTTTTGAAAATCGGACTTACGGTTCAAAAGTTACAAGCAGAAATGTCCCTCAAAATTTGACCTGTTGGTGGCGCTAGAGGGTTTGAGGTGGGGACCTGTAATTTTTTGTAGGGAATCCTGGGACAGACTAGAATACGTGTGAAAAGTTTGAAAATAATCCTATAAACGGTTCCCGAGATATGAGCTCACTTCCTGTTTGGCGACGTTTCGGACACGTTTGATTGGCTGTCACGTCAAAACGATAAGAGATATCAAAAAACCGGGTACGTCTCTGATGAGGCTCAGTCCAAAGATGCTATGGACCAAATTTGAGCAAAATTGGTCCAAAATTGAGAGAGGAGAAGCATTTTGAATGTTTTTCATAAAATTCAAAATGGCGGAAAATCTTACCCGCGGAAAATGACGTCACAGAATGCGTTGGATTCGTCTTGCCCCAAGGAGTCCAGGGAGGCCAAGTTTTAGAAAATCGGACGTACGGTTCAAAACTTACAAGCCGAAATGTACCTGCAACTTTGACCTGCTGGTGGCGCTAGAGGGTTGGGGGTGGGGACGTAAAATTTGTTGAAGGGCATCATGAGACTGTCTAGAATGTGGGTGCACACCATTTGTTGTGGAAATTACAAGTTAAGTTGTAGAAACAGAAGAATTGTATTGATTTTCACAAAATCCAAGATGGCGGACATTCTATTCCGGCAGACATGACGTCATAGGATGCGTTGGATCAGTCTTCGCACAAGGATCCCAGGGATACCAAATTTTTGAAAATCGGACTTACGGTTCAAAAGTTACAAGCAGAAATGTCCCTCAAAATTTGACCTGTTGGTGGCGCTAGAGGGTTTGAGGTGGGGACCTGTAATTTTTTGTAGGGAATCCTGGGACAGACTAGAATACGTGTGAAAAGTTTGAAAATAATCCTATAAACGGTTCCCGAGATATGAGCTCACTTCCTGTTTGGCGACGTTTCGGACACGTTTGATTGGCTGTCACGTCAAAACGATAAGAGATATCAAAAAACCGGGTACGTCTCTGATGAGGCTCAGTCCAAAGATGCTATGGACCAAATTTGAGCAAAATTGGTCCAAAATTGAGAGAGGAGAAGCATTTTGAGTGTTTTTCATAAAATTCAAAATGGCGGAAAATCTACCCGACGGAAAATGACGTCACAGGGTGCGTTGGATTCGGCTTGGCCCAAGGAGTCCAGGGATACCAAGTTTTTGAAAATTGGACATACGGTTCAAAAGTTACACGCAGAAATGTACCTGAAAATTCCTGCAACTTTGAGCTGCTGGTGGCGCTAGAGGGTTGGGGGTGGGGGCCTATAAATTGCTGTGGGTAATGAGGAGACTGGCTGGAATGTGCATGCCAAATTTCACAACTTTTTACCAGACGGTTCTAGGGGTTGCCATAGACTCCCTATGGCGGAAGAATATTGGATAATAGGAATCAATAGCAACACTATAGGTGCCTTGCAGCTACCGCTGCTTGGCCCCAATAACCAAAGCAAGAGACATGGCGTGGCAGAAGATCGCCGAGCGCTTAAATACGCAAGTTAAGTCCTCTAACAGTGCTGGAGGTTGAGTTTTTTAAGTATGTTTTTCACCATTAATGTCAATGCTGATCTGTGGCGCAGGGGGAAAGTTACAGTTTGGGGTGCGGGAGATGTGAGTTCAATTCTCAGAGAGGACAGTTGATGTCACAAATTTGTAGAGCAGTCTTGTCAGTTGTAATTTATTTTTACTGTGTAAAAGTATTTGCTCCAACTAATACGTTAAATTGTGTTATCTTGTCTTTGAGCAGGAATAATGTGAAGAGGACTGTTTTGCTGGTAAAGACAAAGCATAAAAACATTTTGCAGAGTGGTAAGTAAGCTAATATTAATATTATTATTCAGTGAAATTAGTAATACTGTTGAAATGGTACCTTAATTTAAAACGAACAGTAGCTACCAAGCCACAGGAGGTGGGAGCCCCCCTCAAAACCTTTCACCTGCAGAGGAGCTGGCACTGGCCCTAAACCGGGGTCACCCACTGGTGGAGGTAATTGAAGATCCTTCCTTCCTTCTTGTGAAGAGTATATTCAAGGTATTCTCTAGACTAATGCTTGCCTCAGCTGTGATCCAGGCATTTGTATATTTTAATAGTATGCTTGTGTTGTAGTTACTGAAGATGGCGTACACTTGGACCCTCCTCAGCAGTCCTCCAGCAGTGCCTTGCCTGACCCTCAGCAGTCCTCCAGCAGTGGCCTCACACCAGAAAGTCATACCTAATGTCTTTTATTGTTTTATGCCTATTGATGGAAATTGATAAATAGGATTTCATTAAAGAGGCTTGCACAGCATCTCTGAAGCAAATTTGTTGAATCATTGAAATGTTGCATCATGGTGTGTGCCTGTTATTTGGCTACATTTTGTTTTAAAAGTAAAGGTTTACCTGTAACTGCATTCTTTGATAGAGATGTCACATAAAATATAAAGTGTCAATGTCGTCAAGTGAGAGTGATGTTAGGCCCAGCTGATATAAGTTATGTGATGATAACAATAATTGTAGGTTAAATTCATTTCCATTTCTGTAATATGCTGCAAATATAAAATGCGTGAAAATTTAACTCAAATTTGTCTTGGGCATCAATAGGTCAAAAGCGGGAATTGAACCCGGGTCGCCCATATGAGAGATACAGGACGTAACCACTCGACCAAAGTCTTTCTCTGAGACACCTCTGGAATTCTTCTATATGTCAATGTCGTAAAGACAGCGGTTCAAAAGCATATTTTTAAATTACCGGAGATTTGTCAAGAACCAAAAACGTAAGGTAATTTGTGTTTTTGCTGATATTGTTTTCGGACAACACAGATACTCATGCGGGAAGTGTGCAGAACTGTTTGTTTGACACTCTGTTTACGTCAGGTACGTATTCTCTGCGACACGGCCTGATTAAGCCACATCTTTAGCCTGCCCGGTACCAGACTTTCAGCTAAAACCATGTTTCCCCAGTAACTCAGCGGGGACTAAGTTTAGCGAGCGTCTTGGAACCAAACTCTCACTAAAACAGTCGAATAAAGCCGGGCTTTGCGCTTAGTAGCTTTCGTGGCATACCCCTGGTCCCACATCTGATCATAAACTATCAACTAGCACCAGTAACAGTAAAGGGTGAACAACTACTCTTTGCATGTACAGAATAATTTTTCCAACTAAAATAGCCACATTTAAACTTGCACTCTTAGCACAATCTAACAAAATACACTTGAAAACAAATCTAAAAATAAAGTGCTTCGGAAAGGTCCTTGCATCATAGCCATAATTACTCCACCTAACATATGTGCACTATATTTCATGATAAAATATGGTTCCCACATTCGGTACATGCTAAGCCACAAGGATACTGCCCTGCCCAAAAATCTTCTATTAAAGGGTAAACATACACTCATTTGATACACACAAGAATTTCTACAAATTCAATACAATTATTTATAATTTGTGCATTTTCTTGCAAACTCATAAAGATTTTTGGAGAGATTATTTGTTTGTGTCTAGTTTTGCGATTCAGTTTTTTATTTTCCTTTAGATCAGGGGTGTCCAAACTTTTTTCATTAAGGGCCACATATCAAAACATGGACAAAGCAGAGGGCCGATGGAGGGCCATAAACTGGTGCTAATTGAAATATATGCATTTTTAACATTTAGACTGAGTCAATGGAGCTTTATTCAAACTTCCTCAAATGCACACACTAAATATTTAAAATAAGATTTTCAGAAAACTTGCAGTAAAAAGTACACCCTAAAGGTAATTTGGGCCAATTCACCTGGAAGCCTGAGGGTCAAGAAAAATTGGTCCAAGGGCTGTATTTGGCCCCTGGACATGCCTGCATTAGGTACTAAATAAATACTCTTTATTCATGGATTTCAGCATCCTGTTATGGTATTTCCTTGACTTTTTCCCATTCCCAAAATATATATAATATTTTCTTTTAAATAGTTAATCTCTATGGCAACAGTTTTAGATTCACATCATTTTGAAAACTGGATGTTTTTCAGCAATTTTTTGCAGTGAGGCCAGTTTAGACAAACTCAAACACTTGCACTTATGTGTTGTTTAGACCTACCTTCGAGTTACCTGCATTGTGATGAGTGTGAACCTTTATTTGATCATGTTTATTAAGGATTCCAGTGTTACTGGAGGGCACTTTAATATCATAACAATCCATCAAACTTGACTGCGCAAAGTGCAAAGTTCCCCCACACAGCTGCTGCATTCAGGCTGGGAGCAGGCCTCAGTAGCTGCCCCTAAAATAGTGACATCAAGGTGACAGTAATTCATACACTGTGGAGGGACCCTGTGAGGAGGAGAGAAGTGAAGCAGCGGAGGAGACAGGACAACAGACCCAGAATGGAAATAAGAAAAAAGACTGTAGGAAATGCGAAAAAAAGGTTTCGACTAAAGGCGGGAGAGAAGACGTGACAGAGTGAGCAGTCATCTCAATGAGCTAGAGGAGGATTTTTGTTAAAAAAAAGCGCCTTCTTCTCGCCTTCTTCTCTCTATATATACATGTGGGTGTGCAGGGGAGAAAGCTGTCAACCACTGCAGGCGAGAGAGTTCCAGTACTGTGTCAAGCTAATGGGCAGAAACTGGGCCATGGTGAATAATTCAACAGCTTTTTAGGAGGAAAGGAGATGCTTCCAATATCTCCCCTAAGGACAATGTAAGGGCTCTTATGATACAGACACGCTTGTATGCACAGAGTGGGAGGAGCAGGCCTGCATGGGGAACAGATCAGACTGATGTGTTGGTGTCTGGGAACAAACAGAATAACAGCAGAAGGTTCCAACTCCTCAAATACTTAAGGTGAGAGTAAAAAGAAAGTGTGTTGAGAAAATAACACCACTGGTTAAGTTGCAAAGATATTCTAGTTCTGTGTCAGAGCCATGCTAATTAAAGGGGAAGTCATTGCTGTAATTTTCACACATGGAGCTCCCACTATATGTCAGTGTGAGGAAGTGTTTTAATTTCTTCCTTCCTAAAATAAATAAAAGAAAACATTGGATATAAATACTTTATTCTGACTTGTATGCAAAAGGAAACCGCGTGGAGGGGCTTTTAAAAATGTAACCAATTAAAAGGCCCATATTGAGCTATTTTTTCATATATGTTATGATGTTATTTCCTCATCACAAACACTGTATCTGGAGTTGCTGGAGTTGGGCTTTGTTTTATTATTTAAAACACAGACTCTGCATATTCAGGCTGTCTTTTCTCTCAAACTGAAAACCCTCTGTTCCACCTTGTGATGTCATGTGGTATTACAGGAAGTGCTCCATTGTGTTTTCAAACTTTATACACCTTCAATAAAATCATTAGGCAATTCCACAGCTGAAATGATCCAGTCTCTACAGAACTAAAGTTAAAAGGTAGCTGTTAACTTGAAAACTACCACTACATGACATCACAAGGTGGACCGGCGCATTTTGTGCTTTGGAGATGTAGACAGCCTAATAATGAAGGATTACACAAACAAAATAAAACAAACAAAAACATGTATGAATGAAGTAAAACATAACTCTAGGCATGTTTTTGATGAGGAAACAACGTTGTAATATGGCTAAAAGCTAACAAGAATTTGCGGAATATAGGACCTTTAAAGGTACACTGTGTAAGATTTTTACCCGTTAATTACCAAAATTGAAGATACCCATTCAAAAATATAGTGTTTTCCAAGCCTTTTCACTTCCATCATGAAATCAAAGTATTCTGTTGGACTTAGATATAGTTGCATAAAAGGGGGATCTTCCCCATGTAGAGGCATCCATTTTGATTACGAGAGCCGCAGAAGGACATACCGTATTTTGGGCTCCGCGTTCGCCGTTTTCGCCGTTAGCTGTTGGCACTGGCCCGTGGATTTCACACAACGAGATAGTACGCGTTTGGATAAACAACGACAAGTATGCTGCCGGATCACACTTACTCCGCACATACATCGCAGGAGCAAGCACCTTCATCTAAGAGGAAAAGAAGTAGGACATAGTACCTACCGCGGCTGGGGCTTTGTCGCAGCACGGGCCCGCACCCGGGTTCCGCCTTCGTCCCCCCAAGTGCAGACCGACCTCCGCCCTCCGCAGTCCGGTTCCCGATTCCCCCCACCCGCGCACAGTGCCAGGTGCGCTTCACATGTGCGCGCGGTTCGGGCGTGGCTGGGGGGAACCCACCTCCGGGTACGCCGAGCTGTCCGCATTACGTCGCGCCCGGGTGACCCTCGAAGTCTGCCGTAGCTAGAACCGGAATTGCAACACCCACCACCCACCAATGCGCCACCATCCTACACAGTGTACCTTTAAGTTATTCTGAGATTAAAATTTAGTTCTCCCAATTGTTTGTGTTCTGAGTCATTAACATTATTCTTATTATGATTTATTAGCATCATATTGTTAACAGAGGCTAATTTTTTACCTCTGAAAAATAACAGCTACCAAAAGATGACATTTTCCAATTTCCGCGGACATACAAAAATGACAGTTTTGCAATGGTATGTGCTTTTAGCAGTTTGGAAGGGGAGAAAAAAAAGCTCTAGGAGAGTTTATTACACCCATTTACACATAGGTGATAAATAATTGACAATATAAAAATGTTGCTTTAACGGAGGTCACACTCACACTCAATGAAAACCGCGCTGTAAAAACTCTTTGTCTGTCCCTGAACTCCGAGCAGCCACAGAGCCCACCTTATGTACCACATGACATTTACAACTGGGCCTCTTCCCTGTCTACCTGTCCACATCTCTCCAAACTGTGTTCCCCCTCCTCCTCCGTCCATCCGATCTGACTGTCTGACATTTAATTAGTGTGTGCAGAGGAGACTACGGCACGTCAGCCCTGTAGTGATGTTGACCTTTGCGAGGGGGGTCACTCATTGGTCATTAGAGAAGCACCGATCTCGCCCACAGCAGCAGCACTAGGGCACAAGCATGCATGCGCGTATTCCCATCGCTAACAAAGGAAATCCGAGTACAGCGCTTAAATGAGCAGATGAGTCAGAACATACTGTGCTTATTATTATTGTGCTCAAATTATGCAAAAAGCTGGTTACCTTTATTTACTCCAATAATTCAGAGCATCATGGATCATAGTGTGGTGAGTAAGGGCTCCAGTTTGTAATAATGAGCTGGAATCTTGGACTGATGTACCTGAAGAATTGGCTTACTGTGAATGTTAAATGTAGAAAACAGCAGATCCAGATCTAAAACCAACACAGTTATGTTAAGAAAATCAAACAATTTTACTAAAAGGCCTAAAATATCTGGGAACTCAACACAAGTATCTATTGATATCCAGGTGCTAACTTAAAGGGACAGTGTGTAAGAGTTTTACCTGTTAATTACTGAAATTGAAGATACCCATTCAAAAATACATTGTTTTCCAAGCCTTTTCACTTCCATCATGAAATCAAAGTATTCTTTTGGACTTAGATATAGTCACATAAAAGGGGGATCTTCCCCATATAGAGGCAGCCATTTTGAATACGAGAGCCGCAGAAGGACATTTGGGCTCATCCTTCGCCTAGGCTCCTGCTAGCAGCTGCTCGGCCGCGCTGCATGTGGGAGCGGAGGAGCGAAGGAGAGAAGGGGAAGGGGAGGGGGGAAGGGGGGAGCCTCGTGTAAACAAGCATGCTGCTGTATCACACATCGTAATGGATATAACACGTATTTTGGACTAAATTGTTTTACTGGATTTTATTCGCTGGATCCTTATGGACAGATTGAGGCCAAGTTTATGGTGAAATACAGAGTTTGACCTGTGCAGAGCCTTCAAAGGTAAGCTAAGTAACAAACCTCGTTTTGTGCTTTTCCGTATAAAAGCCCCATGTGCTCAGGGAGTGATTGTTTTGCAGGGAAATGAATTGCATAGTCAAAAAGAGGAGACTGTAAGGTTTCATTTGATGTGTAGATTGTCATGAATCATGATTGTGTGGGATTGTGTGTTTTCATGCGAAAAGAAAAAAAAAAGTGAACGGGGGACCGCGTTTTATGTATACAGCGGCGCGCGGTTCGTGCGCGGGCACGCGAGCTGTCGGCGCTACGGCGCGCCCGGGTGACCCTCGAGGTCTGCCATAGCCAAAAGAGGAAGTGGAATAGCTACTAACCACCTATGCGCCACGAATCCTACACACTGTACCTTTAATACCACTTTGTAACAAAACACAGATCAGAATTTTGTTTTAAAGGTCAGAGAGGCCAAATTGCCTCTTGTGAGCTTTAAGCCATGTTTTAATGTTGTTATCTCATTAAAAACATACCTGGAAATGAGTTTTGCTGCATTAACACATTTTACTATTAGTCTGACTGCATCTCAAAAGCTCTAAATACTCTGTTCCATCTTGTGATCATCTAGCGGTAGTTTTCAAGTTAACTGCTACTTTTTACATTTAGTTCAGTAGAGATGGGGCAATTCCACTGCTGAAATCATCCAAATATTGGGGTGGATGGAGTTAAAAAACACAATGGAGCACTGTATTGCCACATGACACCATAATGTGGAACAGTTTTCTGTTTGAGAGTAGAATTCAGCCTAAATATGCAGGGTTTGTGTGAATGAAACAAAATTCCAGGTATATTTTTGATGAGGAAACAACATTACAACAAATAAAAAAATAGCCTATTGGCCCTTTAATGTAGTGAAATGGAATGTGGCCCCAATACCTTTTAGAACAGAACATTTAAACTCTCAACACATTACCCGACACAAATTAAAAACCATTCATGATACTTACTGTAGTTTTGCATGAATAGCTTTGTTTCAGTTCAGAGGTTTTGTCTGAAAACTTTTCTGTGTGTCAGGGTTGTGTCAGAATTGATTGAATTTGTTGAGAAAACATGTTACAGAGGCACAGTTATTGGCCCATTCACCCCTGTGCCTCCATCCCCACAAAGCTGTGTTTATTGCCCCCTGCAGCTGTATTTTACCATCTACACCTTCACTAACTAAAAGTATCAAACATTTCTGAAAAATCTTGGAAACGTACGATCACCAGTCGTGCAATCATCTTGAGCAGGCAATCACAGATCGTAACCCCCACTGCACAACACAGATGCAGCGGGGAACCGAAATTAACTCGATTTTAAAAGAGCTGTGCAACTTAAATTCTTGTCAAAATTGGCCTTGCACCGTGTAAGAGCATCTTAAGGGTGTGTTTGCATTGGGAAGTGTTTTTTGTTTTTTGTTTTGTACCTTGCATGATAAAGCATCTTCTAGCGTAAACATGTTTGTTGCTCCATTTGTGAGCCTGGTGCTTGTCTGCCCGCCCCATGTTGTTTTTGTGTCGACTTCTCTTTCTAGTCCATTGCATCACTTTAATCAGCTTTCATAGGAGAGACTGACAACAGTTAGCCTTTCATCTGTGGTCAGTGGAAGTGCCCTTTTGCACACTCACACACACGTACACCTGCAGAGTCAAAGGCAATCTGAAGTTCCTGGTTGTGTCTACCCCTCGACAGCTCCTCTCCGCTCCTCAGCGGCGTTACATATCGGTGGTCTGCATCAGCTGCCAGACACCACCTATCACAGTCACTTTGGAGGCTTTTTAATCCGCAGTCTTAAAGAAGTCTTTCCTGTCAGTGGGGCCAAACGTGACCCCAATTCTAAATTCAGGAGCAGTGGTGGAGGGGAGACAGGAGAAAGAGGGCAGATCCTGGGTGATGGCCTGGCAGGGCAATCCTTCCAACTGACCGTGTGCGTCAAAGGCTGGGACCCAATCCAGCTTCAGAGGATGGAAGAAAATCACTGACTGTGGAGACAAAGAGAAAAATAACCACCAACAATCAACTGCTGTGATTTTAGAAAGGGTTTAAATGTTTCACTTTTGATATTGATGAGCAATTTAACCTCTGCATATTTAAAATGTTAATGTCATTGTGTGATCCACTGTGCTGACACAAAGTACTCATTTATTACAGGGACAGTGCATATTACTATAATCAATATTGAAGTACAAATAAGCCTGAGTTAGAGACAGTGGGCTATTTTCTCAAGCATGTCACCCTCCATTTTGAAAACAGGTGCTTGTGGCAAATATTATATGAAAATATTATAGAAATATAGAAATCAATGAAATGAAAAGGTGCAAAGTTAAGGTGAAAAAAAAAACAGAGATGGGTACAGAACTGACCCTTGAGGAACACCATATAGTAAATAGGTAAAATCTGTCACATCTTACTTTATAGGGCTCATATTATTGTATCATATTATATTGTATCATTGTCATATTATTATATCATACTATTTTGTGATCTATGTTATAATGTTGTTTCTTTATGTGGCAAGACCAGCTGTGAGGGTCCATGCTGAAGGTGCTCTTACCTGCAGTTCCGTGGCGCTGAGCTGGCGGACTATTTAAGCGCTCCATTTCTTGTTGCTCCCCCTTTTTGCCCACACACATTTCCGGGTCCCTGTGTAAGCCGCGCTGTCCTCCATGACCAGGTAAAATTCCAATCCTTTAGCCCTTATTCATGAAAATATCCAAATTCCTAAATCATTGATCCTTTTAGTGCTGCTGTCTGACTGTGAGCCCGGCACAGTTTCACTCTCACAACACGCTGAGCTTTACGGCGCATTCTCATGCACTTTCGTCTTTCATGACAGGTAATGAATGCCTACTGCAATTGTTCATTCACAGAAATGTCCAAATTGTCACACGGCCCATGTTTTTCATAGTTTCTCTGCTTGGCCATCTCGTTCTGCCTTGAGCCAAGTGCACGCCGGTGTGCACCTTCATCTTCCGTGACAGCTAACGCCCTGTGCAACCTCTTCACTCATAAAATTTCCAAATTCTTACACATCTGTCCCTTGTAGCCACGTTGCTTGGCTGCACTCGCTGTACCAGGCCCTTTATGCACAGTGGGATAAGGTAAATGCATTGTAAATATAAGTTGGGCTTAATTCCAGTGCGCTATAGGATTACAGTAACCACCCATTCATGTTTTTAAGTATCATCAGTGGTCAGCAACGGCACAGGGCACACCGCCTTTGCTGTTTTGCCTATACTGCTTTGTCTATGCTCGCTTGCTTGTATTCTGCCTCTATTTGTTTCATTTTTTTATTATTATTATTTTTTTATTCATGTAATTTATGCTTTAATTTGAGAGACTGGGGTCTAATCTTGTGTCTGGCTCCATTCTCCAACATGGAGCAGTGCACGAGCGCCCAACTCTAGCGCAACTGGGTGAACGCAAGTAAATGTTGGTAACTGTTTTATAATGAACTGAACAAGTGAGTGATTGGATCTAGAACATTTAATATAGTAAAAAATAATTTTTATATATATATATATATATATATATATATATATATATATATATATATATATATATATATATATATATATATAAAAGATGCGTGAAGAGTCCCTCAGTCGTCCAGGTAGAATTGACGAGGCCTCTCGGATGAGCGGCGAAACGTTTTCGACCAAACAAACTTTGTCCAGTTGACAAATTGAATTTCTCCTTTTATCATATATATATATATATAATTTAATTAAAATGTAAAATAAAGACCCTGGAACCTGGCTCTCTCATTTGATGTGCTTATCTGTGTGCCTTATACTTAGATCCTCTTTCCCCAAACTAGATTTTTGATGGCACTGTTGCAACACCATTTCTATTAATATTCCAAACTGTCAACCCCCTCGACTGCGATTCTTATCAGAAATATATCTGGAGTTGTGTTTTGTTTCATTTGCACATGCTTAACACACAAAACCTGCATATTTAGGCTTAGTTCTTCTTTCAAGCAGAAAACTCTCTTCCACCTTGTGATGTCATGTAGTAATACAGAAAGTGATTTTAAATTCCTTACACCTTCACTCATTTGAATAATTTCAGCCCTGGAATTTCCAATCTCTACTGAACAAAAGGTAGCTGCTACAAAAAACAACTCCAGGTATGTTTTGGGGGAGTTTATAACATGGCTTAGGGCTACGTTTATACGGCAACGATCAAAACAGAAGACGCAAAAGTGGCGTCTCGTCTTCAATCGTTTAGACGAGCGTTCTCAACAGGAAATGTTTGTTTATACAAAGACGCAAAAGTGGGCGAATTCGATTGAATATGTATGCCAGGCCGCTAATATAATGTCAGAGCTACCTTTTTCAGGACACCACAGGGGCTCTCATCACGGTTGTTTCGCCCTCGATGTAGGGTCGGAGCTCTTCGCTTAATGCAACAAGAGCATAGACCGCGGAACGCATTTGAACTCGGGGGGGCCACAATCGCAAGAGGGTGTCACCGAAATGTTTGGTCGGACATAATGCATAGCCTATAGGCTACATTATACACGGACAGGCACGTAATGCGTATCTCAGTCATGTCAACCAGCACAGAGCCACACAGCCTAAAATGCACTAGAAGAGCACCTCGGTAGTCGGTGGTAACGCAACTTAAACTGCTAAAGTGCTAAAGCACTATGAGAAACACAGAACACAGACGAGTGCACTTGGTGGTGCTCGGACAGAGGAAAGTATGGGAATATGCCTGCAGTTTTATCAGAGCTGTGTGTGTGTTTCCACAATATGCCAGATAACTGCGCAGAATAATGCCCAAAGAGCCAACGCAAACCCAGCATCAGTTATGACTTTAGTTCACAATATGCCAGCACAGAAGTGTGCAGAACTGCCCAGAAGTGCCAACAAGAGCTTGTTTAGTCATTCTGAAGTTTTCCACCCAAGCACTGTCAGCAACTAATCCATTCTCAAAATTGTCCCACCGCTGACTGGTTCTGCCCGGTCTTGTCCAAACTCGCCTCTGTCACCTGCGACGTATTGTTATTGTTTTTACCGGCTTGGCGCATCCAGTCACCTGTATGCGGCGTGAACATGTTTTGCGCTTCTTGCCGTTTAGACGGAGACGTGACCCGGGCCGTCTTCAAAACTCCACACTCTGGAAGGAGTCTTCAGATTTTTGCGGTTTCAGAGCCCGACGGCGCCGCCGCCGTGTAAACGAAAGACACTTCCGATAGAATATTTTGTCGTTTTCAGTCGCAATCGTCCTCGTCTAAACGGACCCTAAAACTCTCAAGAGTCAATTCTAATATAGGGCCTTTAAATAATATCTGTAAATACTGTGTATACTGTATATTTCCAACAAATCTCTGTAGAATGTCAGAGATCCCAGCATCCTGAAACACTGTCCATATTTGACAAAAGACATCACAATGACATCCACTGCCAAGCCTGCAAACCATGACATATTTACTCATCAAGGTGAAAGGACATGGCATTAATGTTTATTTGCCTGTACTTTTCAGCTCATTACATGTATATCAGTGCAGTTCTCCCCCTCATGGTGGCCACACACTATGACAAACTACAGTAAATGACTCAATAGTGCGGTTGACATTCACCTGTTCCTCTTGTCACTTCTGGTTGCAGCAAACATTTGGAGAGTCACGGCTCACTGTGTCTACGAGTATGCTAGCCCTGAAATGGAAATGGTGCATTGTGGGGAATCATTACGGATCTTCCATCATCATGCCACTGGAAAGAGATTTGTGGAAGTCATTGCTAGATGCCATGTCAAGTGTAATGTCACACAAGTAACTGTTTATCATTGTGACCACTACCGTATCTGTATTGTTATGTGGTATGTTATCCAGAACTCTCTGTACTGTCTGCAAAGTTAAGCCATGTAGTCTGTGTTCACCTTTCTATTACAGTGATTTTTGTTGCAAAACCTAAAGTACATATTGGGCTTGTGTCTGCTGTACGTACAGTTCTATGACACCTGTGGATCGCTGTGTTATAATTCGCATTTGAGGAGGGAATACAACCATAACATGGTTAAAAGTCTACTCTGAAGAGTCGATTTTATATTTTTTATATTATATTATTTATAGCAGAATAGGCTAAAGTTAGTGGTTTGGTTAGATCAGGCAATTAATGACTATGGACAAAGCTAGATTTCCTGGAGATTGATTCTAAGTCAGTGTTAGGTCCACAAAAAGGATGAAAACCAGACTTGTGTGTGCACTTTCTCATTCATCCTCCCAATGTGTTTGTCCACTGGCATCTTTCATGTGGAGTTTGCAAAGACTTTTGTTCAAGATGTTTTCTATTGGAAGTTCATTTGTTACCCCAGCAGAATTGAAAGATAGGTGAACAATACTGCACTTAACCAACTTGTAACAATCTTGAGGACAAAATGTTAACTTGCTAGCATGTGCTTCCCATCCCGTAGCTAGTCAAGATAAAAGAAAAAAAAATGCTGATTGAACATCATGCGCTGTCAGATAATGAGTATTTTGCATTGTTAGAATCAGGTGCATTCTTTGGAGGGAAAGTTTTGTCCCTTAGTTGCATCACATGTTTCCACCAAGTGTCTGGAATCACAATGAAACAAGCAGTCCTGAAATCTGCTATTCCAGCTGGACACCAGACTCTCTCACACCTCCAGCGCACTGCCAGCTAATGTGTGCAAACAACAAGAGGAAGATAAGTGTCCACGTTGTCTTTGGCTGGAGCCTGCCTGGGACCCCTGCAGTGTCCAAAACTAAGCCAGGGAAGTCCACAATCTGACTGTGTGTGTATATATATATATATATATATATATATATATATATATATATATATATATATATATATATATATATATATATATACATATATATATATATGACAGTTGATTATCTTAACATGGTTATGGTATCAAGCCTATTTCTTTGTATTAAAATCATGACATTTTAATATTGTGACCAGAGTCACACCTTCCTATACACAAACTATGCAAGTTGCACAGTGCCCTGCAGCTGCCAAGGGCCCTGACTCCAGATAGCTTTATCCTTTATCCTTTATGTCAGTCTTTCAATCTACATGTATTTATGACAAAAATAGACCCTGATTTGCACCTCAGCTTACACTGTTGTTTTTGTCTGCAGTGTGATTTTTTGTGAATAATCAATAGTTGAGTAACGCTGAAGTTGCAAGGGCTCTCCAGCCAAATTTTGATTTGGAAAGGTTAGATCTTGCTGAGTGTGACAGCACTAGCAGTTTATAAGCAAAATAGATAAGACAGACTTTGCACATGACAAATTACTATCCTTCCGTTTGATCCACTACTTTCATGTTGCATCCTTTAAAAATGTCTCAAACATTTCTTTCTGTTTGGGATTCAAGGCTAGTGTTGATCACCCTTGAGAACTGTAGTAGTCACATCTGTGGACCATTCACACTTTCCCACCACCTTGAAACATTCTTTCAGCTGTGTTGTTTTCTACTGCAAAAGAGACCAACAAATGTGTTTCTTAAGAATTGCATTATTATTGCTTCATTGTTTGAGGGGTAATTTTAGTAATTTTGAGGTAATTTTGTCCCAAGGTTAAATGAGTGAACAAAAAGGTACAATACAAATGCAAAAGCTAGTGCTGTGAATTGTCGGCTCAATAGGTTGCTTTGTGGCTTTTTAGATATTGTCACCATTTTAGTTGGTGGACATGGATCTGCCACCTTCTTGTCTCACCTTGAATGAAATGTCCAACCGTGTGGAATTAAACTTCTCTATCTCTTTTCTTTCAATTACAGGTGTTTTTACAGCATGAAAAATGTGCACTTCTAACTTCAGTTGCACCATCTCCTTGGCCTCTGTCTCCATGGAGATAGTTATCTGCAAAAACAATTAATCAATCAATCAATCAATCAATCAATAACTAACTATCTGCATAGAGACAAACAGGTGGTGAACCCTTCTCCAGAAAAAGTCAGATAGTGCATCTTTAACTCTATGTATAAATGTTTGTTTTTAAGAACATTTTCTAAACAATAATCTAGAGCTGCAGGGCATGGACGTGCACAGGGGGGTTGCTCAGGTTGCCCGGGCAACTGCCCCTGTGCCCTCCTGCACTGACGTTGCCCTTCCGAGTCGAAAACAAAAAATCGCCACTCAAAACATTTTTCCTAAAATAAAAGCAGCCTTATTCACTCGCGAGTCGGACATGTTTGTGAGCGGCGGTCACTGGAGCTCCATGAGCCCGCCTCCGCCTCCCCCCCACCGGGGTCTGGTATTCTCAGAGTCGGGTTGTTTGGGAATGCAGCCCAAAGCGGGTGGTAAACTCCATCTAAGGCTAAATACCGGCAAGACCGATAGTCGACAAATACCGTAAGGGAATGTTGAAAAGAACTTTGAAGAGAACGTTCAAGAGGACGTGAAACCGTTTAGAGGTAAACGGGTGGGGTCTGCGCGGTCCGCTCGGGAGATTCAACTCGGTGGGCAAGGGACGGCCGCCCGGTGCGGGAGGATCCCCTTGCGGGACCTCTCCCCGGGTGTCGCTGGCCCCCGCCGAGCGCACTTCCTCTGCGGCGGTGCACCGCACACCGGCTCTGGGTCGGCCAGGAAAGGCTCCAGGCGAAGGTAGCACGCCGCCCTGGCTGCGTGCATTACAGCGCCTCCCGCCCGGACTTCGCCACTTCCTGGGGCCGTGGAATCAGTGCCCACTGCTGATACACGCGACCGGGCTTCACCTGACCCGAGCCTGCATGTGGAAAGAGACTGCCGCGGTTGTCTTGACGTTGTCGTAAAAGGTGAGATTGAGATGTATAACAAATGATCACCATGAAGGTTTATGAATTGAATAAAAATTTTCATAAATACATGTTCATTGTGCCACATTTAGCCTAAATAATCAGACAGACAGCTAGCTTACAGACAAGCAACCCATTATTTAAATAGGCTGCTAATTTTGTGGTAGGCAAACTAATCTACATGTCTGCAGTTTCTAACTTTTGGTTTTAGCTAGCAGAATGAACGATGGAAATAATGCATTACATGAATTCTTTCATTCAAAATGGTTAAATGACTAAATCTTATCACTATTTTGGGTAATGTGTGTTATGTTAAAGGGATATGCCACCCCCAGGTCAAATTTGGGCATCTCCCCACAGTCCAGAGACTAAAACAAGTGATGAAAAGCGTTTTCCTGGTCACCCAGCCATTGTCCGAGTCTGTTAGCACTGATCTTCAAACTTTAAAATTTTGGATTTGTAAAACAACATGTTTGTATGTTCTCTATGTTCTACCCCATGTAGAATTCTCACGGCTTTTTTTTGTATTTTGAATAATGAATCTGTATTGGTTCTATATGTGTTTCCCCACACTTGTGCTCCGTAGCTCAAGTAGGGAACAATCAACGTGCTATATAAGATATGGAGGGATTGAGGGTCCAAAAATAATCTTACTTTTCCGATCACTGAAACATTTCTGGCCACCTTTGATTTGATGTTTGAGATGTGAGATTTCCAATTTAATTTATGATCAAGTGTCACGCCAAGAAATTTGAATTCATCAACTCGTTCTATTTCAACATTATCAATCAACACTTGTATCTTTTTTATTTCCAAATACAATACATTTAGTTTTTGTGACATTTAATGAAACTCTATTTATACAAAACCATGTTTTTATTTTACTCATTTCAGCTGTAACTTGATACGCGTGTTGTTGTATATTGTCTCCTGAGCAGGTTATTGTTGTGTCATCAGCAAATAATACAAATTTTAATTGATCAGATATTAAACACAAATCATTTATGTAAAGCAAAAATAATTTTGGACCCAATATGGAACCCTGAGGAACTCCGCTTAATATTGTTTGGTGTATTGATTTATGATTCCCAAGCTGAACATACTGGCACCGATCAGATAAATAAGAAGTTAACCATTTTAATGCAAGACCCCTGAAACCGTATTTACCCATTTTTTCAATTAATATATTGTGGTCGATGGTATCAAAGGCTTTTTTTTTTATCAATAAAAATCCCTATTGTGTATTTTTTCCTGTCAATCTTGTCTGTTATATTTTCAATGAGATCTATAAGAGCATGTTCAGTTGATCTATTTTTTCTAAAACCATACTGGTTTTCGCTTAAGATTTTAAATTTATCTAAAAAAGAATCCATTTGTTTGACAAAAAGTTTTTCTAAAATTTTGGAAAATTGTGGTAGAATTTAAATGGGCCTATAGTTAGAAAAGATATGCTTGTCTCCGGTTTTGTAAATTGGGATAACTTTTGCAATTTTCATCTGTCTTGGAAACTGTCCAGAGGAAAGTGATAAGTTAAATATGTAGGATAGAGGAAGTGAAATTTCATTCATTAATTTTTTAATAATGGACATGTACAGACTATCACAATCTAATGATTTTTTTTTTTTTTGAAACTTTTAACAATATCAACAATTTCTTTTTCATTGATTGCTCTAAGAAACAAGGACTTAGGGTTTCCAAAATCAACTGTTTTTTGTCGTTTGACAAGATTAGTACTAATACATGCTGCCAATTCTGACCCTATGTTTATAAAAACTTGTTCAATTCATTTACTATTTCATTAATATTTTTTATTTCTTTGACATCATTTTTGAAATATTTAGGTAAACAGTTGTTTTTCGATCCCTTTTTAAGAACAAAATTCAGAACATTCCATAGCCCCTTAGTGTTATTCCTATTATCCTCCAATACTGCATTATAGTATTGTTTTTTACAACTCCTAATAATATTTGTAAGTTTATTTTTGTATGTTTTATAATTACCTTCTGATTCATTAGTTCTTTTAGACATATGTTTTATAAAGAAAAATTTTCTTCTTACAAGCTTTAATTAGCCCTTTTGTCATCCATGGCTTGGACTTTTTCTTCTGATTATTTGTCAGTACCGACACAGGGCAGTAGTAATCATACAGAGACAGAAAAGTTTCCAGGAAGTTACCATATGCTGCATTTACATCTGATTGATTAAATATTTTTTCCCAATTTTGATTTTTTCAAGCTTATCCTAAATGCCTGTATATTTTCATCATTCACTATTCTTACCTGTCTTAAATTATTATTTAATTCACCTTTTCTGGTTTTAACATTTTTGCTAAATAATACAAACACCGGTAAATGGTCTGATATGTCGTTAATAATAATGCCACTAACCATTTCTTCTAACACATTTGTAAATATGTTGTCTTTTAATGACTGACTATTTGTGGTTATCCTAGTAGGTCTAGTTATTTTTGGATAAAAGGAGTTGCTGTATAGCGTATTAACAACATTTTCTGTTGGTAAGTGAGATTTCATTTTCAGTAAATTTAAATTAAAATCCCCACAAATAAAAACCTTTGTGTTTGGACACAAAGGTTTTAGTAAATATTTTATCTGTAGTCTCTATTAGTTGCTTTACATTTGACCCTGGGGCTCTGTAGATACAACTTACTAGGATGTTTTTTGTGTGCTTTAATTGAATTTCAAAAGATAGACACTCCATAACGTTATCCAAACAAATGTCATATTTTCAACATGTCTATGCAGTTTATCATTTATATACAATGCCACACCACCTCCATTCTTACATGTTCTGTGTTGTCTGTACATCTCATATCCGTCAATGTGGTAATTGTCCAGTTTATCCTCATTTAACCAAGTTTCAGTTATTGCAATGACATCATTGCATTGTGATAAAGATGAGATGATACTGTGTAGGCTAACTGATTAATTAATCAGACTCATATTTTAGCCTACTAATGGCAATTTTTCATAATTACATTACATTTAATACAAGGAGCAGCCACAAGCCTCCTCCAGACGCTTTATAGCCTGTGGGGGGGGTTGGTTTGCCCTTTATTCAGGTCAGAGCAACTGGCCCTCAAAATTCCTGTGCACGTCCCTGGTGCATGGGACAAAATATTTGAATTTAAGCTGTTTCTATGTAAAATCCATCCAATTTCCATCTGATAAAAAAAAAAAGATGCAAATAATTACATCCTGCATAAACCCTAAATCAAGCTCCACCCAAAGGTAGTTATATCACGATTGATTCTCCACACATGCATTTGCAGCACAGTGCTTTTTGGCCAGAATATTTGGCTACAGTCTTCAGTGCATTAATTTCTGCTTGTGTGGCTCACGTCGGTGAACTTTTAGATTTGCATTTGCAGCTGCATTTAGGCCAGCACAACAAAACAAAAGCTAATGAATCATCCATTTTAGTTGCACTTTTAGAAATGACTCCTAAAGTTACACTGCCTGGGGCTCATTAAGTTCCTTTTAATGCAAACTCTTGTATGTAAGAGCCATTTGTTCACTTTCCTTACTAAGCAAAATTTATGGATACCCACTGAGCCACTGAATTTGGGAAAGTGCTTAGGTTTAATATTTTAAGAAGTTAAGTAATATAGTGTGTTTTTCATGTTACTCCTCTCCACAATAACTAGTGCCAGTTTTCACATTTGAGTTCTGATCTTCTGATTTTTACATTAACTTAAAGGTCCTATATTACACTAAAGTGACTCTTGTGAGCTTTTAGCCAAGTGAGAAAGTTGTTACCTCATTAAAAACATACCTGGAGCAAACACAATAACTCATTGAGCATTCCTTGGACCCTCACGAGCAACATCCAGCTTGCACACAGTGGCCACACCAGAATCTCACCTGAGAACATCGCAAATAACATAGATTATTAATCAAATTACTGCAGTTATTTCTGTTAGATTCTGTTAGATTGGACCCCCTTAGAATGACAAAGACAAAAATATTGTTCTTGAGCTTTGTGTATGTTGTATGTCATGGTCCTGCTGTGGTCAGTGAAACACTGAACATTACAATATTTTGAAATGATCAAAGGAGAAGTTCAATTTGTCAACTGGACAAAGTTTGTTTGGTTGAAAACGTTTCGCCGCTCATCCGAGAGGCTTCGTCAGCTCTGGTTATTGTACTGGTTAGACCCTGCTTATATCTAGCTGCCGGGAGTTAGATATGAGCCCCGGCAGCTAGATATAAGCAGGGTCTAACCAGTACAATAACCAGAGCTGACGAAGTTGACAAATTGAACTTCTCCTTTGATCATGGATTCTACCTGGACGACTGAGGGACTTTTCACGCAATATTTTGAAATAAATAACCTCATATAAATAAAATTAAACTATAGTGTATAAACCTGTAAAATCTCAAGAGAGATTTTTTTCATCTTGATAAATACAGCCTGCATATACACTGTTTTCCAAATTATTATGCAAATTGTGTTTAAGTGTCATAAAGTTTTTTGTTTTTTTTTCTTTTCCAGTGAAACTCATGGTCTCAGGTCTCATTGGATCAGTTAAATCAATCTCAGACACCTGTGCTAATTAGTTTGCCAGGTAAGTCCAAGTGAAAGAAAAACTACTTAAGAAGGACATTCCACGTGATTTAGCAGAGCAACACTTTCAAGCAATATGGGAAAGAAAAAAGATCTCTCTAGTGCCCAAAAGTGAGAAATAGTTGAATACCTTGGACAAGGTATGAAAACCTTAGATATTTCCTGAAAACTTAAGCGTGATCATCGTACTATTAAGAGATTTGTAGCTGATTCAGAGCGCACATGGATTTGTGCAGATAAAGGCACAATGAGGAAGGTTTCTGCCAGACAAATACATTGGATTAAGAGAGCAGCTGCTAAAATGCCAAATGCAGCAAACAGGTATTGGAAGCTGCTAGTGCCACTGGAGTCCTGCGAACATCAAGGTGTAGGATCACCCAGAGGCTTGCAGTTATGCATAAACCTTCTATTCGGCCACCCAGTGTGTAGGATACGTGGCGCATAGGTGGATGGTGGCTATTGCAATTCCTGTCCTAGCTACGGCAGACCTCGAGGGTCACCCGGGCGCGCCGTAACGCGGACAGCTCGCGTACCCGCGCACGAACCGCGCGCCGCTACTGTATAAATAAAACGCGGTCCCGTTCACTGTTTTTTTTTTTCTTTCCACATGAGAGCACACATTCCCGATCATGTACCATGACAATCTACACATCAAATGAAACCTTACAGTCTCCTCTTTTTGACTATGCAATTCATTTCCCGGCACAACAATCACTCCCCGAGCACATGGGGCTTTTATACGGAAAAGCACAAAACGAGGTTTGTTACTTAGCTTACCTTTGAAGGCTCTGAACAGGTCAAACTTCAGTATTTCACCATAAACTTGGTCTCAATCTGTCCGTAAGGATCCAGCGAATAAAATCCAGTAAACCAATTTAGTCCAAAACACGTGTTAGATCCATTACGACATGTGATCCGGCACATGCTTGTCGTTGTTTATCCAAACGCGTACTACTGTATCTCGTGTGAAAACAACGAGCCCTTGCCGAAGGCGAAGGCGGAGCCCAAATGTCCTTCTGCGGCTCTCGTAATCATGGGGGGGATTGTGGATGCACACACCTTAGAAGGAACATTAACCTGGAGTAGTGTTTTCTTTCATTTACACGTTTGGATAATCTTACATTATTAGTCTATATCTCCCAAAGCTCATAATGCTCTGTTCCACCTTATGATGTCATGATGTGTCATGTAGTTTTCAAGTTAACAGCTACCTATTACCTTTTTCTTTAGTATAAATTGACAGTTCCAAGGCAATTCTCCAAATAATGATGGTGTATGGAGTTAAAAAACACAGTGAAGCACTTCCTGTATTGCCACATGACATCACAAGCTGTGTTTTTGAGAAAAACTCAGCCTAAATATGCAGGATTTGTGTGTTAAACGTGTGAATGAAAGAAAACACGCGTTCTCTGGGTTCACTTGCCTATTAAATATTACAGATGTCGGAAAAGGCATATGCTCCTTTGTCTCTGTTCATTGTACTTTTTGGAAATTCAGCAGCAGCTCTGATCTTATTATGCTACTCAAGTATCCAAGATCTTTTTCCTCTCATCTCTTATCATTTGACCTCATGAAAAATGACTCAGTGGAGGTTATCGTACCAATGATTACAATAAAAAGACTAGTGATCATTCTGTTTAATCAAAATGAGTGCATTACCTAATATCCACTCACAACTCCAGATACTGTTACAGCCGCTAAAGTCAACAAATGTGCAAATTTATTCAGAAATGTTCCACCCCAAAGTGTATGCCCTCGAAATAAGCATTGGAATCATGCTAGCTGAGACATTTCCTCTGAGTTGGTGCCCTGACGTTGATGCTCCATAAATAAATTGTCTGGCAAGAGCTGAGGGCTGAGGCAGGCTGCACCGCCACTGACCTCCAGATCCTCCAGCATCTGTGGGACTGAGGCCAGCCAACTGCTCTGCTCACTTCACAGCTTCAGTCCTCACAGCCACGAGCCCAACTTTATATTCTGATTTTATTTATAAGGGAAACAGTCAGAAGAGAGGAGTACGATTGTGGGTGCTGTCTCAGGACAGCATACTTTCAGAGTCTCTTGGGAGTCACTAGTTGCTTGGAGTTCTCTCTTGCTACTCTAGTTTAACATTTAAATCTGGTCACTCAACTTCTTCTTCAAAAGGAACTATTAAGCAAAACTTTTTGGAGCTTTCTACCATAATGTTCCCTCATCAAAAACATGATGGTTTTATATGTCAGCCATTCATGTTTGAGTAATCTAGAGATCTCTATCAGGCCTTATGGTTCACAGAATGTTCCTGTCCACCCATGCTCCCACACAACTATTTTCTCAAAAACACCTGGTTGTTGGCTGTTTTTCAAATAATTTTCAAGAACAATTTGAAAAGCTACACCAGTTTAAAGGAGAATTAACGTTTTTCACAATCTGAGCCTTATTTAGGTAATAAAACAAGTTGTTTTACTCACCCATAGCACTTTGGTGTCATATGGAGCACTTCCAGAGATGTTTTAGATTAGCGATCTCCGTAATGCGAGTTCTTCATGCTCGGGGGCATATAATATATGCCCCGAGCATGTAATATATGCCCCGAGCGGTCTCCAAATAACACAAACTTTAGCACTTTTTAAAGATCCCATGACATGGTACTTCTTGATGCTTTTATATGGCTCCTTAATGGTTCCCTAATACTGTAAATGAATCCTTCAAAATCAACACTCAGTGCATGAGAAACAGAGATAAGATGAGAGAGTATTTTTTCTCCCTCAGAACAGGTCATAATGGGTGTTGTTGCTTGAATGCAAATGAGGAGAAAAGAGCTGGCCAATAGTAGAGGGTGGGGGCGTGGCCAAACGCTCCGCTCTCCGCTGTAGCCCTCAGCTGATCCATTTCCTTGTTTTTGCACGGGGAAGAGATTTGAAGCATTCCATTGAAAAATAAACACATTTTCACATAAAATAAAATTAAACCACTGCTGTTCAAAGGTCCAGAGGCTCAGATAAAGGACTTCCGAGCCTAGAAACACTCGGACGTGCCTCCAGGCAAATAAAAAAACGCATTTCGCATTGCCTAGCGCATTCGCAGTCCAAACTCTCTGGGCGTGATTTACAGAGACGCTGAGTACAGACAGACGGGGGTGGAACTGCATTTGCATTTCTTTATTCGATCTGACGTCAAGAAGGTTCTGGGTTCGAAATCGCCCGGGTCAGCTCCGATTTTTTGTAACGCAGAAAAGGATCGCAAATGCTCAGTTTAGACATTTCACAACTTTTAACCATGGGGGGGGGGGGTAAACAGGGTAGGGGAGCTCACATTAACGTTCAAAAACCTCAGAAAGTGAAAATTTCATGCCATGGGACCTTTAAATCATAGAAGCTCAATGTCTTAGTCTACGCTTTCGTTTGAGTCAAAAGTGGCCTGTAATCCGAGATTTATCCATAATTTACAGTTTTGCGTTTCATGTTTGGGTCCCGGGAGCTGAGAGCGAAATGCAGAACTGGAATTTCCCCACTGTGGGACTAATAAAGGCATAGCTTATCTACTCGAAACTATGGATAAATCTCGGATTACAGGCCACTTTTGAGTCAAATGAAAGCACAGACTAAGACATTGAGCTTCTATGATTTGAAAAGTTATAAAGTTTGTGTTATTTGGAGACCGCAAACATGTGCCCCGAGAACTCAATTACGGAGATCGCTAATCTAAAACATCTCCGGAAGTGCTCCATATGACACCAAAGTGCTATGGGTGAGTAAAACAACTTGTTTTATTACCGAAATAAGGCTCAGATTGTAAAAAAAAACCTTAATTCTCTTTTAAACTGAGAAACCAAAGATGAGATGAGATAGACAGATCTTTATTTGGCCCTGTGGAGAAATTACGTTGTAGCGAATTCACATGGTTGACTTCACTTACATACCTAGCCCATACAAAAACATGCAAACATAGAAAGCAGGTTAACAAGTTAAAATGCAGTGTTCAGGAGCGTTATTGCTAGTGGGAAGAATGAAAACATGGACCCATTTTTCATGAACAGAGGAGGGCAGTGATGGTGACCGGAGGGCAAGAGAACAAACTCTGAGAAGAGAGGGTGCCTTGGGTCAGAAAAGATCTTTTGGGCTTTTTTTAGTTGTTCTCTTCTAGGCTGGGCAGTCTTTCTTTAAAAAAAAAAAAATCTGAGCTTCTGTGCTGTTCATACACCATTCCCCCAAGACAGAATAGTAAAACACTTTCAATAAAACTACAATATAACATGAATATGAGTTGAAAATAACATCTCAAATCATTGCTACACTTTGGCCATTGTGATCAGAGCAAAATTATTACAGTCTTAGATCAGGGACCCATAACTTAACAAACATACACCAGCCAGATGTGAAATGTGGCAGAATGGCCACAGAGAGAGCACCAGAGAGATAATTAGTGACAAAAGAGCTGGTTTTGCTTTTTGTCCAAAGGTGATGTGGGGATACACAAAACACTTACTCACCAACCATACAACTCTGTCATGACAATGAGCTTTATTGGTTGTAATGAATCCAAAGTAAAGATTGTGGAGAAGTTAATATTGAGAATTGGTTGAAACTGAAGCAAAGTATTTACTGTGCCAACGTATAAAATCCCAAAGTCAAAAGAACAAGATTGCAACTTAGTCATTTTAGGTCTCAGTATCTCAACTGGAAAATACAGCCTGTGCTCTAATGGCCTCATCTCCAACTATAAACTTAACTAAGCTCTCCCTTCTTCCTCATTCCCATGTCTTGACTCTCCTGTGACTTGAATCTCGTGACCCTCCGTTCCAGAAGATGTCTCCAAAATGGCTGCCACGGGATCTAAACTATTCCCCCGACTTCTGAGATGAGACGCGCAGGAAGCAGCACGTGTTTTTGTGTATGTGTGCGTGTCCTTTTTATATTCCCCTCGCCTTCTCTGATCTGATGTGATGTGAAATCACAAATTGGCCCCTTGCCGCCGCCCCGTGTGTACATAACCCAACTCATTAAAGACTGTAGGGTTATTAAAAAGTGATGGAAGGAGGGACTGCTTTGACAAGAAATAGTGATTTGGTTTAATAAGGGAGAAGAAGGCTTGGAAAACAGGCTAGGGAACATCGGCGAAAAGAGAATGCTGTTTAGAATTCACTTTCACGCATGGTAAAGCTAGGATTTTGTCAAGATTCATGATTGGACATGCTTAGATATTTATTTGCCGACCTAAGATGACAGAGAATAGGACATTTTCTCCACTGGCCCGCTGCTGTGCCCTACAAATGGGTTAAAGTAAAGGCATTGCATTACCATATCCGCTGTATTCATAATAACATAGGCCAATCCCCTTGAGATCCCTGCTAAAAATAACCAAGAAACACTGGGGATAAAAGCATTTAAAGTAGCACTATGTAGGAAGTGGGGCACACATAAATAACAATTTAGTGGTAGATTAGCTATTAATGAAACAAACCTACCCTCCCCCAGAAACTAAGAAATCATCATTGTCTCATATCACATGTAGCACAGATGGTACTCTCCACATACAGGCCTATATTCATTTTAAAATAATGAATGTACTGACTGTAAAAAAAACAAAGTCACAAGTAGGCTACAATTTGCCATTCTAAGTTTTTTTTTAATGTATTTATTTATTCATTAGTGTCAAAAATAGCATTACAATAACATTAATCCCCCATTCTCTTTTTCCTCTTGTGAAGTTCAATCATAATGCTTTCAAGTACAGGAAATTTCAAATGTGATATCTTTGAACAAAGTGGCTGATCTCCTGTTGACTTCAGCTTGAATAATTTTTGGTGCTCAAGACTGACAATTAGTTGATCTTAACCAAAAGTGCTAAACATAACTGCTCACCAATGATAAAAGCACTCAATACAGTGGTACCTCGCTCTATCGCGGTTCTCTGTTCGCGGCCTCGCTGTTTCGCGGAGTTTTTTTTTTTGTTTTTTTTTGTTTATAGTGTAGCTTTTTTTTTTGTGTGTGTAACATTGTGTTCTGCGTCCTGATTGGCTAAGAGACTGTAGACCTTTGCCGATTGAGAGATGGGGGACGCGGGGGGACCGGGACTAGACTTGCCTGGTTTACACCTGACCATATCACAAGTGATATATGTCTTTCAGATCGGAACGAACGAAAGCAGCCTGGGATTTCCCAGGTTAGGACTAGACCAGGACTAAACGTGGACTAAACCAGGTCTAGACCAGAACTAAACCAGGTCTAAACCAGGTCTAAACCTGGACTGGTCCTGGACTAAACCAGGACTGGACCAGGTCTAGACCTGGACTAAACCGGGACTAGACCAGGTCTAAACCAGGATTAAATCACCCCGTGCGGCTCTTTGCTGGTTTCGTGCGGCTCTTGCGTTCGTTTGTGCATGTTCGGTTTGTGGCTCGGGCTGCAAGGACACGGTCCTGCGGGGGAGGCATGGTCCGGGCGCCACGATTCGATCTCGTGCTCACAGCCCCGGCCTTGCACCGGTCGTGCTGCTCTGTAACGGATTTGACCACGCGCACATCTACGAAAGTTTAAGTGTTTAAACGCGAGAGAAATGTGAGAAAACATTAATTCCAGTGTTTTAAGGCGTTTACAGCCACGCGGATTTCACTCATTACGGGTTATTTCTGGAACCTAACCCCTGCGATAAACGAGGGACCATTGTATAGCTAATGTTTTTGTGGTGTAGAGAGAGATGTTTATGTCCTATGACTTTACAAATGTTTATCTATAATTCTTTGACCCATGATATATATGATCAAAGTTTCAGAGTGGGTTGTGTGAAGTAAACATAGCAAGGAGGACTGAAGAGAATGTAGGATCCCAAGGACTGACCGGTAAGAGCGTTAACAACAAATGAAGCCTAGACAGGAGCTTAGCTATGGTTTGCTATGGGCTAGCAAAAACTGGGGCTGGACTGTGAAAGGAAAAAAAACATTCTTTTTTAAATATTAATATTAAATGCAGCTAGAAGGAGAAAGGATAGGAGGGGCATAGACTACTACCTTCACTGGAGCTATTAATATTAATGTATTTTGTAATCAGTCTGTGCATCTGTAATCTGTCTCTGTTTTTCCTTATTTTGGCAAATGTGTAAATTCACTCTAATTCACTCTCTGACTACCATAATTTCACAATTGTTAAGAACTTGGAGAGAAATAGACATACCACCCATTTGTATAATAGACGATTGCTGTTCTTGAGTCAACTTTGCAACAGAACAACTTACAAGAAACTGATAGAAAATGCTTTATTGTGAAGAGTATAGCCCCTTTAATCATAAAATAATTGTTTTTCTTTCTTTTTTTCATACTACATATTCCTTTCCTACTAATCTGGCTTCTGTACCTCATCAACAGTATTTCATACAAAACAAAACAAAAAAGTCACAGGAGTATTAGTGAAAAAAAAAAAACCAAATACATAAAAATAAATAAATAAATGACACATGACCAATACACAAACCTATTATGTATTATCATGTATTATGTAACACTATGTAACTTTTCTGGAGGAGGGTCTGTCACCTGCTTGATTCTATGGAGATGTCATTGCTCTGCCTGGAATGTTCCACAGTATGACATTAGCTGTACCTTATGTTTGTTCAACTACATGTGGTTTTATAGCTCAAAAATACATTACAGGCATCCATTATGGCTGTGAGCAGGGTTGCCTCTCCACATATTTGACCAGTAACTTGGGCGGGTTTGGTCTCCATGAAGATAGAAAGGTTTAATAACATCTCCATGGAGAAAAGCCTTTGACAGATGCTCAATAAACAACACATAACATCATTCCTTTTAACACTAGTGTACATGACATCAAACATGACCGTGCTTCAACTGCACAGCTAAAAATAGACACTAAAGAAATGCTACATGTACAGGGAGTCTGACTGCATGCATCTCCTTTACATAAATGCATAAAAACACTGTGCTGGGACCTCTGGAGTCCTGTCTGCATACCTGCACACTTCCATCTGTGGACAAGAAAGAAACAGAGAGAAGTGAGATAAGGAGGCGGAGGTGAGTCAATGATGTCTCTAGCTCTGTGCCACTCCACTGACAATGAATAACTCTAAGCACAATAACCTGTACTGTGCAGCGATGTGTCAGCCCCCCTGACCTGTGAGGGGCACCAGCACTGCCAAACCCACACGCTTGATAAAACACAAAGAAAAGATGTGCAAGCTAAGAAAAGTCAAATGTTTTGTCAATAAAGTGCAAGGTAAACTGATGATATAAGAAGCAAACTGTTATGTTCATTTTATAGTGTTCTTCTGACTATATATGGCTTGGCAAAGGAGAAATTCAGTATGTCAACTGGACAAACATTTATTCAGGTTGAAAATGTTTCCTGGCTATCGCTGTTGTTCTCTTTGTTTTAGGTCTGAGGATGGAGTTGTAGATGGGAGACAGATGATGCCTGAGACCTCCATTTCTGTTCAAGGAGGGTCGTCTTTGCTAACAAAAATAGCCTCTTTAACTCCCCTCTCAAACCAGTTCTTTTCTCTGGCTAAAATCTGTACCTCACTGTCCTCAAAGGAGTGGCCCGTGGCTTCTAGGTAGAGATGTACGGCAGATGAAGGTCCACTCTGGCTCTTGTCTGTGTTGGTACATCCTCTTGTGAAGTGGCTGTTTTGTTTCTCCAATGTAGCGCTCACTGCCGGCTTCACTACACTGATTGGAGTAGACCACATTGCTTTCTTTGTGGCTCGGTGTTTTGTCCTTCAGGTGGATCAGTTTTTGTCTTAAAGTGTTTGTGGGTTTGAAATAGACTTGGATTTCATGTTGTCTGAAAATCCTCTGACCAGCCATGTAAAGAATAGTTACACCCTTTCTTCTGGGTTCGGATTCACTGTTGTGTTGTTTTTTACCTCTCTTTGTTCTATTGAAAGCTCAGTTGGCTTGATTAAACATACAGAATGTAACTTGGAGGTGGCACGTCAACTGCATAATTCCATGGAAACAAAGTGTAATAATAAATAACACAAAAAATGGACTAAAATGTATCACAGACTGTCTTTAAATAGGCAAACAAAAAAGATTTTCAGGCATTCAAGCTGGTCATTGTATCATTAAAGGTGCATTGCGTAACTTTTCTGGTGAAGGGTCCACCAAATGCTTTTCTCCATGGAAATGTTATTGCTTTGTCTTCACAGTTTCACAGTGTGGCATTAAACCTTTCTACCTTCATGAAGATCAAACCAGACCAAGTTACAGGCCAGATCTGTTCAGAGGTAGGAAGTAGCTGTAAAACCACCTGTAACTGAATAAATGTAAGGTAGAGCTGTTTAATATCATACTGTGAAACATTCCAGGCATCTCCACAGAAGCAAGTAGGTGACGGACCCCCCACCAGAAAAGTTACACAATGCACACTTAAGCCACAGCCATTATACACATAACTGCCTGCAGACAGATAATCAGAATTTATTTATTTTAAGCATTTATATACAGTTCATACATTAAATTCTATGAAGGTTTTGTAAAAGGGAGCTCCCCAAAAGATACCTTAGCTTACAGAAGGGCCCCCAGATACAAAAAGCATTAGCATTCGTCCTGTTTCTCACACATTCATACATTTTTATAGATGTGTTCATGATAAAGACATAATATTTGCATTTTTGTAACAATGAAGCATTATTAATGGCAACTGATTACATACTCCTTTGTACTGGATTATTCATCCACTTTCCCTGTTTTTCAAATAGAGGACCATTCCCACTGTGAGTCAAAAAGTAACAGTAAGAACTCAGTCAAATAGTCCATTGATGAACTATTAATATAAGATTTGCGTGAATCGAGGAAAAAAAAAAAATCAAATAAAGCTAATTTACATACAATTTTAAATATTTACATCTTGTTTTCACTATAAACCTCCAAAGTGTTGTTGATATTTGTGCACTAATGCTTACTATCCCTGTGGGAGCTTGGATGCAGTAAAGCCCAAATATTGTTCTAATTGTTTTATGTGAAGGCTAATGTATTCTGCACATCCCCCATGAAGAATACTCTAATTTGTTTATGATTGCGTATTCTTAGCGTGCCCGGGGTTTTCCATCACGAGCGTGGCTTTGGGAGCGACTGTGACTGTGTGGCATGTTTTTTATCTCAATTAAGAACATTGCTTTTCATTTATTTGCATTAGAGGACAAAGTGCATCCCATCCTGCCTGCCATTCATCCTAATTCAAAGACGATACTTTAGGCTGTTGTTTTCTCTTTTGCGTCTGAAAACACTTTGTAAGTTTGACAGGCGATATTTGGAGCTCATTTATCTATCTCAGTGAACTTGGATAAACTTTCAAAATCTTTATTAAGGAGTTGGACATCATCACAGATACATTGGAGTCACTGTTTATATATATATATATATATATATATATATATATATATATATATATATGTGTGTGTGTGTGCTTTTCCACCTTCAAGGCACTCAAGGGATCACTCACTCATTCACACACACACTGGGTTAAGTGTCTTGCCTAAGGACACAACAACGCCAAGTCGAGAGCAGATTCGAACAGCCAACCTTCGGATCAGTGGACAAAAGCTCTACCAATGAAGCTACTGTCGCCCCACAGAGAAAGGTGGGATTTCCCAAATGCTAGCAGTATCTGAACCTACTCAGCCAGAACCACAGGCTGAACAATACTGAGATCTAATTTGTTGTGCCAGTTAGCTCGTTTTCCTGTCAGGAGCAGTGGGTGACCAAAGTGGTACAGTCAACTGTTTTGAAGATTTTGCGAGAATTTAGGTCCATCTCCTATCTTGGCTTCATTGTCCTTGTAAGTCAATTGTTTGCCTGACCTGCCAGTCCCTTCTACTGTACATTCTGTTCAAATCCAGAAGGGACCGGAACCGGACCATAGAGCGTGACCCCATCCATATTTTCAGTGATCCAACCAGAACTGTTAATTTGTAGCACGTGTCCCTCAAACGCAGAAGACATCTCCTCTTGAAAATTCTCATAACATTCAGAACAAAATATATAATAATATAACTTATTTTACCTGAACAAAGTAATAGTTTGGGGTTTCAGTTGTTGATTCTGTAATAATCTGCTGTGTTTATCAGTGCTTTATGTAGATTTTACTTCTTTTTTATGTGTAAGGAGCTATGCTTTTGAAACGAACAGATGTGTCTCTCTGATTGGTTAATCTGCCTGTCAATCACACCCTTTGAAATCGGGGAGACAGTATACAGCTCCAGATCCACTCGTCTCTGTAAACCTTTGTCAAAGCATGTGGCTCTGGCTGTCCACGTATGTCAATTGAGGCAATTTGTCCTCTGCATTTGACCCAGTTGCAATGCAGGCCTTTAGGCCTCAGAACTAGGTTATCAGTATCGGTACAGAATTTGATCATTCATAGGTTAAAATAAATACATTTTAAATAAAGACATTTAAAATGTCTTTATTTATATTAGAACTAGTATTAGATCATAATATTAAAGAAACTACTATAGTTTGTGTTTGATTAATAAAAATATTTTTTTACTATCATTGTAGCAATGAAATTGGTACCAAGTATCAACCCTTTTCTTTAGTATCATTCCACGATTCTAATTGATAATATTATGTCAAATTATGATTGTTATTTTTATTCAGGGCATACCAAATCTGCTTCATCTTACAAAATTGTACATACTGTGTGTACAATTAGTTCCATTCGTTCATTTGTTTTGCTTTGGCCCTTTAATGTCCTCATATTGATTAACCTTGATTTAATTTTTGTATCAAATTACTACAGTGTTATTAATCTGGGAGCGTCTTTGGGTATACACTATCTGCATCTAAAAACGCAGACCCACAGAGCCATTCATACCCTCATTTGTAAAATTTGGCCATTGGATACGAGATTGCATTTATCACAGGGCTGCTTGGATCAATAGTATTTGTGTAAGGAGAGAGGTAAGGCTGCAAGGGCACACCATGATAAATTGCAGAAATATAAAAAAGTACAGCAATAATTATCGAGAAAAGATAGATATCCACTCTGGTGGTGTACTTTAACTTTCAAATTATTAAAGTAAAAGAAGCATTGTACTCATTAACAGTCTGGAAGAAGACCTATTGTGTTTGAGCCTGCTATGTAGTTATAATCTATGAAAACTGTGGATCATTATTATAATTTGCACATTTTAAATAGCAATATTAATCTAAAACTTAATAAAAGAAACAAGTCTACTGACTTCCACATTAGAAAACCGCAGTGCCCAATGGGAGTAGATGTTGCAGTAAACGTTAGCATGTTCGATGGATAGCTGCCGATTACGCCAGCGATTAACCCTGAAGGGGGGAGCTAACTACACAGAAACGACACTGAAACTAACACGTCTTCCCTAAAACAAGGCACTGTAGCTGATTTGTTTCTTAAAAATGTGAACAGAACTAATTAATTTTAAATAGTTTGCAGTGGAGTTATTTCTCACTTTTCTAAATGCATTCATTCCTTGCATCCCAATTATTCATCACAATGAGTTTGTGAGCACTTTTCACAACTTTTAGTTTTGCCATCATAACAAAGCTAGCAATAACTAGGATGCTAGCTGTGCACTATGGTTCTTGGACCAAAAAAATGCTTTGTAATTTGAGGCAGACACCACACAGTTTTATCTGCAACTATTTTTTCATGACTACGTTCTCAAAAATCATGCACAGCCCATCAGATCCACTCTCTTATACGGTGGGACACCTTACATCAGGTACATTTAGGACACTGGCTGTCTAAAGAACCGCCCCACTAACCTTGTCTCATTCTCTTTCTGCCTCTGTGCTCTCCCTGGGCCCTGTCTTCTGTCTCCTCTGAGTTAGCTGCATCTCTTGTCTACATTGTTGATTGGTGGCATGCTGGTGAATAGTGGGAGATTGGGTGAGCCCGCTGATCTGAGCTTGTTCAGCGACTTTTGGCCCGCTCTGGCAGGAACAAAAAGGAGATAGATCTACAGGGGAACCGGCAGACCAAAATAATACGCAACTAAATGTCACCCAGCGAGAGAGCCACTTAGTGCGCTTCTTTATTGAGGCTTCTGCTGCAAATAGATTTTCCAGCACCCCGACTGGCCGCCTTTGTTCAGTCTCAGAGCATTAAGATTAAGGGAGGTAGTCTACAATGGTGTAGTCACAAAAGCAATTCAAGACCATGGCATGACCTCGACTGTACTGAGAGAAAGATGCAAGCTAACGTGTAGCATTTGCCCGTATTTGAAGAAAAAGTAGTGTTTTGTTTGTTAATATTTAAATTTATACGATTGGAGAGCACAGGCTCAATTTTATTTGATAGAATAATGGAAGCTAGAGTTACAACACAACATATTTACAACATGTGTCCTGCTGACTTGACCTTAAAGGGATATGCCACCCCCAGGTCAAATTTGGGCATCTCCCCACAGTCCAGAGACTAAAATAAGTGATGGGAAGCGTTTTCCTGGTCACCCAGCCATTGTCCGAGTCTGTCAGCACTGACCGCCGCGGTATCTGCAGCTACTCCGCGTTAGACTGGAGGCTAACGGCGCCAGAGAAAGATTTCGGCCAAAAGGAATTAATTTGCTCGATGCGTTTCCCAATTACTTTCTGTGTAGTGCGCATTCATATCGAGTGCAAATAAATGTACAAATCAACACGGAGAGCTTGCCTTGGTCATTTTGGGTGGGAACTATTTTTCAGTGTGGAACAATAAAGCCGAATCACGCAGCACGCTGCCAGGGGAATCCCTGTTACGCACCAGGAAGGGAGTTCCCCTGTTGCGCAGCGTGGTGCGTGCTTCGGCTTTATTGTTCCGCACTGAAAAATAGTTCCCACCCAAAATGACCAAGGCAAGCTCTCCGTGTTGATTTGTACATTTATTTGCACTCGATATGAATGCGCACTACACAGAAAGTAATTGGGAAACGCATTGAGCAAATTAATTCCTTTTGGCCGAAATCTTTCTCTGGCGCCGTTAGACTCCAGTCTAAGGCGGAGTAGCTGCAGATACCGCGGCGGTCAGTGCTGACAGACTCGGACAATGGCTGGGTGACCAGGAAAACGCTTTCCACCACTTATTTTAGTCTCTGGACTGTGGGGAGATGCCCAAATTTGACCTGGGGGTGGCCTATCCCTTTAAGTGATGGTTCTGGTAAAAATGTAACCTCTGGTCAGTGGGCACATTTTAATCAACTGCACCACTGCCAGGGCAAGGATTAAGGTCACTAGGTAATTAGGTGGAATTATTATTTGATAACTGACGTAAGAGTTACTTTGCTTCTTTGTTTTCACCAAAGTTTGCACAATGAATATAACTTGGCTCACGCCAGATTGATATGACTGACTTGAGTTTTACACATTATCAATCTGGAACGGCTCTCGCTGAAAGAATTGGAAAACATGGAACGCTGTGATAACTATTTGAACTGAACAAGCCAAACAACTTGTTACATCCAGTTGAGAGAAAAGAGTAGTTGAAAGAAAAGAGTAGACATCTTCCAGGTCCATAAAGGCACCAATCGCTTACCTTCTGCACATTTTTCAGAAATAAAATATTTACTCTAAAATAGCCTGAAGTACGTCTGTCGGCGTCATCATGTTTGTTTTGGTTTGTTTATGTGCTTCGCCTTTGGCTTCTGCACAATCCTCAGTGCTGCGACATAACGCCCACCACCTGTCGGGCCCTATCACACCAGAAGGGGCCAATATAGATTTTCGTGAGTTTGTGAATTCACAAATATCGCGAGAATCCATCTTGCTGTACAAGGTTACAATGAATCAGCCACAAGTTAATTTTTTTGTTAGTTTGTTTGGACATCAGGTGTACTTACTTTATTTAGTCACTTGTGATAGTAATGTGGTTGCTCTCTGCTTTCAGATGTAATGACAATATGTGCTTTGGTCAAATTTTAACGCTGTGGTTGGGGGAGGCGAATCTTAATCAACTGCAAAACTGTTAGGGCAAGGCTTAAGGTCAGTACTGTATACATAAGATTCAATTTAATGGCTATTTGTGAATCATAACGCAAACACACAAGTAAAAATCAGGTGTCAGTTCTGTAGCTCTAAAGATGTGATGTAGTAGGTCTGGGTTTGCTCTAGAAAATTATTTTGAAACTTTATGAAAATGAAATATGCCTTTTATATTGCACATCTTTATAGCATAACAAGATAAAAGTAAAATAGAGTGATAGAATGATGAGCTGTCTGTTTTCTTTTATAAAACAAGAAATTTATAATTGCTCAGACCCAACACAATAAAATACATCATTACATTTGATGTCTATGACCTTCTGGAATCTAATAGTGTCTGCCTGGCTTAACAGATTTAGATTGCAACGAATTAATATGAAAGACAGTCTCATGAAGTCCCTTTAGTGCATAGAGGTGTATGAAATTACATGTATGCAGTATACATGCAGTATACATGAATGCAGACGATTCCATAGGGTAAGCTGAATTATTTAGCCGGATAAAATGTGGATCTCACTGCATTGAACAACACAAAAGCTTTTATTGTTGTTTTAAGCGCTATATACACTCAACAAAAATATAAATGCAACACTTTTGTTTTTGCTCCCATTTTTCATGAGATGGACTTAAAGATCTAAAATTCATATTACCATTTCTCTCAAACTTTGTTCACAAATCTGTCTAAATGTGTGATAGTGAGCACTTCTGCTTTGCTGAGACAATCCATCCCACCTCACAGGTGCGCCACATCAAGATGCTGATCTGACATCATGATTAGTGCACAGGTGTGCCTTAGACAATAAAAGGCCACTCTGAAATGTGCTTTTTTTTTGTTTGTTTGTTTGTTTTTTAGCTTTATTGGGGGTCTGGAGACTCAGAACCAGTCCGTATCTGGTGTGACCACCATTTGCCTCATGCAGTGCAACACATCTTCTTCGCATAGAGTTTATCAGATTGTCAATTGTGGCCTGTGGTATGTTGGTCCACTCCTCTTCAATGGCTGTGTGAAGTTGCTGGATATTAGTGGGAGCTGGTACACGCTGTCGTATACGCCGGTCAAGCACATCCCAAACATGCTCAATGGGTGACATGTCCGGTGAGTATGCTGGCCATGCAAGAACTGGGACATTTTCAGCTTCCAAGAATTGTGTACAGATCCTTGCAACATGGGGCCGTGCATTATCTTGCTGAAACATGAGGTGATGTTCATGGATGTATGGCACAACAATGGGCCTCAGGATCTCATCACGGTATCTCTGTGCATTCAAAATGCCATCAATAAAATGCACCTGTGTTCTTCGTCCATAACAGATGCCTGCCCATACCATAACCCCACCACCACCATGGGCCACTCGATCCACAACACTGACATCAGCAAAGCGCTCACCCACACGACGCCACACACGCTGTCTGCCATCTGCCCTGAACAATGTAAACCGAGATTCATCCGTGAAGAGAACACCTCTCCAACGTGCCAGACGCCATCGAATGTGAGCATTTGCCCACTCAAGTCTGTTACGGCGACGATCTGGAGTCAGGTTAAGACCCCGATGAGGATGACGAGCATGCAGTTGAGCTTCCCTGAGACGGTTTCTGACAGTTTGTGCAGAAATTGTTTGGTTATGCAAACCAATTGTTTCAGCAGCTGTCGGAGTGGCTGGTCTCAGACGATCTTGCAGGTGAACCTGCTGGATGTGGAGGTCCTGGGCTGGTGTGGTTACACATGGTCTGCGGTTGTGAGGCCGGTTGGATGTACTGCCATATTCTCTGAAACGCCTTTGGAGACGGCTTATGGTGGAGAAATGAACATTCAATGCACGAGCAACAGATCTGGTTAACATTCCTGCTGTCAGTATGCCAATTGCACGTTACCTCAATGCTTGTGACATCTGTGGCATTTTGCTGTGAGACAAAACTGCACATTTCAGAGTGGCCTTTTATTGTGGGCAGATAAGGTACACCTGTGCACTAATCATGATGTCAGATCAGCATCTTGATGTGGCACACCTGTGAGGTGGGATGGATTATCTCAGCAAAGCAGAAGTGCTCACTATCACACATTTAGACAGATTTGTGAACAATGTTTGAGAGAAATGGTAATATTGTGTATCTGGAATGAATTTTAGATCTTTAAGTCCATCTCATGAAAAATGGGAGCAAAAACTAAAGTGTTGCGTTTATATTGTTGTTGAGTGTACTTACTTCATTTGTCAAGTGTAAACATATTTTGCTATATGTTAGAACAATATTTTGTTTTTATGGTATACATATTTAGTTTTACATTTATCTATCATCAAAGGTACAGTATCGGTATTAAGTAATATTACATTGTCAGTTAATGGTAAATGGTTACAATTTTATACACTTTTCCACCTTCAAGGCACTCAAAGCACTTTACATCAAGGAACCATTCACCCATGCACACACATTCATACACTAGTGAACGCAGACACTGGGGCGAGGTGGGTTAAGCTTCTTGCCCAAGGACACAGTGACAATATTCATCTGTCAGAGCTGGAATCACACCACCAACCTGTGGGTCATTGGATCTGAATACTCAATCAATGATGTTTATGTTGAGTAGGGTTGGGCGGTAATACGGTAATACGGTATACTGCGGTATCTAAAAATAGCAACGGTATCAGATTCATTACCGTCATTAAAAAAACAAAACAAAATCTTGCCCTAATATAATATTAACTATAATTAATTTAATGCCTAAATAAAGAGTGTTTGTCCAGCACCTATGTATGTGTGGTTGTGTTTGTTAATTTAATACTATTACAGTTTAAAACTCATATTACTATCGGAGAGATGACGTTCGGTTATAAAGTCACTGCTTCTGATAATAGTTGCGGTCCCTTTAAGAAAGGCGTGACGTTTGACACGTGGCTTTTGTGTTCTAGCACAGCGCGTGTTATTCTCGCGTGTTAAAACAACTCTCCGTTTTTGAGTCTGAAATGTGAGAAGTTTTCGGGTTTCTTATTACAAACGCAACTTCCACACGAGGCTGTTATTCTGGGAGATGAAGACCCCCTTCTTTGGTGGAAATCCAATGGAGTCAGGCGCTTTCCTCTGACAAAATACCTGTGCGTTTGTACCACAAGCTCTCCATCAGAACGGGTCTTCAGCACCGCGGGCAAAGTTGTCAATCCACAACGTGCCCTACTCAAGCCGGAAAAAGTGAACATGCTGGTTTTGCATTCAATAGCTTAATATTTTTATTTTCAATAAGGAGTAGCTTTTTCTGACGGACGAAAACGGTTCGGGATGTTGTATAGTTGTACGTTTAATTTATTTGATTCATGTTAATAGATTTTAAAAATATACAAACGAGCAGTATTTTCCACTGCGTTCTCAGGACAGGGTTATATATGCACATTTTCGGTTATGTCTTGTTATTTATTGTTCAGATTTTCTTATTTGATAAGATCAAGTATTTTATTTATTTGATTCCTGTTGGTTTGTTAGCTTTAGCCCACAGACAATGTCATTTCGTTCCATCGGTTGGCTGCTGTATTTGCACTTTAAACATTTGTTGATAAAAGTTACTAATTTTGTACATGTTTTGTTATGTTTTCAGTATCATTAGGCCTATGTAATGCTTGCTATTCTGTTTCTGAACGGTATAGGTGCAAGCTGCCATTTGGCGAGGCGACTCCACTGTAGTGCTACCAAGTGTTGTTTTTTTTTAGCAACGGTAATACCGTATACCCCCGGGAAAATGTGGACACGGTTTAATGGTATCAAAATTTGGATACCGCCCAACTCTAATGTTGAGACAACCTTCAGATCAGTGGACAAACACGCTACTAACCACTAATGCCAAATGTAAAGGCTTCACAGTCTACACAATTCCAAATTAACTTAACTTTTTTTTCTTAATAATCTATTTCTGTACATTAGCAAACTATACTAAACAAATTCATAGTGTGACAGTTGCATGCATCTTGCACTTTTTCTTGCCCATTTGTGTTAATGTAACTCCAAAGAGAGTATCAGAATCAGAAAGGTTTTATTGCCATATGTTTGAACATGTACACAACATTAGGAAATTGCTTCGGTACTTGGAGGGGAATAAAATAGAATAAAATAAAGTAGAAAACTTAAATTAACAAATTTACAAGAATACAAGAATGCAGGTGCAGGTATAATATGAGATTGGACCTAAAATAGGTGTACACCACATTGCTTATGATGACACTGAACTATTTATTACTTGTAAAGAGGCATGGTGATGCATTAGTTTCTGAAATATTATGGATTATGACCATTTTAAAGAACCCAAAGTAACTTTAACAACTGACCGCATGCTAATACAATTATCCGTCATGACTGAATGGTTTGGAGGCTTCCTGGAATCAGCGTCATCCCTCTGAGCGGGCTCCTTCCCAAATCCTGCTGTTCTCTTGGTGTTAACAGCCAAATTAAAGATGAAGCCAGTGCGATAAGCGAGTTAACCCGATGGACTGTGAATAAGCCTGAAATATTTACAAACAATGCCATATCAGTAGTTCTGAGCCAAGCGCTGGCTTTAGAAAGTCACTGCATTTTGCTGTCCTTCCCCCCTGAAACACAAGCCAGAGGGAGAATCATGAGGATTTGCAAAATGTCAAGTGACTAGGACTACGCGACTTTTGTTTCATTTTTTGTTTGGTATTGACTACACAGTATATGAGCTGAAATGGGTTTTGGACACTCTCAAAATGTAGAAGAGGACTGGCAGAACAGCAGTTATTGAGGGCAAGAGATTGTTGAACTCCTTGCCAGTTATTCTCATATATATGTTAAAAAAAGGAAAAAGATTAGCCACTTTACCATAAAGGTCACAATAGCGTGGTGCTCCGTGGCAGTGGTAACCGTGGGATTGGATTGGCCGAGCTTCAAAGCGGAGTGGGGATTAGCATGGAGCAACGAGCGAGGAAAACGGAGCTGGCGCTTACGGCACACGATTGGCGCCAAATGACAAATTACAGCTGGTCTGGTTAAGGTCTGCGGGCCAGCGGGGAGTGAGAGAGCGCGTTCGGATGAAGGCTCCTGCAAAGAGGCTGACTTCTTACTCTATTATACACACGAGTAGCTCCATTCACTTGGGCACGCTCAAGCACATCAAGCCTGTCCATGCTAGAGGAAGTGGAGCAGAGACTCAAATGAACACGGCTGGAGAAGAAAAAAAAGGCACAGAACAGATGCTTAAAATAGCTATGTAGTGTATTAGATCATGAAAATATTATGTTGGATGTTTTTACTTTTTTTCTCTCTCTATGCACACAAAAATTGTGTGTAAAGAAGTATTTTTGTGGTGTTACATAGATGTTTATGTCCCAGGTGCATTATGTAAATTTTCTGGTGGAGGGTCCGTCAAACGCTTTTCTCCACGGATGTTATTTGTCTAGAATGTTTCACAGTATAGTATTAAATCTTTCTATCAGCATGGAAACTAAACCAGATTAAGCTACAGGTCAGATCTGTGGAGAGGCAATCCTGCTCACAGTCAGAATGCTTGTTTTTGTAGGTATTTTTGAACTATAAAACCACCTGTAATTGAATAAAATGTAAGGTAGAGCTGGTCTGGCGGCACGGTAGCAGAGTGGTTAGCGCTCTTGCTTCACAGCAAGAAGGTTCCGGGTTCGATCCCCGGGTCGCCCAGTCCTTTCCGTGTGTGTTCTGTGTGGAGTTTGCATGCATGGTCTGGGTTCGATCCCCGGGTCGCCCGAGCCTTTCTGTGTGGAGTTTGCATGTTCTCCCCGTGTCTGGGTGGGTTTCCTCCGGGCACTCCGGTTTCCCCCACCAACCCAAAACATGCACAATAGGTACTCCAGCTTAGGTCCTGACCAAGCCGAAGCAAGAAGATCATGGAGATGGTCCCCGGGCGCCCTAATGTGTGCTGCCCACTGCTCCTAATATATGTATATATATATAGGATGGGTTAAAATGCAGAGAATAATTTCTCCAGTGTGAGATCAATAAAGTTCACTTCTTCTTCTTCTTCTTCTTAATGTCATATTATGGAACATTACAGGCAGAGCAATGACATATCCATGGAAACGAGCAGATGATGGACCCCAAACCAAAAAGGTACATTGTGCACTTTTAAGTATTTTTATTTTTATTTTTTTATTTTTTTTGTTCTTTGTTCTTTGTTTTTTTTTTCAGTTTTGCTCTAGATCTGACCCATCCTCTAATGTCTCCTGCCTCAGGTAACTTGTCATTGACTACTTAACGGGAGGATTTTAAATTTTGTGCATGTTGATAGGCATGTCACAAACAACTGAGAAGTATAATATATTGCCGAAGAAAATATAGATAAGAGATAATATTGAAACTCAATATTTCTCAATAACTCAATATTTATACCACTGACACAATAACCCTATAATAAGTACCCTATAATTGTTCTAAATGAAAAATATGGTTAAAAAACATAATAATAATAATAATAATAATAATAATAATAAATAGCAGAATGAAACAGTTTGTATTTATAATGAGTCACAGAGTTTATTTAGACTTTTTGATCCACACAGGAAATGACTTGGACACAGTAGCACATTATAAAAAAATATAAAATATAAATGGGAATAAATTATAGCAAAAATACCAAGAGACTGGTGTGAAATAGGGCATAGTTACATAATTTATTCAATCTTTTATGGCTCAAATCTAATTGTAGAACAGAAAGTTCTCGGCTAGTACAAAGAAAACATCGCCACAATAAATATTGACCCCCAAAAATGATTTTTCCATCTCACATGTACTGAACGATATAGTAAATATCGCAACAGGCCTATATGTTGATGGAAGATACAAGACTAACAGGGAGAGAGAGGTCCCCACAAAGCCTGGGATTCAAACATAGGATATTCTTGATGTGATGTGAAAGAGCTAACCTATAATTGTAACATCTACATGCACAGCAGTCTGAGGCACATCATGAGGAGAAATAAAAACCGCCTCACAAAATGATTTGTTGGCTAACTATCTCACTGCTGACCTCCGGCAGTTGTGTGAAAAGAATTTCAAACATAACCTGCTACACCATGTGCATGTTAAAAAGGCGGTCACGGTCATGACTATAATTGCAAGAATTAACACTGCAAAAAGATAGATAACATTCTTAGTGAATAAAAATATTCAAGGTAAGAGATATAATAAAAAGTGAAGGTCAGAGATAGTATGGAGTTATGAATACATATATATTTTTAATCCTACAATTTGGATGTTTTTTCCAGATCCATAACAAAACTGGTGAAATGTTTGTAAAATTTTCTCTGGCTGATACGTATGAAAAAAGGTCAAGTAAAGTCAACTGCAGTTTTTAAAATTAATTCATTTTTATTTTATCCAGGTGAGTGTAGAATCCCTCAGTCTTCCAGGTAGAATCCATGGCAAAAGGAGAAATTCAATTTGTCATCTGGATAACATCTACTTGTTTACAGTTTCTGTTAGCTAGACCTATTAAATATGCAGTGGGAGTGGAGTGTGGGGTCTTGTTAGCAAAACCTTTCAGGGCCATAATGGGTGTTTTCACACCTCTGGACCTGACCTGGCTGCCCTGTTGTTTTCTTTGTTTGGATTCAGGTTTAGAGTTATAGATGGGAGCCATCATTTGTCTCCCATTATGGCCCCGGATGGCTATGCTAACAAGACCGACAATGGGTTAAGCGGTCGGATCCACAGATGAGTGCTGCCTTTGTGTCCTTGGGCAAGACACTTAACCCCACCTCGCCCCCAGTGTCTGTGCACACTGGAAGAGAGCCCCCATGACACAAAGTACATCAAGGCCAGTTGCAAGTGAACATATTATCCCAGTATTGCTTAGTAACAAACATAAGCCCCAAACGCATACATAAGGCTGCCTGAGGCATATAAACAAAATACCTAAATAACATAAATTAAAGCGCAAATAAAACAAGGAGTAATTTAGTGTCCATCTGAAATTTAGCATTGAAGCTTACATGCATAATAAACACATAAACAACTTAGGAACAACATTAAACACTCAGATGTTTAAACATCTTAATATAAAACAGCAAAACACACCTGTTTCATGGACGCACACTACAACAAAAAACAGGTATAAGAAGAAGTGACTTTATTGATCTCACACTGGAGAAATTCTTCTCTGCATTTACAGCACATTACTGCGCCCGGGGACCATCTCCATGACCTTCTTGCTTGGTCAGGACCTAAGCTGGAGGATTTTACCTATGGTGCATGTTTTGGGTTGATGGGGGAAACCGGAGTGCCCGGAGGAAACCCACCCAGACACGGAGAGAACATGCAAACTCCACACAGAAAGGCTCAGGCGACCCGGGGATCGAACCCGGAACCTTCTTGCTGTGAAGCATGAGCGCAGACTAATAATGAAAATCACGTGCTTCGAGAGAGTGGTACTGCCCCACATTCAGAGCAGCATACCAGACTCTATTGACCCCCTACAATATGCCAACAGGTCCACCTCTGACACCATCGCTGCCACCCTCCATGTCTCGCTCTCCCACCTGGAAAATAAAGACTCCTGCGTCAGGATACTCTTTATTGACTACAGCTCCACCTTCAACACAGTCACCCCCCACAGACTCACCCACAAACTGCCCTCTGTGACTGGCTCCTGGACTTCCTGACTGTCAGGATTGGAAACAAAACTTTAGCCAGCATCACCACTAACACTGGAACCTCACAGGGCTGCGTCCTCAGCCCCATCCTCTACACCCAGAAGTGTGAAAAGCAGAACCACCAGACTTAAGAACTCTTTCTTCCCAACTGCTACCAGACTCTCGAACTGCTGAGCAATAGCCCCCCTGGAGAGAGTCCCTGTCCTGTGGAAATGGTAAATGGTCACATCTTTATATAGAGCTTTTCCACCTTCAAGGCACCCAAAGCGCTTTACAACCCATTCACACACACATTCACACACCAGTGTTCACAGACACTGGGGGCGAGGTGGGTTAAGTGTCTTGCCCAAGGACACAATGGATCTGACCGCCCAACCTTATGTCAAGAGCGGGATTTGAACCGCCAACCTTTGGATCAGTGGACAAACGCTCTACCAATTGAACTACTGCCACCCACCCTCCTGTGTGGTCCCGGTTCCCAAAACAACAAACGCCAGGGAACTGGCCCACTACAGACCAGTCGCCTTGACCTCCCACCTCATGAAGACCATGGAGAAGGTGATCCTCACTCAGCTCCGCTCTGTGGTGAGCCCCACCTTGGACCCACTGCAGTTTGCCTACAAGCCAAATGTAGGAGTAGAGGACCCCGTCATCTACTTGCTGCAGTGGGTGCTCACCCACCTTGAGACCGCCGGGAGTGCTGTGACAGTCATGTTCTTTGACTTCTCCAGTGCCTTCAACACCATCAGGCCGGCGATGCTGCGGGGGAAGCTGGAGGGTGCGGGAGCTGATGGACATCTCGCTGTCTGGACCATCGACTACCTCACTGACCGTCCACAGTACGTGCGGCTGTGAGTCAGAGGTGGTAGTCTGCAGCACTGGGGTCTCACAGGGAACTGTCCTTTCAGTTCTCTGACGACTCGGCCATTGTAGGCTGTGCGTCTGAGGGGAACGAGCTGGAGTACCGCTCGGTCATCAGTGACTTTGTGAACTGGTGTGGGCGAAACCACCTGAGCCTTAACACCAGTAAGACAAAGGAGATGGTCATCGACTTCAGGAGAAGACCGCTACCTCACTCACCGGTGAACATCCAGGGGCAGAACATAGAGACTGTGGACAGTTTCAAGTACCTGGGTGTTCACCTCAACAATAAACTGGACTGGTCCCACAACACCGACGCCCTGTACAAGAAAGGCCAAAGTCGCCTCCACCTCCTGAGGAGACTGAGGTCCTTTGGAGTGTGCAGGCCTCTGCTCAAGACTTTTTATGACTCTGTGGTTGTGCCCGCTCTCTTCTATGCTGTCATCTGCTGGGCCTCGAGCAGCACAGAGCGGGACAGCAAGAAACTTAATAAGCTGGTCAGAAGAGCCAGCTCTGTTCTGGGCTGTCCTCTGGACATTGTAGAGGATGTGGCTGAGAGGAGGGTGCTGGCCAAACTTATGTCCATCATGGACGACACCCTCTGCACCGGACTGTAGAGGAGCTGAGTAGCTACTTCAGCAGCCGCTATCATGTATAACTCCACTGTATAGTCCAGACATGCAATATTTTCTATACTCTCTTTTTACTTATATTTATTATTATTAATATTTGTCTGCATGCACTTTCTGTTCAAACTTTCTCTTGCACTAAACTAGCTGGAGCTAATGTGGCAAGTGAATTTCTCCTGTGTGAGATCAATAAAGTCTTATCTTATCTTATCTTATCTTATCAAGCAGGGCTGTGCAACTCGCAGTCCCCCCTCCAGGCAAGTATGAATGGATGCGGACTGCACCACTGTTCCACACGGTTCCCCATTATCAGTTCACCATTATCTGTGATGTTATCTGGTGCCAGGTGTGTTTCCACAGATTGGAAGGTACAGTTCAATCTGTATTTCTCCTTCTGATGTAGCCCTCCCTAGTCTACAGCAGCCCCACTGTGGTGTACAATGACCGCCGACGGCTCTGGGCTCTTTATCCGCTCGCCTCCAATTACCAATGGGTCAGAAAACATCCCCCAGGCCAATCCAAATGTTCTGCCATCAAAATTCCAATAGTAAATCATTCCGTGTCCTCCAGGGACAGCGGTGCCAGGCACACGACTTGTCCTTCGTGTATCCAGCAGCGAGTTTCCCTCACACCAGACAGAGCCAAGATAAGAGAGGAAGAAGAAAACCCGTCTGCTCTCCACGCCAGCTAGAACAGAAAGTAGTGTGGGCAGCAAAGTAAGAATTTCATTGTACAGGTAAACGTGTTTCTTTACTGTGCATATGACAATAATAAACGCATTGAATCTTGAATCTTTGAATCTTTAAACTTTGTATATACGCACAAGCACAAGCCTGACTCCCCTAGGAGTCAGGCTTGGTACTGCACCTTAACTTATATACGCTATATTACAACCCTGCCTTCATAACATTTCTTTTTCTTCTTATCTTATCTTAAAAGACAAGTTCAAATGGAGAATCAACAGTTGTGGTTTGTAGGGCCCTGAACCATTTGGTCATTTCACAGAGCGCAGAAGCCCACTGAAACAATGTTGAGGCAATCAGAGCTAATTGTGCACTAACGGCTCCCTCTCCTCTCTGCTCCTCTAATTGGCTGAAGCACCATCTGTGCAGATAAACACACTGTATACACTCCAATGCATCGCATACACATCTCACCACAACAGAACCACAAGGATTCGACTTATAGGTCTGGAAAATACAACAAGAAGTAACAGTAAATTGTGAAATTTATGGAGATGGGCAAGGTTGGAGATTTGTAGAAAATATGTGTGGTGATTCATGCATTTTCAGATTCTGTGCACAGATGCAGAACATGAACCCTTATTCTCCGATCAACCAGGGGTTGATAACTAAAAGTACAGATACAGGGGCAAAAGATTACTGAAGTAAAGGTATCACATGAAAAGACCTACTGAAGTAAAACTATTTAAAGGGACAGTGTGTATGATTTTTACCCGTTAATTACCAAAATTGAAGATACCCATTCAAAAATACATTGTTTTCCAAGCCTTTTCACTTCCATCATGAAATCAAAGTATTCTTTTGGACTTATATATACTCACATATAAGGGGGATTGACCCCATGTAGAGGCAGCCATTTTGATTACGAGAGCCGCAGAAGGACATTTGGGCTCCGCCTTCGCCTTCGGCAAGGCTCGTGGTTTTGGGTAAACAACAACAAGCATGCTGCCGGATCACACGTCGTAATGGATCTAACACGTGTTTTGGACTAAATTGTTTTACTGGATTTTATTCGCTGGATCCTTACGGACAGATTGAGACCAAACTTATGGTGAAATATTGAGTTTGACCTGTCCAGAGCCTTCAAAGGTAAGCTAAGTAACAAACCTCTTTTTTTGCTTTTCCGTATAAAAGCCCCATGTGCTCGGGGAGTGATTGTTGTGCCGGGAAATGAATTGCATAGTCAAAAAGAGGAGACTGTAAGGTTTCATTTGATGTGTAGATTGTCATGGTACACGATCAGGAATGTGTGCTTTTATGCGAAAAGAAAAAAAAAACAGTGAATGGGACCGCGTTTTATTTATACAGTAGTTGTCGGCGAGGGCTCGCACAGCGCTGGGTGCGCGCGGGTACGCGAGCTGTCCGCGTTACGGCGCGCGCGGGTGACCCTCGAGGTCTGCCATAGCCAAAAGAGGAAGTGCAATAGCTACCATCCATCTATGCGCCACGAATCCTACACACTGTACTTTAAGAGTAAATGGTAAAAATGTTTTGCAGAGATTTTTAAAGCATCTAATGTAGTGATTTTTATAAAGATAAAAATTTTGCTGATTTTAAGTGATTCAGTTGTTTTCTTATTTATTCTTAGCTGTTTCTGCGTATTTGGTTTGCTCAAATGTAGGACTTTAACTCAAATTAAATACAAAAAAGCCTCAATTATTTCAGCAGGTCTCACATCATAAAGAAAAGTACTTTTTACTTCTTTTCAGTCCAGTTTAAAAATGTAATGGAGTAGAAAGTGCAGATGCCTACTCAAATGTAGTGATCTAAAGTAAAGTAAAAAAGTATCCACTGCAAATTGTACTTAAGAACAATTTTTGGCTATCTATACTTTCTTAAGTATTGTACTTTTACTTACTTTTTTGCCTTCCACCACTTCAATCAACTATAAAGCATTTTCATAAGAACTTATGTTTTAAAAGGTTCTGAAAAGTTTATCCATTTTAATTATTTAAAAAAAAACACGTGTAATTTTTCACAAAATTAACTAAACTAACTAATGGAAAACTGCATGAAAAGTAGCACTTTCACCATCAACCACCACTGACTCATAGACTCGCCCGTCTTGTTATATGAGATCATTCACAGAGCTAACCCAGTTTGGAAAAAGACAGCACTCATCCGGAAGCTGCAGATTTGTTTCTATTTCCTGAAAAGGTGAAAAGGACTTGTTGTGTTCTGTTTGCAGTCATTGGTAATGTGATTTTTGTACATCAGTCTAATGCATAAGTACAGTTAGCCCGGGAAAAGATGGGAGAAAACACCAGCTTTTACAACAGAAGAGTTCATGTCCAACTGTGTAGACTGTCTCCCATTCATGCTTGTGGTTGCGTATGAGCAGTGGCGGAGTTAGCAATTTGGGGCCCCTAGGCAGTTTACTATACTATACTATAATGTACTTTTTTTTTTTAAGTTTTATTATTATTATTATTATTATTGTTGTTGTTGTTGTTGTTGTTGTTGTTTTGCTGGTACAATTACATTTTTGTTTTCATCCATTGCATATGATTCTGCTATGATTATGCTCAAATCAGAATGTTTTTCCCCCTCTTTTCAGCAGACTTTTTTTTTCTGGTGCATTTTAACATTGAACATGGTGTAAGCAAAAAAAAAAAAAAAAGAACTTTCATTCTGTAGTCTGATTACATTTCCTGTGGAAGCCCTTTGGGCAAAGGATAGAGTAGTCCTGCCTTGTATATGGTTAGATAATGTTTTAAACTATCCCTAATTAACTTTTTCATATTGAGTTGGAGAGATCTAAATTCTGATGGCAAAACCAGGAGAAATTTGATGCAGACAATTTACATTTAATAAAGAATGTGGACTTTGAACTACTATCCTACTACCGCACTGATGTCTTTTTAGTCAGACCCTCCAGGAATTCGCGATGTCGCGATTTGCAACTTCAATGTAACTTCAGCCAATCCCCGTGAATTCAGGGCGGTGTTGCAATTTTGACCAATCACCGCAACTTTCCCGCAATTTTTACTAATTTCGACCAATCATCGGCGACGTATTGAACGCCGACCAACTTCCTTCTTCCTTACTTCTGCCTTACTTCCGTGTGCGCTCCGAGCGGCCCGAAGGGGGTTCAGACTGCAGTCGAGGAGGTGCACACTTGCTCAGCCCCGACTGCAGTCCGCGGACCGCTTAACGACTGCGGTCTTCGGACCGCGTGTTAACTGCACATGGGACAAAAAAGAAGTGGGACAGCAGTCGTCGCGCCGGTGTTCTGTCGAAATGTGTGACGCACATGCCCTTCGGGCTACGCTCCGAGTCGCGCGCTCTGGGAATTGGGACACCGCTTCTAATGGCAAAGAAACATGTGTGCGGCGCCATTTGCCCACAAAAATAACAGCAAAAGACCGAGCAAAACAGTTCCCCTCCTAGTAGTAATTTATTTTCGATGTTGGTAAGGTTGTTTTAGGACCATATCTGTGATCTGTGTCCTTGTATTATTCTTTGTCAGTAATAACTCAGTATTCAAAATATTACTCAATTTTAATTACAAAAATGGAAAATCACAACTATTTATCGCAACTTTCACTTCCTCCCGCAACAAAATCGCAACAAAAACCTTAAAAGCACCGCAACTTTCATCACAACTTTTTGGAACAGCTCACGCAAATTCAGGCATTTTAGCCCGCAACAATCACAAAAAATGCCCGCAAAATCCTGAGGGGTCTGTTTAGTGATCTGTAAACTCCAAACATACGTATGTGTTACTCCGTCTGTAGTTGTCTGTTTGTGCTCCCATCATAAAGAGATAACAAAACCCACATGAATCGACATATTTCCTCACGTGTGTTGAAAGCAGTGAGTATTCACCCGTTATTCTAAAAGGTGTCAGCAAGAGTACACAAATCACACAAAAGTCTACATAACTCTTTCTTATAAAGTGAAAGCAACAATTAAAGGTCCTACAAAATGGATTCTTGAGCTTTAATCCATGTTATAAAGCTTTGCCTCATCAAAAACAGACCTTGAGTTGTGTTCTGTTTCATTCACACATGTTTGAGAAACCCTTTATTATTCGTCTGTCTACGTATCAAAAGCTCAAAATGCTCTGTTCCACCTTGTGATGTCATGTAGTGGTAGTTTAAAAGTTAATAACTACCTTTACCTTTGGTTTTGTAGATTAGGATTTGGTCTGAAATAATCCAAATGATTCTAGTGAAGGTGTATAGAGTTTAAAAACACAGCACAGGACACAGTGGAACAGTGTTTTCAGTTTGAGAGAAAAACTGAGCCTAAATATGCAGAATGTGTTTTATGTTAAACATGTGAAAGAAACAAAACAAAACTCAAGATACATTTTTGATGAGGAAACATGACCTGGATCAGAAAATAGTGCAGTATAGCCCTTTTAATGTATTGTCAATGGGTGTGTTGTTACCAAGCAGTGTAATGGGATTCTGCACAAAAAACCTTAGATGTTAAATGTCTGTACAGTTTTCAAATTATTATCAACACCACATTATACTCTTTGACCCCAACAATGATGCGCCATCATTATGCTTCTCATAAATCCAAGACATTATTCATATGTTTAGAATAAAGGCCGCTAATCAATCCTGTCTCTGATGTAACACCCCCACACCGTCCCCTCTTCCCTCCCCTCTCCCATCTGGGTGCTGCTGCTGCTGCTGCTTCTCGGTGGCCTGCCAGAGCTGTCATCTCGGTAGCTCTCCTCTCGTGCATCAGGTTCACTCCCTGCGGTTCTTTGTTATCACTTAGCAGGGAATCTTTTTCTGCCTGCCTCAGTGTGGAAAGCAGCCCTGCAGGCAGAGGTGAATTAGGTACAGTAGGGTAAAAAAGTGGTAGTGATGTTGTCATGGAAACCACCTTTAGCTAAATCCTCCACACTTTACAGGATTGAGGGAAAAGTCAGTTGATTTAAGATCTTTACTTAAGATGCTTTTGTTTGGGCTTGCATAATGTGTGCTTTTTAAACACAACTTTTTCATGAACATTATTTGAGTCTACTGTGATATGGTCCACAAATAATTAGAAATGTAAAAGGTCAATTTGTTTAAGATGGCCATTAGAAATAATTGTAGACATACCAAATCTGAGGTGACTGAGTTTAATCACACAGGAAGAACATGGAGTAGAGCCGCTGCTCCTCTACATTGTGAGGAGCCAGCTAAGTTGGTTCAGGCATCTGTCTTGGATGCCTGCTGGGCGCCTTCCTAGGAAAGTGGGCATCCCAGCTTGGATTGCTGCCCCCAAGACCTGACCCCAGAAAAGCCAAAGTCAATGGATGGACAAAGGCAAAGCCTCCACATACATAGTGCACCTTTAAATATGTTTTGTATCTGTCACCATTTGTTCAGACGAGTGATTACTCCAGGCGAACCATTTGTCACTTTCTCCATTTCTGACCTTTTCCTGAAGCTTTTTACTATATACGCCATCTCTAATGCTGTAGATGATTAGAATGAATAAGATCCTACACATGTGCCTGTACTTCTTGGTGGTCGTGAGCACTCATCTCATCAGTGTGACCTGACCTCCACTTGAGAGCGGTCATATAAATCAATAAGAACATTTCCACTGGATACAGCTGGATTACATTAGTGTTTCAGCTCTATAGCTCAGTGTTAAGATGACATATTATTGTAATTGTTTACCATTTGTTGTCTTTTGCATATGACATTATATTATAAAGGTTAATCAATAGATTTGAATGAATGACTATAAAATGAGGCATTGAACTTGTATATCCAGTAAAGATGCAAAAACATATAGCACTGTCATCTGTAGGCTTCAAGGGCATCCATGCAATAGAGAATAACATGTTATTAAATAATTCAAATATATTAAAACGCCTACTCAACAGCCACTTCATGTGTGTTCAGTGTACCCTACAGGAACAAGCAGAGTAGATTAAAAACATCATTATCTGTTATAAATTATATCCCTAAGACTGCTACAGGCTCACTCAAATATATTACACAAGTGAATCATATCGCATTGAATAACTGTTGGCTGTAGGACATTGGTGGGCTGTGACAACTTGATATCATATTACTGTATTAGTTTTATGGGGTTCTGTACCCTTCTATACACTTTCCCAATTGAGCTATAAAATTGTACTTTATGAATACTAGTGCTTGTTAGCTTGTTGCAACTGCTACTGTAAAATGTTATAGAGACTATAAGACTGTGGCCATATTTTATATTCTACCATCCTAAATGGTACTTGCTAATTAGCAATAAGGAGCAGTGGACAGTTTTAGTTACAAATAAGAAATAAAATAAAATGTGCTACACTAAAACAGCTAGAGAAATATGAGATTTGTAAATGATGCAAAAAATAAATAAATAAATAAAATAAAATAAAATTTTGCACTTTTGACCAGTCATGTTAAGTTTAGGCTGAGCTGAACTGTCAGGTCATTTGTTAATTTGAATAAAAATAAATAATCCATTTTCCTGGGATTGAAATTCAGTACAAGGGACACAGATACAGTATATAGTGTATATACAATTCAAAATCGTACATACTGAACTCCTACATCTACAAAGCTAGCAGTTACAGTTTCAGATTAGTTCTACAATTCACATAGCAACTGAAAACAAGTTTGACTCGCTGTGAAAACAAACTTCCTAAATGTCTTTCTAATGCGTAAACGAAACCTGACATTTGCTCTCTTCTTCGTCTTTATGGGAGCTGACTGGTGAGGCAGATTTACCAGAGCTGACGCAAAGACATGTAAGACAATTGAACTGTTAGCACTTCCCACTTCAGCGCTGTTTACATTAGTGTCCACATATGAGCCAGGGAACGCTGCAGGAAAACATGTCGGCAGCTTCACATCTGTCAGCACACTTTCAGTTTTAGATATCAAATGGAAAAAACATGTGTGAATAAAAGAATGACTAACTCTGTTTTGAACTGGAGCTGAGTTACTTCAACACTGTAAAGCTTCATAAAGTTCATAAAAAACAAGTTTTGAAAAGTGACGATTGGATTTTATAATATGTTGCAAATGAAAATTTTTCACAGCACAATTTTGATAGTGTTCTATTTTTAGTAGTGCTGTCGGGCGATAAAAAATAACTAATCTACTGTAATTAACTACAGGATTTGTAACATGTTAATTTGCAGTGTAATTAATTCATCTCATTAACACGTTAAACTGACATTTTTAGTAGTGATGAACAATTGTATACATAAATATGAAGCTATAGTTACTTCTAACTTTTTCCCACCATCTGTTCCTATCAGACAAAAGTACAGCTTTAATTAAGTATTCATATAAGCGCACTCCCTATCCCCATTGTCCTACTCCAACTTCAAGCATCTCACAAGAGCAGCAGAATCGTCAGCCTATGCTTCCCTTGCTATCACCTTTTTTTTTTTTAAAGGTCCCCTATGTGACTTTTCTGTTGGGCTTGCCTCTCTACGGGGATATGTTTTATGCCATACCGTGGAACATTCTAGACAAGCAGGTTCAGGACCCTCCTCTAGAAAACTTTAACTGTTTAGTCTCCTGACTGAAATCCTGCTGTTATAACTCTTACGCAGAAAGTAAAGTAAACAAAGTCTGTTTTAAAATTGAAAAATATTAGTCTGGTTAACACCTGACCATATCACAAGTGAGATATGGGTCTGGAAACTCGCTTCGAAAAATCCCGTAGCGGAGGTGTGGTTAGCGATTGCCAACGGCCGTTTATTGGGCGTTATGAATGTCTATCATTGAGCGTATACGTAAGTCCATAGCCAATCATGTCAGTTGTCAGTTCAAACTACAAGCTTCCGTTTGTCATGTAGTACGCGTCACCGTCTTGCCACACCTCCCCCGCTCTCTGATTGGGGCCCTAAATCTGGGACTCTCGCTTGGACGAGTTTCCAGGCCGCCTTCCAGTTCGAAACGAACGGAAGCGGCCTGGGAATTCCCAGGCTAGAAAAATATAACATGTCCATGGATCAGAATGCAAAATAAGTTATAAATATTTGCTGTTTTAAACTTATGTCAACATGTATATAACTTGAGTAAAGCTGAATTCATGTTTAGTACCTAAGAAGGCCAAGGGTATTTCAGCACTGGACAGCTACACTGGATAAGTAGGACATTTGTCATAAAAAGAGAGAAAAAAATAAAATAAAATAAACAGAATGATTGAATAAGATGGACATTCTATTATGTTTTAACAATAGATCACAATCTGTCCCCATCTCCACGCCTGTTGTTCCATTGTCCTTCCCAGCCCACATTCGGAGCCTCGGGATTCCCTGTGGTGGTGGCAGCTGGCCTTTTTGCTCGCTGCTGTTGTACTTTGTCAAAGCACATTTGTATAAATACCAAACAGCAGACTTCGCCACAGAAGAAGATGCAAGAAAAAAAATAACAACTTTGTGTCCCATTCCTGTATGGAGCTGACATTTCGCCTGCCTCCCCCCACTGGCTTTACTCGAGCGTGTTGAACAAAGAGATAGAAGGAGAGCAGAGAGAGCTGTGGTCACATGGGAGGGATGTGGCGGTGGTAGTGTTTTGATGTGCAGTGCTGTTAGCCCCAGGGCCAGTGTGGAGCTTTAACATCTGCTCCTGTCACACTGAGGAACAAGGCCCCCACAGATCACTGCCACAGCCCAGTTAGAGGCTGAGGGGTCTGGGCGCGCCCACTTCTCACCAGCAATCAGCACTTCCAGCAGTTGCACACCAGTGACCATGTGCTCTGACCGGTCATTGTGCAGTATAGATTTTTTAATTGGGGGAAACCATGTAGCATGTTCCTAGTATTCATTCAGAAAGGGAGAGCCTGATGAAGGTTGGCAGTTCAAATCCCGCTCTTGACCTAAACTCTATCAAGGCTACTAAATTTCAAAATAGAAAATGATTGAATGGGTTCTTTCATTCAATGTCTGTCTGATTGGTTTCTCCCTGTATGAAGAACACTTATTCATTGATTTGATGGACATATTCCCTGCAATGGGTAAGATGAGCAGGAACAGTTATATAAGGGGGTCTTTCAGTTTGTACTTTATATATTCCCCTTCTGAGTCTATATACACAAATTGTCAGCAGTGTCAGATTTGATTTATGTACATAGAGCTACCAAGAAGAAAACAGAATACTTAGAAGTGTTCTGTTGAAGCACAGGTAAACACATTTACAAACAGACCAACTTGATAGAACTGCAGATTATCAATTATGATTCCTATCATATTTTTGTTTGTTTGTTTGTTTGTTTGTTTGTTTTGCATCATTGCAATTTGTAGCCTATGCTCTATCTGACTCTTCGTCACAGCCAGTGATTATATTCCCTCAAGTTTGTCTAAGATTTGTGTAATGTGGAAGCATATGGGGGCAACAGTAGCTCAGTTGGTAGTGTGTTTGTGCACTGATCCAAAGGTTCAAGTGTTCAAATCCCACTCTTGACATTAACATCATTGGTAGGGCAGTGAGATCCACTGATCCACAGGTTGGTGGAGCTATTCCAGCTCCCACAGATGAATGCTGTTGTTGTGTCCTTAACACAACTCACCCCCAGTGTGTATGAGTGTGCATGTGAATGGGTGAGTGGCGAGTGCCTTGAAGGTAGAAAAACACTATCGCCTCTCCTTTGTCAACTATAGAAAATAGTGTTTCCATTTATTTGCTGTTTCTTTGTTTTTCTGCATTAAACATGTTTTAAATTTATTTTCTACTGGTTTCACATCAGCTTGCCCGTCAGCACTTTCAAATTCACAAAGGTGGCTGTTGTTGTTTTATTTGAGATTTCTTGGAGTAATTTGTTGATTTGCACCTACTCCTTAAAGGCAAATTAACGTTTTTTTGCAATCTGAGCCTTCTTTCGGCAATAAAACAAGTAGTTTTACTCACCCATAGCATTTTTCTGTCAATTGGAGCAGTATCGCAGAACTTATGTTGAGCCGTTCTGTTCTACTAATGATCCCGTATCCGTTAACATGGTGCTGTATCATATGCTCGGGGCATTACTTTGCGGTGTCCAAATAACACAAACTTTAGCACTTTTCAAATCATAGAAGCCCGATGTTTTAATGTAAGATTTCGTTTGAAGCAAAAGTGGCCTGTAATCCGAGATTTAGCCATAGTTTCGAGTAGATGAGGACGCCAGTGCGCATGCGCGGAGTGTGCTCTCAGCTCCCGGGACCCAAACATGAAACGCAAAGCTGAAAACTATGGATAAATCTCGGATGGTACTATTTTCGTATTTTTTTTGTCATGAACATCTCTAAAAACCCAGAAAAAATATATTGATTCATGCTATGCTAATGATCTGAGCAACTCTCTCACAATATTGGGCAATTAGGAGTCAGAAAAATCCATTTCATGGATAGTGTGAGAAATTATGATTATCTTAAAGTAACCCTTCCTTAGAGTTCCTGAGAGATTAGTCAATTCAAGGGTTTCTGAATAGGGCTGTTGCTATAGCGAATAACAATTTAAAAATGGAATAAAGTCCTCAAAATCTGAAAGATGAGTTCACCAAATTGAATTTCCCAAAACATTGTAACATCTATATCCAGAACGAGATTTGAACCAGCAACCACACTGACCCTGATGTCATTCTTGTCTCTAATAGCCTGACATAACAGACTGCCAAACATGTAAACAGTTGGAGCTCAACCATCTATCTCTATCTGTCTATGGCAGTGACAAATGAAGTCCTCGGCCTCGGAAAGCACTACCAAGATGGAGTAGCCAATAGCTCAGACAACCAAGACTCCTTTTGCACTCTTGTTGTTCAGCTAAATGCTCAGCGTTTATCTCTATTTGGGGTGTCCACTTATGTACTATATACACATTACTTAATAAACTGTTTTGGAAAAGTTTCCATGCCTGAAGAATGGGCTCGTAGTTAGTTGAGAAAAAAATGTTGAATTCCTGGTTGTAATTAGGATTAAAAATCTGCAGTGGTAAGTAACAGATTATACTGAGGCAAAGTTACATTTAGTAGAGTTAAGGATATGCTGTACAAAACCAATAATTTAAATAAAAACTTTGCAATCTTCATTCCCTGTAATAAACTCACTTTAAAATTAAGGCCTAAAGGAGCATACTCACAGTATTAGCATGATTACGTTTACTTCACAAAGATGACTGCTGATTATTTAAGTTGTTTTTCTCACCCATTTTGGACTTTGTTGATCTGACGACATTGCACATACTGCTGGCGCTCTACTTTACCTTCCCCTGCATTTGACCCATCCTTCAATGCCACTGAGGCAATCTGTCAGGAGCAGTTGGTACAGCAGGATAGTGCTCGGTACTACCTTAGCTGGAGGATTTTACCTATAGACTGTGTTCGGGGTTGATGAGGGAAATCAGAATGCCTGAAGAAAACCCACCTTGGGAGAAATAGGCACACGCCACACAGAAAGGCCCTGACAACCCAGGAAACCAGCTCCCTCTGTGCTAGTCTCTCTGCCACCATGTCACCATTGTCTAAGAAGCTAGTTGTCTTTGAAACTAATTTGAACTTGCCCAACACAATTCGCACCCAAACCCAAACTGACAAGATCATAAATGAGGCAAGAGCATCTATTACACTGTTGAATCAAGTACAGCACTTTATATTACATAGAACTTTTGGTCAAGCAGGATTGACTCGGATTACTCAGCAAAATAGAGAAAATGTTACATGTCCTTTAGGATAGTGACCATTTAGTTTAAAAGTTTTCTTACTGTAACATCTCAGATCTATTTACCAGTGCTGCGCGTTCTATGATAATGTGCTCTACACATCTACTGTCCGTGGTGGAGTTAAGTGATTGGTTTATTTTCCTGGGTATAATAGGACACTCATGACTGAAGGAGAACCTGCTTTCACCTTCCGCAGCCATCATTACAGGAGATCTGTCAAGGAGTTGTCGAAAGTTCCATTGCCAGTGGCGACGTGGAAGCAGATTTCCCCAGCCATCAGCATTTTTCCGAGTTGTGATTGGCCGTCGGTCCGGCCGGCTCACTCTCCCTCACGCCTCTCTCTCTCTTGTCTCCTTGTGAGTGAGAGCGCTTAAACACATCAGCATGTCTGTCATCGCCACGACGACAGCGCACAGACAAGAAAAGTCCATTATCGCTTCCCTCACTGCGACTATTTATCTTGCACCCTGTCACTCGCTCACTTGCATGCCCGCCCAAGTCCCACACCTCCTTCCTTCCCCCTCTCTCGCTCTTCCTCACAACCCACAAGCCAACAAGGGGCTGTGACAGGGGAAAATATTGCATCACTTGTCGTTCTTTCTCAGGGTGGAAAGCTGCTGAGTGCAAGGCTTTTCTGGAGGTTTCTATATGTAACCCGTACAGTGGGAGTGAATAATGTCGAGGAAATGGGGCCTAATATAGGGCCATGTGTGCTTACCACGACACATTTAAGCTCAAATGCACCAAAGGGGACATTTAGAGATTAACGGCCCAAACTAACTGTACGGCTGCCCAGGAAAGCAGAATAAGTAGTTTTTTCATGGAAATTCTCCAAGCAAGGAATTGAAAAGAATGAAAGAGTGGACTGAAGATTTTGAACTTACCAAAAATGTATGTTCAGAAATGTCCAGCAAAACTCATGTGTTTTTAAAAGTGATAGACTTACAAGTTTTAAAACACTCCACTGTGGCACTGTGGGGGTTGTTTGAACATGGGGAAGTAAAGCTTTCCAGAACTTGAGCCTAGCCACAGAGAAGGCGCCTGTCCCCTTAGGGACTACAAGCCCTCAGACCTTAGAGGAGACGGGGAGTGGTCAGTTTCAGTGAGGTCTGAGATGTACTGTGGGGCCAAAATCAATTCTAGGATTAAGAGGAAGTCAGGCGGACGAACTGGAGTTATGTGCTCATGTTTTTTTGCTTCCTGTTTAAAGCCACACAGCAGTTTTCTGAACTAACATCAAGCAATAAAGTACATTTTGGTTTATGCAATGCACTTTACACTGAGAAAAAGTACTGTGAAAATGAAGAACATGAATTTGAACAATTAAAAATCCACTGCATAACATTTTCATAATTATTTCCAATGTGTCAAATTACGTCTATTCACAAGATTAGACTGTTTCCGCAAGGAGGCCTATTGTGCAGCCGATTTACACCCAGATGGCATTTTTACAGGTAAAGAATTACTGAACAAAAAGTATGACTCATAAAATTGCCATTCTCGTGAGTCACGCAGCCTTTGGGTTTCTGTCAGACATTTTGGCATTTATACTAAAAAAAAACATTATCAATGGCTAAGGTGACAGAAATTATTCATATTTCTTGCTGGACTTTGTACTAACAACATGACATTTTTAAGTAGAACAAAAAAACAATTTCACTTGCATTTTAGTGCAAGATGCACTAATGACCTACCATCACAGTATAAATGGTGGAAAGCCATCCATCTTAAAGGGATATGCCACCCCCAGGTCAAATTTGGGCATCTCCCCACAGTCCAGAGACTAAAATAAGTGGTGGAAAGCGTTTTCCTGCTCACCCAGCCATTGTCCGAGTCTGTCGCCACTGACCGCCGCGGTATCTGCAGCTACTCCGCCTTAGACTGGAGTCTAACGTAGCCAGAGAAAGATTTCGGCCAAAAGGAATTAATTTGCTCGATGCGTTTCCCAATTACTTTCTGTGTAGTGCGCATTCATATCGAGTGCAAATAAATGTGCAAATCAACACGGAGAGCTTGACTTGGTCATTTTGGGTGGGAACTATTTTCCAGTGCGTAAGAATACAGCCGTATCACGCACCACGTTGTGCAACAGGGGAACTCCCTTCCCGGTGCGTAACAGGGATTCCCCTGGTAGCGTGCTGCGTGATACGGCTGTATTCTTACGCACTGGAAAATAGTTCCCACCCAAAATGACCAAGGCAAGCTCTCCGTGTTGATTTGCACATTTATTTGCACTCGATATGAATGCGCACTACACACAAAGTAATTGGGAAACGCATCGAGCAAATTAATTCCTTTTGGCCGAAATCTTTCTCTGGCTACGTTAGACTCCAGTCTAAGGCGGAGGAGCACCAGATACCGCGGCGGTCAGTGGCGACAGACTCGGACAATGGCTGGGTGAGCAGGAAAACGCTTTCCACCACTTATTTTAGTCTCTGGACTGTGGGGAGATGCCCAAATTTGACCTGGGGGTGGCATATCCCTTTAAAGTTATACCAAGGGCTTGTCCAGATTTAATCACTGAGGTGGCCCAAGGGTGATGACAGGGCTAGCTCAAGTCTTAAGTTTTTTTTCCCAGGATTGTTACATCACAGGTAAAAGTCAGGAGGCCTCCTGCACTGTTTTTAAATTCATTTCATTTTCTTCCGCTTTTCCATTTTCTGGGTCACGGGGCAGCAGTCCAAGCAGTGTTCTGCTGCTGCTGTTTTTAAATTATTTAATAAATTAATTGGCCACTGTGTGATTTTACAAAGACCGATAAAATAATGCATAATATTTGTTTGCTATAACTATTAAAGTGATGCATTTTGTAAATAAATAGATGTAACTTGGATTGAGTTTATTTTAAACAATTTCCCAAATTTGTTGGTGAGTAAAATTCAATTGAAACTACAGGGTGAGGGTGGCCTGAGTTAGAGATGACCTTTTTACCTCTAATTTTATCTGTTTATTTTTGCATTTTTCAAACTTTTTCTTTTTTTAAATCCCCGGGAATTATAGTACCAACTTGTGCTGTTGAGCAGTCCTTTTAAGCTAATCTTTGAACAATCAATCTTAGATGTATTTTTGTGCACCCATCTTGAGTGTTCATTAAAGTGCTGTATTGACTTTGTACTAATTTTAACTGGTGCTTTAGTAAAAGGATGGAGACCTACAGTATCTTTGTGTGATGGTTGACTGATGGAGCAGAGTGGTGCTGGTCTATCACCTACATCCTCCTGAGTCCAGCTCAGACCTGTCGGGTCTGAAACCGAAAGGAGAGTTTTTAAAAGCAATGTCAAGAGCTTACATGCAAACTCTGCTCTTGATGCCAATGATACTCACTGCAAATTAAAAGTGCTGTACTGGATTCTAAAAATGTGCGGGGAAAAAAGGACTGGTTTAAACAGTTTGCAGTGATCCAGAGTTATTCGTCTCTTGCCTTATGTATTCCAAGCATCCAAATTATTCACCACAATGAGTTTATAAGTGCTATTCACAACTCGGAGACCGGTATGGAGTTTTGCCGTGGCGGGAAGGCTTTCAAAAAACACTTCATAATGCAGATAGTACACAGCAGACATATTTTGACCTGAAGAGCTGCTTATACAATAATACTGTATAGGGCTGTGCAATTATTCACATTTTGATCACGATTTCGATTTTGGTGTCAAACGATCTCAAAATTCATATAATCGAGTCCAAACGATTACTTTTTCATTTCTCTGTCGAGAGGGATGCGCACACGCAATACATTCCCTTCCACGTGGGCCAATGCGCAGCTCAGACTTACTGGCGCCTGCGGCCGGCTGCGAGTCGAGCGCACACTAGTTGCTACCAGGAATTGACCAATCACACGACAGGAGTTGCTACCACATTGCTGTCACCACCAATGACAGCACTCGCTCCTACCAAGAACGCACACGCACATATGAAGCCAAGAATACGGAAACTACAGAAGACAATAGTAAACGAAGTTAGTATAACACAACATTTAATCACTTTTAAATCGATCGTTCACCCTCCGTGGTATTTACTATGAATACAATGTACAAAGACACACTTTACACGGGACTTTGTAGAGATACGCGATCAGCATTTTCAAGAGATAGGCTACGACTACGTGAATTACTTATCCCGAACACTTTATCTGGGAGCTCTTTCAGATTTGCTGGACAGTATGTCATCTTTGCTTTTGGTAAGTCATGTCATGAAATGTTTGTTTGTCATATCACTATTCTATTTTAGCGCTATTATATTATATTATATTATATTATATTATATTATATTATATTATATTATATTATATTATATTATATTATATTATATTATATTATATTATATTATATCATATCATATTATATTATATTATATTATACTGAGGAGAAATCTGTGTGAGGATAGTGAGGAATAGCTGTGTGTGATAACTTTTTGTGTGTGTGTGTGTGTGTGTGTGTGTGTGTGTGTGTGTGTGTGTGTGTGTGTGTGTGTGTGTGCCTGGGTGCACCAGGCTATTTTATGTTTATATTTGTTAGGTTGTATTTTACTAAGTTTAGGGCAATCTGTAGGATAACACAGAAGAAGAATAAATGTTTAAGGGGAGAGTAGCCCACTTTGTGTGTGTGTGTGTGTGTGAGTGGGGAAAAAGAAAGCCGAAGCACACACCACGCTGCGCAACAGGGGAACTCCCTTCCTGGTGCATAACAGGGATTCCCCTGGCAGCGTGCTGTGTGCTTCGGCTTTTTTTTTCTGCACTGAAAAATAGTTCCCACCCAAAATGACCAAGGCAAGCTCTCCGTGTTGATTTGCACATTTATTTGCACTCGATATGAATGCGCACTACACACAAAGTAATTGGGAAACGCATCGAGCAAATTAATTCCTTTTGGCCGAAATCTTTCTCTGGCGACGTTAGACTCCAGTCTAAGGCGGAGTAGCTGCAGATACCGCGGCGGTCAGTGGCGACAGACTCGGACAATGGCTGGGTCACCAGAAAAACGCTTTCCACCACTTATTTTAGTCTCTGGACTGTGGGGAGATGCCCAAGTTTGACCTGGGGGTGGCATATCCCTTTAACATTTTAAAACAAAAATATAATATCTTTTGAATGGGAAAATATCCTCAAAATGGTGCATACAGTTTAGTAAGTAATAGTAAGATGAAGTCAATGAATAGGTCACTAAATTAATCTGTAGTAGTTTCAGTGGAAATTAATACAGACAAATGGATAAGCAAATATTCTTAGGTCATGTAACTTTTCTGGTGGAGGTCTGCCATGAAGATGTTAGTGTTTGTCTGGAATGTTACACAGTATGGCATTTAACATGTCCATCTATTATTTTGTCAATTACATATGACAAAATAAGTCAGTTGCATGCTGTCTGCATTTAATTAGAAAGTGTACGACCATTCATGTCAATCAGAAAGAGCGCATACTAGTAGTTGCTAGCTTTACCGTAACAACAAAACTCCAATGCACTTTGTTCATCTGTGAAAATGTTTCCTCATCACAAACATACCTGGAATTGTGTTTTGTTTCAGTCACACACAAACAATGCATATTTAGGCTTCTTCTCTCAAACAGAAAACACTCTGTTCCATCTTGTGATAACATGTGGTAAAACAGGTTGCAAAACAAGTGCTCCAC
>JAVJIX010000189.1:817500-837500 GCA_036785185.1 Paratrypauchen microcephalus | reverse complement strand
CTGTAAAGCGCTTTGGGTGTCATGAAAGGCGTTATATAAATGCTGTTAATTATTATTATTATTACTTGATCATTGCTGTGTAGACTAGTTAAAATATTGTCTATAGGCTTATGTTAAAACGCACATTCCCGGTATGTATAATGACCTTTAGAGATTATGAGGCCGATATGCCTGCTCTCCAATCAGAGTTGTTTATTCCTGGCTTTTTGTGAACGGACAGAATTGTGTATTTAGGCTCATTCATTCATTCTTTTTCTTTCGTTTTTCAGGAGCTCGGGTCCAAACAGATCTGCCGCCCAGATCTCAATGCACTGGCCCCATGTATTTAGGCTATTGAATTGATAATAGGCTAATGTCACTTTTTGAGGCTATTCTTAAAGGTCCCATGGCATGAAATTTTCACTTTCTGAGGTTTTTGAACGTTAATGTGAGCTCCCCTACCCTGTTTAGCCCCCCCCCCCCCCCATGGTTAAAAGTTGCGAAATGTCTAAACTGAGCATTTGTGATCCTTTTCTGCGTTACAAAAAATCGGAGCTCAAACGGGCGAGTTTGAACAAGGCACCTTATTGACGTCAGATTGAAAAAAGAAATGCAAATGCAGTTCCACCCCCGTCTGTCTGTACTCAGCGTCTCTGTAAATCACGCCCAGAGAGTTTGGACTGCGAATGCTCTAGGCAATGCAAAATGCGTTTTTTTATTTGCCTTTTTTTATTTCCGAGTGTTTCTAGGCTCGGAAGTCCTTTATCTGAGCCTCTGGACCTTTGAACAGCAGTGGTTTAATTTTACTTTCTGTGGAAATGTTTTTATTTTTCAATGGAACGCTTCAAATCTCTCCCCCGTGCAAAAACACGGAAATGGATCAGAGGGCACAGCTGACAGCGGAGAGCGGAGCGTTTGGCCACGTCCCCACCCTCTACTATTGGCCAGCTCTTTTCTCCTCATTTGCATTCAAGCAACAACTCCCATTATGACCTGTTCTGAGGGAGAAAAAATACTCTTTCTCAGCTTATCTCTGTTTCTCATGCACTGAGTGTTGATTTTGAAGAAGGATTCATTTACAGTATTAGGGAACCATTAAGGAGCCATATAAAAGCATCAAGAAGTACCATGTCATGGGATCTTTAAAGAAGAAAAAAAGCCAGCACTGAAGGGTCAGGAGGGTCAGATTCTAATCGAATCCGGGTGCATCAACAGGTTAATGGTCCTGCCTCGGGCACAGCATATGGGCAATCTAAGGTAGGCCTACGACCTGTAAAAGCCCTTAGTCCACCTCTTTATCAGCAGTCTATCGATACAGATGTTCAGCACTGCCATGGAGAAAGCATGGTCCTTTACGCAAAAACAATAATGAACAAATCAAATATATTTACTACTACTACATGTAAACCAATCCAATCCTTTCTACTGGCTTAACTGCTCTATTGACAGAAAAATAATTTAAGCACCGCAGTATTAGAAAGCCACACCGCCACGTTGCTCCTCATCCACTAGTCCAAAACAATGAGAAAATCTAACTTTCACAACTGCACTACCTGCGTAACCAGGTGTTGCACATTATTTATGCACACTAATAAATTCAAGCGTGTTTTTTTAAGCTCGTAGATAAACGTCTATTATCAAACAAGACTCGGTGACAAAGCAGCACTGTAGCTTAGTTGTCAGACTTACCCGGAGTGTAGAGCTGCTGTCCATGTGTTTGTGTTTCCTCTCGCCTTTCTCTGTATCCAGCATCCCTCCAAGTTTTCCGCGCAGATGGTGTGGGACATTAGTGCGCAATCAGCGGCCAGGCGCACGCAGAGTTTGCAAAGTCGCTTCTTCGAATGTAAAAGCAAAAAAAAAGAAAAAGTGTGCACCATAAACAGACGCCTCAAGTGTTCTCCTACACGAGTGCAGACTTCGCTGGTTGCTCTGAGTGAATCCGGTGAGGTGGAGAGTGGACAGCTGCTGACGGCGCTGGACTGGACAGTGAGTGGTCAGTGCGCTCTGGTGTGTTCCGCGCTGCGCTCTGGTTAAACTGCGTCTCTCGCTCGCTGCTTTATCAGAGAAAGGCTCCGGTTCAGTTCCACGGCGGCAGGGGGAGGGTGCTCCGCTCTGTGCGCCACGGCGGTGGATGGAGTGGTGAGCGTGCGCGCCTGCCTCTTCTCCTCTAACAACTGGAAGAGGCTGGGTTTGTACAGATCACATTAATACATTCATGGGGTCGCTATGGGGAGGCTATAGTGACATAAATTTACGTTTTTGTTTGTTTGTTTGTTTGTTTGTTTTTCTCGATAATAATATTCAGGCAAACTACTATGCAAGAAATATGCAAAAATGCTTTTATTAGTTTCAGTGCTTCTCAAATAGTGGGGCGGGCCCCCCTGGGGGGGCGCGGTGTGATGCCAGGGGGGGCGTGTGTGACCCTGGGAAACATGCTTTTTGCCGTACTGTTCTAGAACTAAGTGAAATTGCACATCAACAACAGTAGTTGGCAGTGGCGTTCTCATTGTTGCTCTGGGGCAGGGGTCGGCAACCTTAAATACGCGATATACAGAACAGACTCACCATCAGCAGAACATCCTCTGTCACAGAAAAACACATATATTCCACTGAGTCGTGTCCTTTAGTCCAACAGAAGCTGACGCATCAGCAGCACCAGGAGAGAGCGATTTTTTTTCAGCACTTTTAGTTTATGTAATGTAGTTTTAAGTTTTGTTTCTGTAAAACGTAAACAAATGTGTGCAAAGCTGCATTAAAAACACATTAATATTTGAGTCCTCAGTGCAAAAAGACGTAAGTTGTAAGTTTCTTTCTTTTTTGTTTTTAATGTTAATAAAGGATACAATGTTATGCAGAGGTGTACTAATAACAATTTTCTAGACAAATAATACTATTTACAGTCTCACGCAGGAAGGGGGGCGTGAAAATTTTTCTTCTTCCTAGGGGGGGCATTACAGAAAATAATTGAGAAGCACTGGTTTAGGTATATGCAGAAAGCCCACAAACGTGCAGAAATAAAACGTCATAATCTGGTTTGACAGACAAGAACAAAGGTCTTGGCTAAATTAAAATGACAATAAACTCATTTTAGCCTACTGTTGATTAAATTAATCAAGTGTTTTTGCTAGCCTAATTGTGTAAAAAAAAAAAAGAGAGAGAGATACGAGAGAGAAACAGAGAAATACACATGCAAAGTGTTTTGTAACCTGGATTTTATCTGTGTGTCCTCAAATTACAAAACCTGGAGTTTAAATCAATGAACAGTTTAGTTAAACAGCAACAATAACTTCCTATGTGTGCAATTCTAATGATTAACCTTTGGCCAAAGACATTTATGTCCACAATAAGTTTGATTAGAATAGAATAGAATAGAATAAAATAGAATAGTCTTTATTGTCACTATACAAAGTATAGTGAGATGTCGTTTGGAGCAGCCAACAACAGATGCATAATAGACACAGTATATAAGAATAGAATAAAATAGATAAATAGATTTTTTTTTTTTTTTTTTATGATTGTGCCTATAGCAACCACTAAAACCACCATTGTAGTTCAACTTACATTTGTCTACCTTTATGCAGATGTGCAAGATCTGGTGATTGAAGAGACTGAGAAATTGGGTGAGGTGAGGGAAGAGGAGTCAAGCCTCACTCCAAATAGGAAGGAGGTATGTCACAAGACAGAAAAAGGCTAGATAAAGTCCAAGAAATTCTCCACGAGCAGGAGAGGGAAACAAAGTTTGTTGGCAAACTGCTGTACTTTAAATGTGCAAGTTACAATAAGCCTAAAAAAGAGATTTAAGCCATATATCCTCAAAAACAAACCTTTACATTCATTATAGTCTGTCTACAACCTCAAAGCCCTAAATCCTCTGTTCCAGCTTGTGATGTCATGAAGTGATAGTTTTCAAGTTGTAAAAGGATAAATTCAATTTGTCAACTGAACAAAGTTTATTTGGTCGAAGACGTTTCGTAGCTCATCCAAGCTACTTCGTCAGTTCTGAGTAGCTTGGATGAGCTGCGAAATGTCTTCGACCAAATAAACTTTGTCCAGTTGACAAATTGAATTTCTCCTTTTACCATGGATTCTACCTGGACGACTGAGGGATTCTACACACAGTTTTCAACATAGATCAGGATCAGAAAATAGCATAATATGGGCATTTTAAGGCAAAACAAGAGATAATTATTTACACTTCATTCATCTAAAATGTTGAAAAACACCATTGTTCCATTACATTTCCTGAACTTAAACTGTGACAGCTGGTGGAAAAGGTGCACTTACCGTCCTGTGCTATCACCACTGGCTCAGCTCCACTTGACAAATGGCACACGCATTATAATCACTGCAGCCTGAGTGATGCTTAAGTCAACAGTAGTGATTGCCACATTTGCAACATAACCGCTTCACTAAATGTATACAAACAACTCAAGGATAGAGCTACAGTGTTCTGACACAAACATGATTTTTTCCCAAAGGCAAGACCAGCTGACTGTGTCCAGGCTATGAGGATCATTATTCAACAACAAGACATAGACATAAGTTAATTTATCATTCACAGAGACACTAAGATAACATGTTCTGTCCTACAATCTCGAATAATGCTGTAAAATATATAAATTAAACATAATCATATATTTTACAATGCATATTTAAAATGGATCTGAAAATATACTAAATCATTTATCATGTTTTTTTGTTTGTTTTTTTTTCCACTGTGAAATAAACTCCACTGCGAATGAGGGTATATGAAAATTGGGACTAAACCAAGACTAAACTAGAACTATACAACAGGACCAATTGTACATCAACAGTAAACTAGGTTCAAAATAGGACCAGATAAGGACAAATGTGGATGAACCTTAAAGAAAAAGTAATTTTTAAAAGTCATAATGGCGTAAACAAAATCAACAAAATGCTTATGTAACTTCTAATTCAGTTGATGTTAAATGAAACATTTGCAAAAAGTATTTTCTTTCACCTTATATGTTACATAAACACATTTTTGCCAGCATTCGTTCAACCACTCCACCTGAGAATTAAACAAAACATAATTTGTTCAGACTCTCATAGTCACTTTATAATTTCATGCATTATTCATTCACTCTTAAAGCTCTGTGGTGGTAAAATACTTCTGGCTAGTCATTTGCACAGCACTGTCAAAGCCTGATCCCGTCAGATCTCAGAAAGAGAGAAGTTGAGAGTCACTTGAGTTAAGAGTCTTGCCCAAGGACACAAAGACAGTACTCCAGTAGTCATCGGAGCTGGGATTGAACCATCAGACATGTGGGTGCAGGCTCTCTGCAGTGGACTCGGCTACTGCTGCCCCAAACAAAATACAAGTATAAGAAACACAGATGAAAAAATGTATTATCACTAACCTGATGCACTCAAGCCCGAATGCTTTCAAACAACAACAGACAATGTAATAAATACAGTAAGTATTCTGTCTTCTTGTTTCAGGGCAATGACAAATCACTTTAAATGACTGGGGTATACCATTACTGTTCCACTCATAATGTCACATGAATAGATTTCAAGATTCTTCTTAAAGATCCCATGGCATGAAATTTTCACTTTCTGAGGTTTTTGAACGTTAATGTGAGCTCCCCTACCCTGTTTAGCCCCCCCCCCCCATGGTTAAAAGTTGCAAAATGTCTAAACTGAGCATTTGTGATCCTTTTCTGCGTTACAAAAAATCGGAGCTCAAACGGGCGAGTTTGAACAAGGCACCTTATTGACGTCAGATCGGAAAAAGAAATGCAAATGCAGTTCCACCCCCGTCTGTCTGTACTCAGCGTCTCTGTAAATCACGCCCAGAGAGTTTGGACTGCGAATGCGCTAGGCAATGCGAAATGCGTTTTTTTATTTGCCTGGAGGCACGTCCGAGTGTTTCTAGGCTCGGAAGTCCTTTATCTGAGCCTCTGGACCTTTGAACAGCAGTGGTTTAATTTTATTTTCTGTGGAAATGTGTTTATTTTTCAGTGGAACACTTCAAATCTCTCCCCCCGTGCAAAAACAAGGAAATGGATCAGAGAGCGCTCAGAGCAGAGAGCGGAGCGTTTGGCCACGCCCCCACCCTCTACTATTGGCCAGCTTTTTTCTCCTCATTTGCATTCAAGAAACAACACCCATTATAGAGTGTTCAGAGTCAGAAAAATTACTCTTTCTCAGCTTATCTCTGTTTCTCATGCACTGAGTGTTGATTTTGAAGAAGGATTCATTTACAGTATTAGGGAACCATTAAGGAGCCATATAAAGGCATCAAGAAGTACCATGTCATGGGACCTTTAAAGGGGACATCTTATAAAAACTAAATTTAATGGGCTTTTGGCCATACATCGGGCAGTTCCAGGACATAATGGACTACGTCATTTCCACTGTAGTTCTTAACAAGAAATTATCCAAATAAGAACAAAAAAAAGAGTAAAATTAACAGTTAAACTGAAGGAGGACAGTTTGAGAAAAACTTATCTACATAGTTTTATTCTAAACACCAAGAAAACAGCATATGTCTTCTTTAATGCTCTCAGAAGTTCACCCCTGGGGTAAATAGGTTTTATCGAGCAGCATCTGCCAATTTGTACTTGAGGAGGAGAGCTTATACCAGAGTCTTAAACTTACAAAATGGATAGCGGAGAAAAACACAATTGAACTCAAGTTAATTGGAGTTTATAATAGACTTGGAGAAACTCACTAAGTCAGCCAAAAGGACAACTTCCAGACAGTCGCTCCAGCAATTATACACTCTGCAAGTCCACTCCAGTTTAGTGTCCAGTTTCATTCTGTCTCCCATCTCAAGGTAAAACATGCCCCCAGCTCTTTGAATCTGGCTGACATTATCACTCTGCCAGCATTTGTAAGTATAATGTGGCTTTGTGATTCAAGGTGATCTTCAATCTTGCTTGATGTGATGAGAGTAGAAGTTTGTTGTTTGAAGAATCATATTTAATTCAGCTATCGTGAGCAAGTTTGGTATTTTGGTCAACAAGCAAGTCCGAGTAGTGCTACAGCACAATTAGGACTTTTTTAAGTGACCTCATTTCAACCTGGAGAGCCTCAAACAGACACAAAGAGAAAGTAAGGGAGAAAGTTTTATTGAATAAGTTATCTATGGCACTCAGACCCCGACAGAAGACATTGTGATGAAGGGCGTGGCCGATTAGATGACGTTTAGGAGAAATCTTTTCCCTGGGGTCTGTTCAGGTAAAGGTGAGGCCAAGGAAAGCGAAGGGGACAATGAGAGGATGAGCAGGTGGGGCGTGTCAGTTTCAGAAAATGGGTCAGAAGGAGGTCTGAAGGAAGGCATTAGTCGAAATTGAGGTTATTCAGCATTTTAATGTAAAAATAGCAGAATACAAACGAAATGGTGACATCAGGCATCTTCAGCATTCATGTTGAAGCTTTAGCAGAGAGACGTCGGCCATGAAGAGGGACGTAGTGGGGGCCCTCCCCTCACACACACATGACCACAAGGGACTCTCTTTAAATACAGTACAGACTGTTGAATATTTATGACATCAGCAACAGCTAACCTATAGGAGAATAGCTTAGCTATGCAGACCATGTAGAGAACTCCCCAGCTATAGCTAAGAAGACCAGTTTTCCCAATAGTCAGCCAAAATATTGATGGATAGGGAGCAGGTGAAACACAGCCCCAGGATAGTCTATAGTCTGTATTGAATTACGCTTAGCTGTTCACAGAACACAGGGTTAAAACACAGAAGAACCAGTAGTATACAGAGATTACAGTTTTCATATGTAAGTACACATGTAAATTAAATATAAGATCCCACAGGCGCAGCACAAACTGAACTGTGTACCAATGCGGGTTTAAATTGGGCAGACTGGGCACTGTTTGGATGAGGAGGAGGAGTGGTGAGATACAGGGAGGAGTATTTGGAGTGAGGTGATGAAGGCTGAGGAGCAGGTAAACTCTGGAGAGACAGTGAGGTAGACATGAGTGCAGTTAGGTCTTCCAGGCTCAATTTACACTAGCCCCATTTCTTATGTGTGTATGAATGGATTTAATAGCTAAATGTATACTGATCCAGCATCTGATAGTTCTTTTTTTTTTACTTAGTTAACATTGTTTTGGTTCATACATCTCTATGAACATTTTGCACTGCTGCTTCAAGCATGCTACAAACATTTGCTAGTAACAGTTGGTTTTTACTATACTTTTCATATCTTGATATTGGAAACAACCGTCTTTATTGCAAGCATGAAAACATCCAGAAATGTGTCAGCCAAAACAATAGACAAAAATCAACAACTAAGACTACATCCACACGGCAAAGCAACGCAGGATTTTTTCTTACCGATTATCAGTAAAATATCACGCACACATGGCAATGGAACGCTTGCTGAAAACGACGCAATACACATGCCACGCCTCTATGTGCGCTGTAAGCCCGTCCCGCTCCCAAACACTGTGGCATGCCATGTACACGGTGGAAGCCAGACACAAGCCCCTCTGCCTCGGATTCTGTGAAGGGCAGCTTGATATATTTCGGACCAAGGTGGAGAGCGGTGGCTTTGCACATCTGCCTCATGACGACGGAGACAGCCTGCCGTGACACACCGAAGGAGTTAGCCGTCTTCCTTAGCCTTCCCTCGTCACTCAGGTAGTACAACGTAAGAGCAACCTTCGTTAACGGCCCAATTGCTTCTCTCATGTTGGTTGTGGTGCCTTCAATATGAGGACGAAGTTCTTCACTCAGGGCCACAAACGAAGCTCTGGACATCCGAAAGTTCTCTCTCCATTCTGCGTCCACGACAACGCCATTCACAAAGTTGTCCTTGTTCTTCCAGGTCTCACCCAAAATCTCCTTCTTTTGGCACGTCTAGTAACACGCCGTGGCAGGTTTAAAAGAATCTGGCGCATGTTGTGCTGTAGGCATCTCTGCTGCTCGCCTAGTTGGTATAACTGCAGTACATTTTCTTTCAATAACGCAAGTAAACTTAGCAGTGACTGCAGCACTGCTACTACTGTAGCAGTAGTAGTGGTGTCTGTTGTGGTCGCTGACTGGTTACGAATGAATGTTGCGCACGAGGCAGCTATTTGTTCTGGCCATGTGGTTGTGACGTAGGTGTAAACCAGGGCTCTCAAGTCTCACGCATTGAGAGTGTGACACGCAATTCGACGTCACACGCTCACACGCCACACATGGTATTTCTCACGCACAGCGCTTCTGTGCCCAGAAAATCGGTTAGATAATGCAGGCACCGTGCGTTTTCACCCCCCCCCCCCCCCCCGCTCCTTGGAAATTACGCAGTCTCACGCACAACCCCGCTCATAACTTGAGAGCCCTGTGTTTACTCTTATTTGCTGCTCTGTATGAATGTATCATGCATGTCACTACCTCACTCTAAATGCTACTGTCACCTGTGCAATAACCCACGTGCAGTACTTTTACTATACTATAGTATGTGCAATACAAAATCCACGTGCAATGCTTATATTATGTGCAATACGAAATTCTTTTGAGCAGTATTACCACCTGTGAAATACTCTACTTACACCTTATTTAATCCTACATGTACCTTTGTATTTTATTATATTTTATTACATATTTTTACAAGTCTCACGCTTTGAGAGTGTGACACACGCAACCCCCCCGCCTCCCCCCGGTCCTCGGGAAAAAATTGTCACTCGTGCCCCCCCCCCCCCAGACTCTCGCGCCACCCCGCTCAAAACTTGAGAGCCCTGGCGTAAACAAATCAGTTCTACTCGTCCAGATGACTCCGTAACGGTAACTTTGCCAGAGTTTTCCACTCTGGAACCTGTTCCCAAAAAATATCATTTTGGGGTACCCAGCCATGTGGACGCAAGACCGAAACGATAAAAAACTTTATCGGATTAGACAGGGCCTAAGAAGAACTGCTGGGTAATTGGGTAACTTTTGAATAAGTCCAAACTCAAGTAGCCTAGTTAGTGTTAAAATCCCTATTGGTTTGCCATCCAGATAACCGTGTGAATTCTCTGAGGTGTGCGATGAATGAGCTGTCAGTACATGGTATTTCTCTTTCTTCGTGTAGAGTGAGTAATGGTGCAATTGTTTCAGTTGGTGTCGTATTACTTCGTATTACAGACGCTCCTCGACATACGAACATTCGATTTACGAACATTCGGAGTTATGAACAGAGTCGGAAAAAAAAAAAGTTAAATGTTTGAGTTTTTGTATTTAGCGCGTATTCCGACTTCCGGGTACAGTACATAGTGCGTATTTCCGCCGCTGACGCACAGGCAGGGCGATGTGCAGCATCTCCCAAGCGTCACGCTCACTCAGTAGAAGTGTTCAGAACTTCAACAGAGTGGGCATACTACGGTGTTACTATGGTGCGGTGTTATGAACTTTGTTGTTTTTCTTGCATGCGTACAGTAATCCAATATGGTTGGTGAAAAGCAAAAAGCTTCTAGTGAAGCTTCTGTGAAAAAGCGGTAAGCCATCTCATTTGAAAAGAAGGTGGCGATAATAAAGAAACTTGATGCTGGTGAGAAGATGGTGAATGTGGCACGCGCATACAACGTGAACCGTTTGACAATTGGTACGATATATAAACAAAAGGACTGCATTATGGAACATGTGTAAAGTGCAGCGGATATGCAATCCACCATCATAAGCAAGAAGAGAGGGAAACTCATGGAAGAGATGGAGAAACTTCTTGGTATTTGGCTCGAAAATCCCCAAGAGCTCAAGGAAAATAGGAGGTAAATAGGCTACACACACACAGTCTCACACATACATTCACACACACACAGGCTCTCTCTCTCGCTCGCTCTCTCAGCTGACTGCGTTTGCCTCTGTGTCCCTCTCTTCTTTTTTTATCTCATCAGTTTTCCATATTTTTAAAAAGCATATTAGTATTATTTAGTGTTATTTATTAGTGTTATTGTGTTATTAGTGATATTAGTGTTATTTAAATGCAGTACAAATCCATATAGATAACTTATACAAGCCTTAAACATGTAATAACAACTTACGAACAAATTCAACTAACGAACGGGTGTCTGGAACGTAACTCATTCGTAGGTTGAGGAGCGTCTGTAGTTACTTCAGATTCTGTGACCACATGTGTAATAGACCAGTAAAATCTCTACTCAAATTAAATAATCAAAGCCATATTTTAAACTTGAAGTAGACAACTATACAAGCAAGCAATGTGTTTACATCATTGGAAATAAGTTACAACGACTACAAAGACTATGTGGCCATTAGCCCCCCTGCACCGGCCCATGACACTGATAAATTACCATTCTCCAAATATGCTGCATCAGCCATAGAAATACATAATACACTGTGACTTCATCTGGTAAATCAACCCCCGTCCCTTTGTCCACTGGGAGCTGTGGACGTGGCCGTAAGTAACAAGCTCTAAACCTGTGATTGCAGATGGAGCATGTTGGAGCCCTGTGGTACACTGGTCTTACATTGTACTGGGAATGAAGGGCACACTTCGAGTTGTGTGGTCAAAAAGGTCATTAAAGGGGTGTTTCACTGTATGGAATTGAACTGATCTAACTTTCATTTATTCATTTGCAGGTGCCTCTTTTGTTGCAAATAAATTCCACTCTGACATGCTTGTCTCATTTAATGCCATACTGTGGAACTATCCTGGCAAAGCAACTACCTTTCTGAGGGGCAACATAGATTTTTTAAATGTTTTATTTTTATTTATTTTTATTTTTTTTTACCACCTTTTGGCATAATGCACCGTGCTTTTTGAATACAATATTCTTTATTTGTCCCTGTGGGGAAATTGGTTTGCAGCAGTTTCACCTGACTTTACACATTTGAACAACAGCAGAGAAAGAAATGACATAACAATCAATTTCATTGGTTCTGGCAGCAAGATGTTCAGCTATTCAGGAGCGTTATTGCTTGTGGTACAAAAGAAAACTTGGATCTGTTCTTGAACAGTGGAGGGCAGAAGCAATGAGATTGTAAGGGCAAACCGCAGAGGATGTTACATCTGAAACGATGACCCTGGCCTCATGCAACACCCTCTGCTGGACATCCCAATACCCAGCAATTTGTAGACCAAAGTAGTGTGATGTCCTGTTGTTAAGTCTCTTTTGCATTCCCAAACCAGCCCACAATACAAAATCTCATATTATTTTTTCATGCATTGGTTAATTAGTCTGTCTTTAAAATACAGTATAATGTCACTGAACCTCTGCTGATGCTCTTGTGCCAGCTCCATATTTTGTCCATTCAAATATCCGTGTCCTACTGGAGGTCTGCACTGTGCACTTGCTCTCATTTCAGTCAAGCTTTGACAATGCATTTATGAAATGCTTACCAGCTTTGATTTATAATGATTTTGAAGATGTTAGCACAAGATTTTCCAAGTACTGATTTGTGTGTCTGTTTCTGGCAGATGCTTCCTTACAGTTCTCATTTGACAATCTACCATTGAAAATGTAAGGCAATAACAATCAGTTTCATGTTTCCGCACATAGCTGCCTTTTGATGCACTGTGTGGAACATTGTATCCTCCGATATACAGGAAGCACACTGTTAACATGCTACAGGGCTCTCAAGTTTTGAGCGGGGTCGTGCGTGAGACTGTAATTTCCGAGGAGGGGGGGGGGGGGGGGGGGTGCGAGTGAACAATTTTTCCCGAGGAGCGGGATGGGGGGGCGCTTGAATTGTGTGAGAAATGCTGTGTGAGTGCCCGAATTGCGTGTTGAGAGCCCTGTTTGTCTAAAGAGCAAACTTAAACTACAAAGCAACAAATGACAGTTATATAAATGAAGTTATTACCTGATGGTTCTCAGTTTGTTTTATCATCAGTGCGCGCTGAGAGGGGCGGGGAGGAGGGACCGGGGCGGGGGGGAGCGGGACATTTTTAACGGATTCATGTAAGAGTCTGGTTAATGCATCGGGCCCGCGTCTCACCGAGGCTCACCATGAGCAGTTCGGCTCTGGGCCGCGCGTATTCCGCGCGTAAGCCGTCGGGGGGGACACGTTACGCACAGACGGAGACACCGGGACCGGAGTCGGTGCGTCTCAGAGGAGACGTGGCACCGGGACTGAGGCTCAGGACGTGCGCCCGGAGCAGGGGGAGTTTTTTTCACTGAAAACGCGCGGAGCCTGCATAAACTAAGCCACACAGACCGATTTTCTGGGCACAAAAAAAAAAAAAAAAAATCAGCGTGAGAAATGCCATGTGTGGTGTGTGAGCGTGTGAACACGTCGAATTGCGTGTGTCACACTCTCAATGCGTGAGACTTGAGAGCCCTGCATGCTAGTTGTTGTTTGTTTTATTGTTGCCGTAAAAGTCTGCTGTGGTCTTAAAAATTGTGAAAAGCACTTATAAACTCATCACTGTGAATAATTATGATGCTAGGGGTGGGTTCAGAAAGTGAGGAATAACACAGTAAATCGTTAAAAATGTTGTTGTTTTTTTCCCATTTTTAAGAATGTTTTCCACTGACTTTTAAAGATTTCAGCATTAGATGTTCCAGGTGAGATGGATATTATTTGACTGTTTCTAATTTTTTTATTTTTCTTTTGCTTTTTCTAATTTAATTACTTTTTAATTTTTTAAATAATTGATTTAATTTTTAATCAAATCAAAGTCAAAAGTGTTAAGACTAGCACAAACTAATAAATCAAGTTAGCTCAGTGTGGAGGTTGTTTGCCGTCATCATCTTTAATAATACGCTTACATAAACCTCTTTCAATTAAATATAAAAACTGTGCCTTAGAAATCTCACCGCGCTATCGATTACCCACAGTGCAGCATTATTTTTAAGGACAGAGCCGACTGAAACACCTCCACTTGCATATGGGCTTAAGTAAATTATCAATAGGTTAATACTAGCCTATAGCTCCTCTGATATGACTCACGGTTGTAATGAGATGCTCACCTTGTGCACCATCGCATCATGAGCCAAGGTCTACAGAGGAAGCTTCAATATTAATGATGCAATCTGTTGGTTAGTTTCCTCCCTTCAGGCTACAGCGGCTCACAGCTACAGGAGCAGTAGACAGGCAGGTTAGTGTTTGTGAAGGCCAGGCCATATACTTGCTAAAAGTGTTGTTTAAACTCATGTTATGAAGTGGCAGTGAAGGTAAAATAGATACCAGGGTACTGAATATTGAGTTCAACTGCAGGTTACATAAATACAACATGAAAAACCTTCCAGAAGGTGCTGAGCAAGTAAAAGTAATATTGACCTCCATTAATATCCAATCCAATATAAAATTTAAGTACATTTTTATTTTTTGGAGGCTTTTTGACCCCAAGACCAACATGTCAGTTCTATGCAAGTGTTTGATAGTGATTCCAGGGTCACTCAAACCACCCACCAGTTACCCACTGTACAGGTCTAAAAGATCCCATTTAAAGAAAGTAATAAAACTAAGAAAGCTTTTAAAATTGTTGTATTGTATGTTGCTTACAAATGAATGGTGGGGTATTTAACTCTTCTGGTTCAGGGTCCACCACTTGCTTTTTACCAAGGACATTGTTGTTTTGTATAGAATGGCCTCAGAATGGTTTTAAAACTTTTTTTTTTTAATCTCCATGGAGACAAGCAGGTGACTCCCTTGAGCTTGTTAGAACCTTGTTACTTCATCAAAAACATACCTGGAGTTGTGTTTTGTTTCATTCACATGTTTGCGTAATCTTGCATTATTAGTCTGTCAACATCTCCAAAGCTCAAAATGCTCCTTGTGATGTCATGTAGTGGCAGTTCTCAAGTTAACAGCTTCCTTCCAGTAAAGATTGGCAAGTTGAGGGCTGCAATTATCGAAATGATTATGGTGACGGTGTATGTAGTTGAAAAACATAGTGGATCACTTTTTGTATTTCCACATGACATCACAAGGTGTTTTCTGATTGAGAGAAGAACTCAGCTTATATATATAGGGTTTGTGTGTTAAACATGTGTGACTGAAACAAAACACAGATATGTTTTTGATGAGAAAACAACATTATAAGATAAATCAGAAAATAGCATAATATTTGCCTGGAAGAATCCATGACTCATCGCTGTACCAGCGGCGAGTCTGGTAATGCTTGATCCAGAATGCACTGCTGTTGCGCTTAGACAGACAGCTAAGTGAACCAATCAGAGAACAGTTAACGGACAGCGACGTGAACCAAGCCGGTAGGAAGCAATGCAAAAACATCTTTTTTGAAAAGAAAGGCCTCTAGAGCTGTCAGCTGCTGTGATTTTAAGGAATCGATGTGTTTTAGGTCATTTAAGACCAATTTTACAGCTGAATGGAAGGGACGTTGCGGGCAAAGGCGGGTGCACTGACGTCACCATCTTTGAACGAATCAGAATCACAGAGTCCGTTGTTAACCGGAGGAGCGAGGGTGAAGCGAGGGTGTCCAAATGGTATCGCGCTGTATAGGAAATACAGAGAGATATCATTTGGCTGGCCAGGTAAGCATAATATGGGTCCAAAATACAGCTCTGGAAAGAAGTAAGAGACCACTGCATTTTTTTCTGAAATCAGCATCTCTACATGTATTACAGCCATTCCATTCCAGCGTCTGTTGAATTCCAACACAAACACAAAGCTGAGCTACTTCAGTTCTTGCACCAGGAGTGGAATAAAGTCACCCAAGAACAATGTGAAAGACTTGTGGAGAACATGCCAAGACATGAAAGCTATGATTAAAAGTAAGGGTTATTGCATCGATCATTTTCTGCAAATAAATGCTCTAAACGATAATATTTTTATTTGGAATTTGGGGAAATGTTGTCGTAGTTTATAGACTCAAATAAAAATGTTCATTTTGCCCAAACACATAAGTAGTAAAATTAGAAAAACTATATGTAGCATATGGTTGGTTGATGGAAAAGTCAACCCATTATCTTCCACCACCGTTTCATGCCACTCAAATTAAATTTAGAGGTGTTAAAACATGCGTAAGTGGCTAAGGCAAATACCACTCTGGAATGACATTTTCTCAGTCACTCACCTTTCAGTCAGCACATCCGTTTTGACTAAAGGACAATATGCCATTATTGCCAAATGGGTCAAAGATGAGACTACATTAGGGTTGAATAAATGACATGAGCGCGTTTCATTTGGCTTCATTTTCTTGGCTTTTACTATTTGTCTTAAATGTCACTGAGCAGTGAGCCGGAAGTGGAGTCAGAGGAGGTTTAGCAGTGAAACAATGTGAGTGATGGTGAGCCCCCCCTTTAAGCCGTCTCCTCCTCAGGCAAATCAGGACTAATGAAGACTGTTTTTTACTGAAATGTCAGGCCTGCCAAGCTGTCAGAGAGCAGAAAAGGTCCCGCTTAGTCTGAGATTATGATTTTTCTGCAAGAGTTTTAAAAAGTTGATTTAACACTTGACTAATTAAAGACGTTTAACTGTCCTCCAGTCCTCTTTTATCGAGAGATGGACATGTCAGCCAAGAGTCTTAGATGACCTGACCCAACGCTTTTGGGTCTACATTTTTGTCTGAACTTTGCAATTTCCAATGAGCAGAATTGACAGGTGGACTAATCAATCAGAGAAACACATGATCAAAACAGACATGGCACAGACTTCTGCTGGAGCTAATGGAGTAGAGTAGTCGGTCATGTCGGAAAGCCTCTCTCCCACCTTAACCTTGATCATCCTTAAAAAATTTGCATAATCTGCATTGTTTAATCATATTTGCTTGCCGTATGGGATTTGATTCTGTTTATGCCAAAAAGCTCAAAAGGCAAGAATACTTTGACCACTAAAGCACGCTCCCAATTAGACCAGGCTAATGGTAGCCAGGCCACAGCTAGCACGGACTCTGAGGTACTCAAAGCCATAAAAGAGCTAAGAGACGAACTTCACTGGGGTACTACACAAAACAGGGACAAACTGAGCAAGGAGATAAATGAAAAGCTGGACAAACTATGTCAGGACATTAATGGCAAACTGGACCACACAGTGAGTGAAATCAAAAGCCCGAGTCCCGAACAACGCTTAAGGAGAACAGCACAGAAAGCTCCAGCTCAAGGTGACCGACTTGGAAGCACAGTCACACAGAAATAATGTTTTTTGGGCTACCAAAGGCAGCAGAGGGGACCAGACTGGTGCCGCAGTACATCGAGATCTTTTTGAGAGACCAGCAATTACCCTGTACCCTGAAAATCCATCTAAATCGTCAACAAAGGCTCCACCCAGAGCTATCATTGTCAACTTCCTGGAATATTCAATGAAAGAGATGGTCTTCTTGAGAGAACCGTGGCAAAAAAAAATCTAGGTGGGCTCCAGACTCATCTACTTTAACCATGACTTCCTCTCTGAGATCTTGGCAAGATACAAAAAATACACTAATATTAAGAAAATACTAAAAGGAAAAAAGGATCCACTGGGAATCGGGTGCGCACACATACAACTGCGTGCAGGATGTCTGAGCTGTGGCAGTGTGGAAGTCTGGGAGCTTCTAGGTTGGCAGCAAGTGGAAAGCAGCGGCCGCGCGGTAGCACGGAGAGTGAAGGCGAAGCTGCAGGGATTCCAAAGGGAACCAAATGATTAGGCTTGAGCTGAGCGTCTCATTAATGGATCATTGGCCTCTTTTATTTACTACATTTGTGGGAGAGAAGGTACCATGCTTGTTTGTTTTCTGTTGGACTTGTAGGATGGAAGTGTTTATACAGATAGGCACACCAGCTAGATTGTAAAAAAAACGTTAATTCTCCTTTAACACTGACTTATCCCTGACGGTGTCCTGTGAGCCGAGTTTCTGCCCCGGTTCTGGTGCTGATGAAAGTAGGTCGGGCAAATTAGCCAGGACAGTTAATAAAGCTTGTTTTTCTTCGCAAAACAATATTTGTCCAAAAAGTGATATATTTATATCACTTGTAACAAGTGAACGGGCTAATAATAATAATAGGCGCGCAGTGATAGGAATCGAGAGAAAATAGCACCAAGCGATTATGACTTCTGACTTTTTTGTGGGCAACTGTTTTGTGATACAAATATATCACTTTTTGGACAAATATTGTTCTGAGAAGAAAAACAAGCTTTATTAACTGTCCTGAGGGGTATTCCACGAACGTCGCTAAACTTAGCCGCGACTAAGTGCTAAGTTCTCGCCTGGCTGAGACACAACTTAAACAAAAGCTTGAACCCGTTCCACTAACGCGTTTCAGCTGCGCCTAGTCAGAGCTAAGCTCAGTCTGGCCTAATCAGGCCGGGCCAAGACGCGTGCCCGGGGTAAATAAGAAGCCCTGAACAAGCGACTGTCGAAAACGCGATCATGTCGAAGATTCGGGCCGATTATTTCAGCGCATCAGAACAGAAGTTGCATTTGGAACTCTACAACACATTTGCAATAACCAAGGCCAGAGACATGGCGTGGCAGAAGATCGCCGAACGCTTAAATACGCAAGTTAAGTCCTATAACAGTGTTGGACATTGAGTTTTTTAAGTCTGTTTTTCACCATTGATGTCAACACTGATCTGTGGCGCAGGGCTAAAGTTACTGTCTGGAGTGTGGGAGATTGTGAGTTTGATACTCATGGTGGGCCGTTGATGGCATAATTATTATATATTTGTATAGCAGTCTTGTCAGTTGTAATTTATTTTTACTGTGTAAAAGTATTTGCTCCAACTAATACGTTAAATTGTGTTATCTTGTCTTTGAGCAGGAATAATGTGAAGAGGACTGTTTTGCAGGTAAAGACAAAGCATAATAACATTTTGCAGAGTGGTAAGTAGGCTAATATTAATATAATTATTCAGTGAAATTAGTAATACTGTTGAAATGGTACCTTAATTTAATTTAAAATGAACAGCAGCTACCAAGCCACAGGAGGTGGGAGCCCCCCTCAAAACCTTTCACCTGCAGAGGAGCTGGCACTGGCCCTAAACCGGGGTCACCCACTGGTGGAGGTAACTGAAGGAGGGACCTCATCAAAGATCCTTCCTGCGAGTTCTTGTGAAGAGTATATTCAAGTTACTGAAGATGGCGTACACTTGGACCCTCCTCAGCAGTCCTCCAGCAGTGTCTTGCCTGACCTTCAGCAGTCCTCCAGCAGTGGCCTCACACCAGAATGTCATACCTAATGTCTTTTATTGTTTTATGCCTATTGATGGAAATTGATAAATAGGATTTCATTAAAAAGGCTTGCACAGCATCTCTTAAGCAAATTTGTTGAATCATTGAAATGTTGCATCATGGAGCGTGCCTGTTATTTGGCTACATTTTGTTTTAAAAGTAAAGGTTTACCTGTAACTGTATTCTTTGATAGAGATGTCACATAAAATATAAAGTGTCAATGTCGTCAAGTGAGAGTGATGTTAGGACTAACTGATATAAGTTATGTGATGATAACAGTAATTGTAGGTTAAATTCATTTCCATTTCTGTAATATATTGCAAATATAAATGCGTGAAAATTTAACTGAAATTTGACGTGGGCATCAATAGGTCAATAGCGGGAATCGAACCTGGCCCGCCCATACGAGAGTCAAAGCACATAACCACTCAACTACAGCTAGTCCATGAAATCCCTCTGGAATTCTTCTATATGTCAATGTCGTAAAGACAGCGGTTGAAAAGCATATGTTTAGATTACCGGAGAATTGTCAAGAACCGAGAACGTAAGGTAATTTGTTTTTTTGCTGATGTTGTTTTCGGACAACACAGATACTCATGCGGGGAGGTGTGCGGAACGGTGTGTTTGACACTCTGTTTACGTCAGGTACGTATTCTCTGCGACACGGCCTAAGTAAGACACAACTTTAGCCTTGCCGCGACCAGACTATCTGCTAAGACCATGTTGCCCCAGTAACTCAGCGGGAACTAAGTTTAGCGAGCTTCGTGGAACCGAACTCTCACTTAAACTAGCGCCAACTGACGAATAAAGCCGGGCTTTGCGCTTAGTAGCTTTCGTGGAATACCCCTCTGGCTAACTTGCCGGACCTACCAGAACCGGGGCAGAACTCGGCTCAGAGGACACTGTCAGGGATAAGTCAGTGTTAATGCGCAACACTGCTGAAGGGGATGCCATACAGATTCACATCAAAAACCCGAACTATCCCTTTAAGTGTTTTGATA